>CM031239.1:333498745-334098745 GCA_018340775.1 Taxus wallichiana var. yunnanensis | reverse complement strand
AGCTTCCTAAGCCTACTTTGGATTCTTAATTAATCTTCAAAGATTAAATAGTATCTAATCCTAGTCAAATATTGCTTTGACTTGCTAAAATTTATTTTTGACTTACGTTTTGTCACACATGCACCAAAATCATACCATTCTTAGAATGGGAAACCTATAAATAGAACCCTCCTCCTCATCATTTCTTAGAACACTTTTCCTCCTCTAGCATAAACTATAGCCAATTAGGATCTTGAGAATTTCTCCATTTATATTGAGCCAATATCTTCATAGTGCATCCATTAAGTCAAGCCTGAATAATATGTAGAGAACCATGTTGCCTTGAAGCCAATATTGGTGAGACTCTATTCTCAACCTTGAGATCATACTTGACAACATGATTTGACTGCTAAGGATCTTCTTAGGTTAGTTTCAAATTTAGCATTCAAAGAGTAGAGATTTATTTAGACATGTTACTTTGATAGTTTTCAAAGTTATATGAATGTTAAATAGAGTATCCTCCCTAAGCTCTTATCTTGATGGTTCTTGTTAGATTAGTTTGAATCTTTGGAACTCTTAGCTATTTAGTTTCAAATTTTGTAGATTTCTAGTTTATACATGAACAAATATAGGTTATTAGAGAACCAGAGCTTCGTTGCAAATGTCTAAGGATCCCTACCATGAAGGTTTGATGATCCTTATATAATCATAGGAGATGAGTTAAAATAACTCGACAACCTAGGAAAAGTGGGAAACCCACTTGGAAGTGGTTTAAACCACTTCCAAAATGGTTACTTTTGGTATGGAGGATAGTGAATATGGTTGGGAATGTCTTGTGGATTTGAGAGGTTAAAAATTTAGGTCGAAAATGGGTTAGGATAAGTTTTAAGTGGTTAGAGTGGTTTAGGGTGGGTGACTTAGATTTATCTTGAGGTTAAAGTGTGATTTTATGAGGGTGAGTTCATGGTTTATAAGATAATAAAATATTTTAATGTTTTGAATGAAAATGTGAGGGGTGTGGATAAACAATGTAGGGTATGCGAATACGAGCATCTACATTTTTCCATTGTTTCAATTGGTTTGTGATGGACAAGTCATTAGAAAAAAATGAGTAGAATGATCGGATTTGTGTTGGATAGGTGGTTCCCCCTCAAACTGAGGGTTATTGCAATGAAGTGCAATGATCACGGTTTGATGAAGTTACTGGATGAAGGGATAGGATTGTGTGATGTTGTGTTTTAATTTAAGATGCCCCAAGATTGGGCATGAAAGTATATTGCCACAATGGTGGGCTTGTGTGACCAAAAATTCAAGTGATAGGGGAACCAATGGGTTCTCAACCTATAGACATATGAATTTTTAGGAAACAAGCTGTAGGAAAATGTTTTCGAAAGGAGTATAATATGCACGATGCATCAAGAGATGTAGGCTCGATATAAAGGATGTTTCCACAAAGGTGGGATTATGTGGCCAAGAAGTCAAGTGATAGGGGAACCAATGGGTTCTCAACCTATAGACGTATGACTTAACGGTGGTAAGAAATTATTTTTCCCAAAAGGATATGATATCTAAGGGGGATTTGATAAGGACAAGCTTTATAAGGATTGATGTTGACACAAAGGTGGGATTACACAACCAGGAAATCAAGTAATATGAGAACCAATGGGTTCTTGACCTATAGACATTAAACTTTGTAGGATGCGGTGTGAAAAGGTTCTTGGGAAACTAAAGAATCCATGAAAAGTTGGGAAATTTAGGCTCAATATAAAGGATGTTGCCACAAAGGTGGGCTTACGTGACTAGGAAGTCAAGTGATAGGGGAACCAATGGGTTCTTGCCCTATAGATGTATGACTTAACTATGATAAGGGAATGCTGTCCCTAAAGGATGTGAAATGCGAAATGGATCTGATAATTTTAGGATCTATATAGATAGTGTGCAAGCATGAATCAACAACCAATACGTCCAAGTGAGGGACCAACCGGAGACTCGGATGATGATCTAGGGAGCAAAGTGCCCATGGGAGTTTCGACTGATAAAAATTCAGTTCACTAGGTAGTTTTGTAGATAGATTTTGATGTATGATGATTTTAAAGCCCTTTTTGATGATGTATATAGAGATATATTTTTTATACATGAGGCTCTTTGAATCCATTGATGATGCATAAACACTTTTGATAATTATATACGCCATTCGATATTTGAGTTATGTTTTGAGTTTGTAATGATTGTAATGTGATGGATATAGACGTAGTTGATGATGATTTATTTAATGAGTTTAGTTATGATTTTGATATGATGAGTTATGGATGTATGTGAAATGTATATTTTTAGATTAGAGATGTTTGATATGATTTTTATGATTATGGATATGTTTATGATAGATGATGATATTTTTGTTGTATTAATGTATTATATGATGGATAAGAATAGAAAGTGGGATGTGTGCATCCTTACTATTATGAACATATATAGTGTATGATGGTAAAATTGTTTTATACGTATGACAATGCACATGCATCTTTGTAAATAATGTTAACATATGACTCAAAATGGTTAGTCATACTAGGATCATAAATGGATTCAGGATAGTTGTATCTATCATTTTGTGACATAGGAATGGTTTATGTGTAGAAAGTGTGGGGAAGTGGAATCTTCTTGATAATTCCTGATTTTTTTCCCCTGCCCTTTATATTACAAAAGTTGATCAATGTGGGAAGCTTTGTGTTTTATGGGAAGGATGATCAATGCGGGAAGCTTTCCTGGGATGGTTTTTTTTTAATTTTTGATATGATATGTGATAAATGTGGGGATCCCTTTTTGATATGAGGATTGATCAATACAATAAGTCCTTTTTCATATTTTGATGGGTATCCATCCTTGAAGGGAGTGGTTTATGATTTTATTGAATTTTTTTATTTTATGGTAGTCATCCTTCGAGGGAGTGGTCTAAAACTTTATTTCATATAATTTTCTTTTTGATAGTTTTCCATTGAGGTATTTGTCCATATTTTTATTGTATCCATCCCATATATATTTTCATTTTTGAGTTGAGGGAAAACCGAGATAACAAATTTAGAAGGGGATAAGTAAACGTGTAAGCTACACTTATATCCTTGTCACGTCCTGAAATAAGATGATGTAAGGGAATGGTGAGAGTAATGATTGTGGGGATCCCTAATTGTGAGAAAGGAAATTGTTCATGAGGAAAATTATATGAGTAGATTTGTGATCCCTATATTATAGGTCATGGAAGGTTTACTAACGGAAGAGACTACATAACTCTGAATCACTACGAAAGTGGTAGGATGTGTGATTTAATCTATAGATATCATAGTTTGACTACTGTTTCATGAGTTTTTATTTTTAATAGTAGAATGGCCTCAAGTGTAGGGCATAAAGAGGATCATTTTCAAGTTTACCATCAAGGGACACTAAACAATAAGCCCCAGACCCATATTTATGAGTGATAATATATGGTCCAAACCAGTTTAGAGAAAACTTCCCACATTTACTCTTTTCCATGTTAGTGACATGTTGGTTTTATTTGAGAACAAGATCACCAATGTTAAAGTCATATTGTTTGAGATGTTTTTATAGGATACTTTGATTCGTTGTTGATATATGTTGATATGTTCAAGGCAAGGTTACAAAATGTTCATCTAACGTTTCAAGTTGTGATAGGTGTTATTGATGATAATCCTTGTCAGGGATGAATTCTTTAAGGAAACACGTAAGGATGGGATCTAGACTTTGAGAGGAAGAATGGATTCAATTTTTTATACTAAGGAAGAAAGGGTAGCATCCGTTGGAGTTAAAAAGCTTGTCAGATATGCCCAAAATGTAAATGGGATTTGAATATGCCAATTTCTACCAACTTGGTTGACATTTTTCATGAGGATTTTGTTGATTGTTTTATTGGATGCTTAGGCTTGGTCATTGGCATGTGGATAGTGAGGTGAGGAAAAGCTAATCTTGATATGGTAAGTTTCACAAAGTTACTAAAATTTATTATTTTTGAATGATTTACCAATATTCGTGATGATTTTATGTAGTATACAAAAAGACTTATGATGGATGAAGTCAACAATTTTATCTGCTTTAGTTGAGTTAAGGGGATTGCTTCCACCCATTTAGGAAAATATTTGATTGCTATGTGTTGGTTGTCAAATAGGACTTTATTGAAAGCAACAGTTAGGGGACAGAAATTCCCTCCTCTTTAATGGGAGAGGTTCCCTTATTTAAAGGCAAAAACCTATTTACAAATGTACAACGTTAGTTTTAATGAGGAACTTTGATATCATGAAAGTGTTTGATATAATAAATCATCAATACAAAAGGATAGAAGAATTAAGGAATGGGAAAAGATAGAATAGCACTCTCAAGAAATATAGATAACAAAATAATTCCTTACACATGCCAGAATGGAATCATATAGAATAGAATCATTTGCATTAAAACCACAAGATGTTATTTCATAGACACAAAGTTCCAGAGATGACATCCACAAGAATACAAAGCTTATTGAAGTAAAAAAACTAGTGATTCAATAAATTTTAATAGATAGAAAGGAAAGAACAAGAACAAATATAAACGAAAAGAGAGATCTTCTTATATTGATGGATTTTTACTCCTTTACACTTTCAAAAATAACCAAAGTTCAAGCCCCGAAAATGGCATAAAGAGCCCATTATATAGCTTACAAATTGGTTACACTTGGTAACCATTTCTTTTAACTAAAATATTAATTAAGGAAGTGCTCAACACAATGTCCTTAATTAGTTTACAATGAGCTTGATTCTAGGAAAAGAAGGAGAAAAGGAGAAACTAGGAGAGAAAACATCCGCTTATTGCTGAGGAGGGCCCACCGACTTGAGAATCCGTTGCCTAAATCTTTTTAATGCCTCAGCTATCTCTCTGCCTCATGGGACTGATGTGTTGGTAGTGGCGTGAGACCAAGTGCCTAGACATTTCTCCATGTTCTTATCAAACTCGGTATGTTCCAGGTATTCTTTATTAGCCTCTTCAATGGCAGATTGAAGAGAGAAAATATCCTTTATCTTCTCTTTGGTAATCAATTCTTCTTTGAACAGGCCTTCTTTGACAAATGTCCTGAACTAAGTTTTAATCTCTTGAAGAGAGAAAGGAACACCTAAATTTTCATCATGAAGATGACAATGAATATCCTTAAAGGCAGATGCCACACAAGTCTTGAAATATTCTCCCTTCTACCAACTGTTTCTCAATTCTCCCAAGGCTTCTTCCAGAACTTTTATTTTCCATTCAACACTAAACACCCATGACCCTAACAAGTTGTCCTTGGCATCATCAAAAACTTTACTGGCCAACAATATCTTTTCATCAGCCTCTCCCATTAGGCGAAGATCTATGATGCAACTACTCCAAAGCTTTAGTTCTTTGTCCATAGTTTTAATAGAGGAGGAGAGTTTTTGTTGCAGGTTGACCACCTTCTCATTGGATTTGAAGGCCTCTTCAATGAATTTCAAGCTTGCAATGGTCATGTCATCAACCATGGCTTCCATATCCCTTCCATAAGTGGAATATCTGTGTATATCCTTGATACTCTGAACCTCATCCTGACTGAGAATCATAGGAGGTGGGAGGGTAGCCAGTGGAGTAGGATCCAAAACCTTATCTTTAGCCTATAATGACTTAATGAAGTTGGAAAGAACTTGATTTTGTTCTTCTAACTATTCTATAGTTTGTTTACCCTTTTCCACTCTCTCAATAAGCACAGTTCTGTTTTTCTTTGAGGTTATGTACCTCACTCTCAGGAGTAGATTCTCCCATGGGAATTCTAGAAATTTCCAGGTCAGAGGCTAATAGATCTTGCTCTACCTTATCAACCTTAGGTTTTGCAACCTCTAGAAATTGTTGGCCTTAAGCATCTATCACTATTCTTGAAGTTTTTAGCACTCTTTGTTAGAGGAGGAGGAATAGTACCTAAAAAAGCTACCACAACATAAAAATTGGGCCCTGTCAAATGGGAAGAAGGTTTTATCTTCTTGCTATCAACCAAGGTTTACACCCAATCAAAAGTAGAAGAAGAAGAAGAAGGGACAAGAGTTCCAAGAGAAAGTGAACCCATGTCACTTAAGGTATTCACCACCGTTGCTTCCAAGTAAATACATGAGTGTGGCATCTAGAGCTTTTTGTGTAGAGGAATCTGTGGTACTAGGAGGTTCAGTGCTATGCACATCCTTCTCATCTTCTACTGTAACTTCTAAAGTTCCTGTAGGATTTGGTACTTTTCCATCATCACTTTCATTGAGAACAATAATGTTCTTTGGCCCTGAAGTAAATCCTAAATGTTGTAGAAGGGGTTCTTCCTCAAATGGATCTTGTTTAACCTCTTTTATCTTCTTTGGGTATACTTGAGTAGTAGAAGAGGGAGTAGATGATTCAGGTTCTTTAGTTGAGGAAGAAGGAGGGGTTTGTACAAGTACCTCTATGCTGGGTGTATGTGTTTCCTTCCTAGGTGTTGAAGTATCTCTAGAAGAAGATCCACTTTGATTCTTCTTAAGCTCTCGAACCTTCTTGTCAAACCAAACTTTGGTTCTTACAAGGACAGGGGTCAAAATATCAACCAAGTCATCCTTCTCCTTCTTGTACCAATCCAGATCTTCCAAAGGAGTGTGTTTGATTAATGTCTCATATTCAAAAGACAACAAGTCTACATCATCATCCTGGAACCCTTCAGGAATTTGATAGAGATTGAGCTCTTTAATCAGTTGCAGAGAGAGTCTGCCATAGTGTCTCCGCCTTGCTTCAAAATCATCTGCACAATTAGCCCAATAATCCTTAGTATCTGGCTGTGATGATAATTTATTCTGAGGTTCTGCTCAATGAAATTCTTCAAATCAAAACAAGTCCTAGGCCTGAAAAAGTGGACAGTGATGGGAGCAAGGGCCCTTTCTATATTTTGGGCATCCAAGGTTGTTTTACATGTATAATTTCCCAAAGAAATAGGGAAGTGCAGACCAGAGATTTTCTTGTCCCTATAGGTTCTATGCAATTTATCCAATTTCCTACACACTTCAATTAGAGCCATCTTGTCATTACAAAACATGGGGAGCTTGAGAGGTGTGTTTTCATAACCAGCCAACCTGATATATGAAAACCTCCTGAACTGAATGAAGAAAGCTCCATACTTAGCTATCAGGTTCATGGCTTCATCAGAAAATCTCCTGGTAGTATCACCTTCTAAGAGCCTTATAATATACATGGTAAAGGCATCATTAACTCTCCTAAAATTGTGGTTGCTAGTTTCAAGGGTGAATTGAGGGCAGTATGCATAAATGGGCTCATCCTTCTAGCCCTCCATGTATGTGAATCCAAACCACTGCCGAGATGCTGCTAGGGAATACATGAGATAAGAAGTCATATAGAACTTCTTAGTCTGCTACACATTAGACAATTTCTCGGTCAAATTCATGCAAATGATTTCTGCCCAATTTATGTTTTGACTACCTTCGCAGACGATGTTGATGAGAGGGCACATCCAGAAGTGAAATTCATTGGTAGAGGGAAATCCCATGACACAAGCTAGCAAAATGATGAAATCAGACAACTCTTCATTGAAATCAGCCCTAAATAATGCTTTGGAAAGTTGGGACGCTCCCTTCTTAGGGTTCTTCAACCATGATTTTTCTATTCTTGTCTTATATTTTTCACTGTCCCTTTCGAATAGGGTCTGAGCTTGAGCTTGAGTGAGAATGATGGAGTCTTTAGTCTTTAGAATGCGTAGGGTAGCGATAATGGCACCAAAGATCCAGTTTGGAAATCATCTCCCCATGTACATTAGTGATTCGTTGGTGTCCAAGTTAAAATGAGATCCACAAAGCGAGCATGGTGTCGGCACATTGTACAAAGATAGGGAAACCAGCCGCATAAGCAAGACCACTGTCATTGATCATTTGTGCCATGGGGGAAGGATTAGGGCTAGTCAATCTGTTCCAAAAATCCCCAAAATCCAGTGTCAAACCTCACTATCCCCGATATTGGGAACATAGGACACAAGAGGTGATACGTGTTCTTGGCCTTGGAATTTGATCTTCATGTTTGCAATGCATAGAGGAAAAACCTTCAAGGATCAAATTCGTAATGAAAAATGCAAAGGGAGCAGGAGCACGAGCAAATGACCTTAATTGCGGGAATCGAGAAAATGATGGCAAGTGAGAAATGGGTCAAACTCATAGAGAATATTCCCATTAAATAGTTGTTTAGGAGAGATAAGGTCATTAAATGTGCATTAAATTCATATTGCACCGACTTAAAAAGATAAGAATCGGGAAGAGCGGAAAAAATTGGCCCGGATGGTCTTTGGTACATTTGGGACATGAGGGACACAAAGACGTGAACCGGTGCCGACGTGGGCAATGCGGGAGATGTAAGTAATGCGGGCCAAATGAGCACGGGTGGTCCAGAAACTTGGAAATGTGAGGGATGTGAAGATGTGATTCATCCAATGTGTGCAATGGAAAAGTGGGGACAGAAGGCACAGATGCTTTTGGGACAGATGGGACAAAAGTACGTGAAGGACCCGATGTGGGTGATGTGGGTGATCGGGGAACAGAGAGCCAGGTGAACTTGGGACAAATGGGCCAAAAAGTTCGACATAACCAAAAGTTAAAGAATTTGGGAATGTGGCCGATCGGGGAACAGAAGGCCCGGCAGAACTTGGGACATGAGGGACAAAAATGTCTGACAGACCCGTAAATCACCAAAATAACTCCAAAAAATATGAATTTTTACTATCTCCTCAACTTTTCACTTCACTAGAACATCACTAAAGGGTGTCAATTCAAAATTTTCAATTTTTTGACTTTCAAAAGAGGGAAATTTTTAGAGGACAACACTATGATGATGGAATTGTGTTGTGAAGAAAAAGGGTTGATAAGGCTAGTAAGATTAATCCTCCATTGTGAAAAAGGCCACATGTCTTGATTGGGTTGAAGAGCATGGATAGAGATATGTGTGAGATTGGAATGTTGTTGAAATTTGACACATTTCTTCATGTAGTCACAATAGTATAAAGATTAAGCATAGGAAAGTAGTATCCAATGTGTAAGATGCATTTAGTGACATCCAAACTATTAAATTATGCACCACATATATCATCCTATACTTCTTGGATAGCTAGACGAGCCTCAAAATTTTTAAGACACTAGAGGAGGAGGTCGTCAAATCCTCTTTTATAAAGGATACCTCCTAGTATGATGTAGTGGGATGCACGTTGTTGAAAATATATTTTTCCATTTTTGGATAGATCTACAAGTATTTTTCTAGTGGAAAGATAATCTTATGTTTGCATATAACAAGTATCATATGAGATATATTATATGTGATTAATAATTGGAAGATTAGTGTTGGTATAAGATGGATGATCAAGTTTTTGTAAAATGATAAAGAGATATGAATCATCTAGGGATAAAGGGATGAGAGAGGCAAGTTAAGTCACGATGTCTACGAATTTGTTAGGTGAGCAAGGGGTGGTTTGAATTTTGTAATGATTAAAGAGTTGTAGTAAATCATAAATGATGGTTTATTATTTAGTAGGATCTCATTTTTACATTGATAAAAACCTTTGATTTTATTTATGACAAGATGTGATTCTTCATAGATGTCAAGTATTTGTACACCAAGAAAGGTGGTGGTCTAATGTCCCATGATGAGGTCCTCGTAATCCTCCATTTTATTAGTGCATTAAAAATTCAATTTTAAGGACAAGGAAATAGGAGTGTCCCAAGAGGGTATTATGAATATTTCAGAACCTCCCCTTTCCTACATTTATACTGTCAAAGAACAAGGTCACTTTTAGAGGCATGTTTTCATCATGCGAGTGTTGATAGATTCATCAAGGAAGTGTTCACAAGGTGGCTAATTAGTAGGAAGGGAAGTTTCTATGAGCTGATCGACAATGAGCTATCCCTTAATGTATTGTTGTGAGATGAAATATAATTCAAATTGAGTCATGAGAATGATCCATATGGTGATGAAATCATTGTGATAAGTATTGTAATTCATATTTTTGATTGGATTACATATTTTTGATTGGATTATAGTTTGTGACAACATAGGTTTTTTTATTAAGGAGGTAGTGATAAAGTTTTGAAGTTGTGAAGTATAAGGCACAACACAAATTTTCGACTTCTAAATAGTGAGTTTTGTAATCATGAAGTGTGCTTGTAATGTAATAAATGCATTTTTCCTTACGTTTTTCATCTCAATGTGGTAACATGGCTCCTAAGGCATGGTCAATCACATAGATATAAACATAGAAATGCTTTGTCTCGCATGGAGGTGTAAGTACTAGAGGAGATTAAATATATTATTTGATGGCATCAAAGGATATTTTAAAATTATTTTCCCACTTGAAGTGACTATATTTTATCATAAAGAGATGGAAATGTTGGTATGATCTCGGAAATTAAGAGATGAAATGATGGATAAGTTGAATTTTTCCTTGAAGGCTCTTAAGTTTCTTGAGGTTAGTTGGTGGGGGCATATCGATAATGTCTTTGACTTTAGCTACTGTCAAATTTGATTCCCTTGATAGACACAATAAATCCTAGGATTTTTCCTATGAGAACTCCAAAAATGCACTTAGCAGATTAACATGTAGAAATAATTATAATTGATGTGAAAATATGACATCAAGGATAGTTATATGGTCTCTTTAGTGTTTGGATTTACCTAAGAGATCATCGGCGTAGTCCTCTATGGTTTTGTGGTTGATATTATGAAATATATAGGTTATGATGCATTGATAAGTGGTTCCTTTGTTTTTAGGATGAAAGGCATTACTCTATAGAAAAGGTACCTGACGGGTGATAAATGATGTTTTATGTTAATCCTATGATCGATAAGGATTTTATTATAACAAGAGAAACCTTCCATAAGAGACAACATCTTGTGGCATGTTGTTAAATAGAAGAGTTGGTCAATGTTGGGTGAAGGAAAATCATCTTTGGGGTAAACAAGGTTCAAGTCTTAGAAGTCCATGTGCGAGATGCACAATTTTCCAAAGTGGCTTAAAGTGATAGGTATGATGTTGGAAACCCATTTTGAGAAATCAATAAGTAGTATGAAGTTGGATGAAAAAAGACGCTAAAGTTATTCCTTAACAAATAGTGAGACATAAGGATGCATACTACGAATTTTTTACTTTACATGTGTAGCATCCGAGATGGTAATGATGTTGTGGATAATGATGTTACGATCTATACGGGTATGTCATGGGACTATTCAAAGACTTTACTATGTTTGGATAAGAAAGTAGTGAATTGTGGGAGTTCACGCGAGTCTAAGGCTTGGCTGCTATTGAAAATGTTTGGTTCTTTTGGTGTGCCGATGTTAACATCAGTTGTTGATTCATTGAAAAGTGTAGGTGTGTTAAAATTTAAGGTCTTTTGAAGATAGTGATCTTAAGATCCCATATAAGTTAAGATATTTTCATCATTATGACAAGAGATAATATTAATGGTATGGGAATATTCCTCTATCATATGTGATAACATTAGGGGAAGGGTTTCAATCTTACCATTAGATTAATAAGTTAGTGGTCCAAGTAATAGCATTGATTTAAAAATTAGGGAGAATAGATATTATTTTGTCATCATCGAGAGGGTGAGTCTAACAATGGTGACACTAGTGCTTGAGATTCTGATGTTGATAGTGATGGTTTAGAGGAAGATGCTTTGAATATGAGGCCATGTTTTTCATGAGGTTTCTTCCTATTTTCAAAGGGTAAGTCATGTGGACCCTATTCATATCAAACTAGGTTGAATCCTTTCCATGTGCAATGATAGAGGTAAGTTTTAGTGATATTTGGTTTGCCTAAGAACATAAAGTATGATGAGAATATTTTTAATGTATTTGATCATCAAGATGAGATAAAGGGAAATCAATACCTCTATAAACAAGATGTGTTTAGAGGTAAGGGGGACCAAATGAAACAATATTTCCTACGCTAGGCTTATAGATATGTTGTTTTTCATGTCTCCCATACATTTTAGGCATATGGAGTGCACCGAGGGTTGTAAGGCGATATTCCCAAGTGATATACGTTGCATGATGTCTTCGAAGGATCAATCTTTTGGTAGTTTCGATCGGGAATGGAGGATCTTGGAGAATCTTTATATGAAGGAATGGAATTTTTACTAGAAAAAGCATCTTTGATAGGCATGTAGGTCATGTGACAAGATTTAATTTATTTGGATCATTATGACCCATAAGCTTTTACCCTCATGTTTATACTTTAAATACCGATGTAATGTGGATGGGACATAATGCATATCACGTATCAAGGGACGACTTAGTAGTATATTATATTGGAACTCTCCTTCTATAATGTAGAAGAGGGAGGATTTTAACACCTATTTTAATAGGTAAGATGATTTTGTCTAATGTGGAGGTCACCGTGTCATTAAAGGAGCATAACACAAGAGGTGACTCGAGAAACTATGATTTCGGGTAACTAAAGTTGTATAAATGTGTGAGATGATATTATGTTGATTTTTGCTCCATTTTCAATCATCACTCTCTTGATGAGAGTTTCATTGATTAAGGCGGTGATGAAGAGAGGAAGGTCATATTCCTTAGGTTGTAAGGAGGGTTTTTCAGAGTCACCAAATACGATAGAGGAAAATATTTTAAGTGCACCAATGAGGTTGGAAAATGGTTGGGGGTCATCTAATGGTACTGAAATGGCCTAAAGGGCTTCAATCATGGCTTTCTAATGTTGTGGAGAATTTTGAATGAGCTCATAAAGAGACATCTTAATAGGATCTTGATGTAATTATTTAAGGACTGTGTTTTATATGGATGTAGTGGATTGATTTTGAGGTTTCACAAGAATGGACACTTTGGCTTTAAAAATGATTGGTTGGATGACTTAGAATGAGTGGATGAGATAGAGACTTTAAGGAGGTATTTCAAATCTTGTGCATGTGATCTCATGGTTATATGGATGATATATATCTAGAAGCGAGGAATTTACTAGAAGAATATTTTTTTACTAGATATGATATCAAGTGATGATTTGGAATTCATATGTTTAGGATCTTACTGATTTGGTTTAATTTGATGTTGTGATTTAGTCATATTGAGGATATAAGATGGATTAAGATGATTTGTGTCGATGGAAGAATTATTTTTCTCATGAGAATTTAGATTATGGCATGAAGGGCTTTGTAATATTTTGTCTAGTGTCTTAATATTTGATGATAATTATATAATGCCTCATAGCTATACTAGGAAGGTTTCCACCCTTGAGGATTAGAGGTCTTAATAGGGGGAAATGTTATGATGATGATCGAATATTTTTCAAGTATTTTACTATAATATCATGTTTTGGTGACTAAGATGATAATGAAGGTGAATTATTTTGGATATCATTTGATGATTTAGAGGTACAAGATATGAGAGTCATGTTTTGTGTGGAATTTTTAGGTTTTGGTCGAGGAAAAACCTTATATTCTATGATCATGATTTCAAGTTTGGATGAAGGATGAGGCCCCAAAATAGAGGGTAGGGGTCATATGTTTCATTGTATGATTGTCCTGGTCAGTACTTGGTAAAGTTCATGTCTTTCTTGATGAATTATTTGTGGGTTGTTAAGTTGGATTACTATGATTTTGATTTAATGTTGGATGATGAGGTCTTGGAAAGAGATATTTGTAATTTTAATGATGGGTTCCTCTTCTTGAGATCCTAAGGGGATGATACAGGATGTTTGTGTGGGAGTAGAGGTAGAAGACTCCATATGTACTTATGTGGTTGAGATCGAAATCTAGATAGCGAGGAGATCTGAGGAGTGATGTTATTTGGTTAGTGTTTCATTTGTGGAAACAATGGGTATTGTATGTGTAGTATGAAGCCATTGAAAATTTTGATGATGTGATGAGATTCTATGGTGTTGGACTAAGGATGAATATGGGATAGGGAGTGGTTCGTAAAAGGATTTTTAAACTCTTTTAAGCCTTGTTTAAGAAGTGCATTTGGGATATCAAGTTGTAATTCAACTCATATAATAAATTATTGGAGGATGTTTCTAAATGAAAAACACCTTTCAATGTCATGTCCTTGGACTTAATGGTATTTACAATAGTAAGTGTCACTATACCATGAAGTATTGGATGACTCTTTAATAGGTTGGATGAGAGAGAGCTTAATCATATAAGTAGCAAATTATTTTTCAAAGATAGTGTTATAAGACCCCCTAAAGGTGTGTATTTGCATTGAAGTTGGGACCATTCAAATTTTGAACGACCTTTAGACACATTTTTAAAAATAACCGTATTTTTGACCCTTTAGATTTGTCATTGTTGGAATTAATTTCAAAAGATGAATCAGTTTTGGTTTCTTAAATCGAGTTTAACCCTACCATCCTTGAGGGTGCATATTTCTAGTTAATGGGAAATGGTAAAGGAATCATCAATTGTTTGAAATGATTGAATTCAAATATTTGATGGTATATGTTTGGCACATGATCAAGAAAAAAATCAATCAACTCATTTTGTCAAAGAGAGAAGGATATTTGGTTGATAATACCTCGCCATCTGGAGACAAAATCAAGAATGGACTTGTCCTCCAATTATTTGATGGCATAGAGATCGGTGATGGATATTTTACGAGCAATAGTTATGGAGAAGTATTCTAAGAACAATTGTGCAAGTTTTGGGAGTGAGAAAAGGGAGTGTTACGGGATACTATTGTACTATTCAAGGGCGGGGTGATCTGATACAAAGAGATAGGAATTTCCTCAACATGAGATCTTGGTCATGGGCGATAAGATAACATGCATGATGAAAGGACTGATATGTTTTTGTGGATCCTCCTTACTATAAAATTTGATGAATTTCGTTGTGAGTTCCCAGTGTGGAGGATAGGCCTTGAAAGGCACGGATGGGTTGATAGGTTTGTTGTAGATTTACTCGTATGAAAGAGTTTTTAGGTCCCATAGTGGAAACTTCAAGGCTAAGTATTTTTCTTAATAGTTCTTGCATGGCATTCTTCCAAGACTATTGGATGTTTGAGGAGGAAGGAATGGCTTGATTATAGGCATGAGGGTTTGATTGCTGATATAAGTGATATGGTAATGGAATATTTTGAGGAGGAATACTTGTTGGGATATTATAAATGTCTTGAGAGACTAATCACTACAAAAAATAAGCCTTTTTACCACAATTATTCCAAAAAATTGTACATTTCAAAAGAATTTGAGAATATTCGTGGCATCTCTATGATAGTTTATTTTATTCATTTTTATGTTTTGTAGATATTCTACAATTTACATATATAAATAATAATTTGTAGAGAATTCACATCTCCAATCCTCCCTCATAGAAATTCTAAAATTTTATAAAAATGAAACTAAAATTTACCATAAAATTTAATTTACCACATTATATTTATAAACTATTTTAAAAGGACTTAATATTAAAATTTATAAGTAAATAACATAAAAACTACTATATTATCAAATTTTAATATTTTTTTACTTATTTAAAACAAATTTTTAAAAAATATGAAAATCAAATTATATAACAATACATTTATTCTTATACATACTCATAAGATTAATAGATTTTTATGTTTATAACATTTTTCTCGTTATTTATATGGTTAAAAATAATTTTGTAAACTTATCAAATTGTTTTTTAAATAACAAATATATAATTATAAAATTTCAGCCATCTATTATTGGTGTTTTTACTATACCTATTATTATGTATACTTTTCTTTTAAATATACTAAGTTTGAGGACATTCCCTATTAAATTATACCAGGATCTCATGTTGAGGACATTCCATATGTCCTTGGCTAGACCTGCCCTTGACTGGTACAAAGTATCCCGCATCACTCCCTTTTTCTCATTTGCAAACTATTAAATTTGTTTTACCTCCATCATTTCACTGCGGATGAACCATGGCCAATGTGCATGTTATTAATATATTTATGCCATGTCACATCACAACTTGAGCATGTGAGATGATTAACACTTGAACTATTTGACTTGGCCATCATATTAATTGCATGATATGCACTTGTTGTTAACTTTAGAAAACTTGAACTTAATATTTTTTCATCTCTACCACCTAGATGTTCCATTCCATGGGATTCGTTTTTCAGCTACATCAATTAAGAGAATGAATCGTATGCCAAATAATTTTTTCAATAAGAAATAAAAGGAAGGAACCTCAACAAGTTGAACAAATAGAAAAGGGATCTTCACCGTGCGTCAGATGTCTCTTGCTACAAAATAAGAAAGCATGGACAGTAAGATTAGTGTTCTCATGTGTTTATGATGGATTATAGTACTTCAACCCAATGCATTTATATTTAAATACGTGTTTCCTTGTTATGGACTTATGTGGAATGATTTTGGTAGTTGTGGTGAAAGAGATGGAAAAGAGGGGAGTTATATGTGTTACAAGCCATCTAGTTAGACTGGAAGAATCTTCCAATATTTTAAGACTCGCTACTGAAATAGAGATCATCACATCATTCAAACCATTAGTATCTATAGACCGGGAGGATATGGAAATACCACCCTAGCCAAAGAATTGTTCAACAAGTAGTGATCGTGAGTATGATGCATCATGTTTTCTTGATGACGTGAGAGATACATTTTGAAAACGTAAATTGCACTCTATGTGAATTAACCTCCTTAAAGATCTCTTCTATGAAGATTATCAATTATACACTATGGATGATGTAAAAACCTATTTCAAGGTTTGTATCCGGACTTGCGACCATTTGTGGCTCTTTATTGTGTTGGATGATATATATGACATGCACCAATTAGATGCATTATCATTCGGATATATAGAAATATCTAGTAATTTGGTAATTGTTACCACCCACGTGTTGATATTTCTCATACTTGTGTGAGAGGTTAACTTGAAAATTGGTTTCTCAGATTGAAGGGGTTATGCTAAAGTGATCTAACTAAGGGAAAAGGGGGAATTTTTATGTAATGGAGTGCTAGAGATTTTTTCAGATTTACCCTTTTATAAGAAACAACATGATTGGTGTTTCCATATTTTTACAACGGTGTGTATTAAGATAGATGTTCTTGTGAGTTTTATTCCCTAAATTGTTAATTTTTTCTTAAGTTATCTACCGCTTTGCAAATTAGGAATTGTAATTCATTTTAGTGTGTAATTTTTGTGTTTGTTATTGTGAGCAATTGCTTAGTAGTACCTAATATTTTCCTTAAAATTAACAACAACCCTCTACATCATGTTCATTTATACTTACTCTCATCAGATGTGTATGTTATCTTGTCAAAAATCCCTCAAATCCCCTTGGTGTATCACCTTTTACAGTTTATAGTTCACTTTCTCACCTTTAACCCCATAGATCTAGTTTAGGGATACTCCAAAAAGGGAACCAACCATTAGTAATCTCTGATTCACCTCACATATGGAGGACCCACACTCGTGAGGTGTTTCAATTATATATCCATAGAATTGAGGGAAGAAGGATAGACAAATCTATCACCCCTCAAAATAGGTACACTTCTGCTAGATAACAATTTCCAACATGCCCGGTGAGACTAGAACGAATATTGATGAGTTCATAAAATTGAAGATAAAAAAAAAAACTCATCTAACGACTCTGTGAAGCTGATTTCAGACTAGTACAACACTTTTCATCACCAAGGTGACATAAAGTTTTCAGCTACAACCTTTTGAGGTATTTTTCATAATATAGATCTGGTTATTTTGTTGTCCATGCAACCTTTTTCGTAAGTAAATTGCACTGTTTTTCATTTTTCATACTTTATGAGGTCATACAACCATGAATCCCTATTTTTAGTAGTATTATCACTCAAATCCACCTCCATTTTACCCATATTCTCCTTCAGATCAGTACTATGACCCCTATCAAAATGAATATCCCCATAACTTGAACCTTTCATATCAATATGATTATCAATATGAAAATGGTTATGTTGTTCAAGATCATGGTTATGCGAGATGGTTATGTTGATTATACGTAGAAAGAAGAATTTGAAATTAATCTTAATAGATTGGAGTAGACATATTTAGCTATCAAGGAACATGTTGAAAAATTGCAAGCATTAGAGGATGATGGGCAGCCAATTGAGGAACCTTATCAATGGGATGTTCCCACTTACTTTCTCCATGAGAATCCAATGCAACATCTTTACCAATTTGTAAATTTTTTAGGTTGTTGTAAATTATTCCCCCTCTTTTGCACAATCACATACCGAGTTCAAATTTAATTTTTCTAGTTTTTTTACTGTTGTTCCAAATCCCACTTCCTTACATGTATATTTTGAACCCCATTCCTTTGCCCAAAAATTGCAAAATAAATTTGAGAACCATTCCACCCCTCCTCCTTCATCTGCAGTACCAATTCATAAAGGTGAAGATTATAAAATTATGCAGGAGGGGTAGCCAATTGAAGAAAACAGTGAGGCTGGAATTTTGTAGAATTTGAAACAACAGGTATCAAAATTTTAGTTTGATCGTGTTCCACAATTGGAGAAAGAACCCATGTAAGAGGTGGAATTTTATTTTGTAGAAGAGAAAGCATAAGAGGGAGATGATCAGAAATATCAATGTTCGAGTGTAGTGTGCATGAAGGCACCATGTTCACACAAGTTATTGATTCATCCCAACTTGCAAAATATGAAGAGAAGGAAGAATCAGTTTCAAGTGAAGAGGATTTTCAAGTTAGATTTGAAAATGAAGCAACAATTTTAATGTATGAACAACATGTTTTTATCTTGACAAACCTCCTTTTAATGATGAGGATGAAGATATTAAGGAACAAGAAAAGATACAAAGTGATCGGGATGATGCAATCGAATGTAAAGACCTTTATTGTGTTGTATGCTTGGAGATTGCTGCACTATTGGAGAGTTGTAGTGGTTCACAAAGGATATCAGAGAAGATACTGCAAGAAACCAAGATGGGAAACAATATTTTGGAAAGGATAAACATGAGTTTTCAGGTTGTATGATGAATCAAAATGATGAAGGAATGAAATCAGTCATGATAGAGGATAAACAACAGCTTGAAGAGGATGAAATGACTTCAAATCAATTTCAAACTATCCCCATAGATAAACAAAATAATAATAAAATAGAATAGCATTCTTATCGGTTGCCCAACGTTCTCATAGATGGAGAAGAAGGAAGTGAAAAGAAAGTGCAAATCAGAAAAATCAACATTCCGGCTATGAGGAGGCCATGTCCTATCAAGTATTTGGCTAGTTTAATGCCTATTTCAGCAGTACCAGAATTCATGCCTATTTTATATCACAAAGTAGAGTTTCATGTTCTCATAATCTAGCCTCAAAGACTTCTAGAACAAGTTGAAAATCCAATCGATACATTCTTCATGTTTTGGACTAGTCTTTGGAGCAAAATAAAGGTACATGTCTCATTTCCAGCTTTGTCATGTTACTTGTTTTTCATAATAAAGGTACATGTCCAATTTCCATTTTTTATCATGAAAATCCTAAATAATGAGCTTTCATAAAATAGATGAGCATTCTTATCAAGTGTGCATGAGTACTTTATCGTTTAGCTTCATTTTCTCTTTGGTTAGAGTAGGTTAGGTAGGATTTTCATTTCAATAAAGTACCCATACACACTTGATGTTTTTCAATTCAATAAGTGCATTTCATGCACGATGTCTAGATTTTCTAGATCTGTTCATGTTTTAGTTTGTTTCTGGAAAGGAATAATTTTTAATATAAAAGGAACAAATTGGTTTCGCCTTTGACTCCATGCCAAATGGACGAGTTTAAGGAATTTCTCTTTAAGCTAATAGGAAGCTAATCCCAAAAAATCGCCATAAATTTTGACATTTCTCAAACATGTGTGAGAGGTCAACTCAAAACTTGGTTTCTCATATTGAAGGGGTTACGATTAAGTGATCTAACTAAGGGAAAGGGGGCAATTTTTATGTAATAGAGTGCTAGAGATTTTTTTCCAAATTTACCCTTTTATGAGAAACAATAGATTGGCCTTTCCATAATTTTGCAGTGGTGTGTATTAAGATAGATGTTCTTGTGAATTTTATTCCCTGAATTATTAAGTTTTTCTTAAGATATCTACCTTGCTACATATTAGGTGTTATAATTCATTTTAGTGTGTAATTTTTGTGTTTGTTATTGTGAGAAATCCCTTAGCAGTACTCAATATTTTCCTTGAAATTAATAAAGAACCCTATGGATCATGTTCATTTATACTATTCTCATCAGTTGTGTATGTTCTCTTGTGAAAGCCCTCAAATCCCCTTAGTGTATCACCTTTTACATTTTAGAATTCACTTTCTCACCTTTACACCCCATAGATCTAGTTTAGGGATACTCCAAAAAGGGAAGTAGCCCTTACTAATCTAGAGATTCACTTCAAATCTGGGAGACCCACAACTCATGAGGTGTTTCAATTATATATCTGCAGAAGTGAGGGAAGAGTTGTTATCTCTCAAAAGTGCACCCTATAGAGAGATGGTTGAAGGTTTTCTAAACTTCCAAAATTGATCTCTCTCTTTCGTAGATACAATGGAAACACCTCAGTTCTGTGGGTATACCTATTTTGAGGTGAGTCTCTAAGATTAAAAGGCCAGTTCCTTATTGGTGTATCCTAAACTGATTTCTGGGAGTTTGAGAGTAAAAGACAACTGAAAAATAATTAAAAATTAAGGTGATACACCAAATTTGCATGAGGGCTTCAATTTGAGTATATGCATAACTAATTTAGGAAGGATTCTTGATGCACAAACCAATATTTTTTTTGTATAATATCTAAGGGAAAAACACTTGATCAGATGAGGGGGAATCACAAAGATTTAATAAGTTAACTTGAACATTAAAATTAAGCAGTAAGCGAAGAGAGTGAATTTGCAGTGGGGTAAGGTGATTGATAAGGGAATTTGCATTCACAAGACTAATTAGGAACATACACAAGACTGCAAAATAATTTAGAAAGATAGAAAATACTTCACACTTAGAGGGCCAAACTGGAAAAAATTGTTTCAGTACTTATATATCCAAAAGTCCTCCAGAAGAATGCCCTTGTGCTTTGCAAAGGCACACAATATATAGCAAAATAAATTTTCCCACCCTTCCTAAAAAATAGACTAAGGCTGTACTCACCCATGCATCCTAATTTTATCCTTTATTTAATAATAAATAAAGGGATAAAATAATATAAAATAGTACAAGAGGCATTAATAGCCTTTGATTACATCGCCTTCAACTGAAGTTTGACGGTTCTATTTTTAATAAAGCTGGGTGAATAATTTTGCCAAAAATAAAATTGCTTGCTAGGCAAGTCTCTCTTCATGGCATGCAACTCTGTTTATTATCTGTTATGTCTTCTTGGGAAGCATGTAACAAATGTAATTCCCTTCCTGTGAGTAAATAATTCAAATATTTGTAATATTTGCAAGATGAACATCCAATGTAGGGGACCACCTGTCATGTGTACATATTCTGATGTTGACATCTTTTGGCTTCAAAAGGTCACAAGGTTGACATTCGCAAATCAATTCTAACTCCTCAAGTGGGGACCACCTTTACTTTACAAGGTTTGGCCACCTTTGTGGACTTAGCACATTTACCATGGTTTTAGATACACATGGGAAATTTGTAATAGTTACCACCATACTCGGCCACCTTTGATTATTTACCATGACCATATTACATAGTCGGTTTTGCACGTTTAAATGGTATATACTTTGATATCTCACCTTTTCGGTGATCATTGTGGCATAATTTGGTCAGCTTTGTTTGTTTTGGATGGACTATAGTTTTAGACTTTGAAATTCAGCATGCAATGATTATTTGTTTGGTGACATGGGCTGGCCCCTTCCCCATGGTGACTCACCCTCATACACTTTTGTGGAAATTTGACCTAGGCCGAGTTTGCTTTTATGTTTGGAATGGAACTGCATCAGTTGATCTTTAACCGATTGGCTTTGATGTCATTGATCTCTAACCTATGGTTAGGGTTTGTAACTTTGTAATTAATGTGGTTGGTGACGAAGTAACTGTGGTAATTTGTTTTGAGTTTTGGTCATGATCCTTGGCCATTTGATCTTTGTAATTTTTGAATAATGATGAATTTGATTACTAACTCTGGTTGAGTTAGGTTGAAATCAGCTGAGGTGAATGAGTTAAAATGCTCTAACTCTTTGATTTTGATCATTTTTAGTTTTCCTCACAGAGAGCGGAGAAGCCTTGGAAAATTTTTCTTAGACGCCATTTGTTCTTTCTAAAGCTCGGCCTTTTTTATTCTTTTCACTTTTGAGCTCTATTAAATTTGATTTCTTGTTCTGCTATGTTCGAGAGCTCTCCAAGAGAGGTGATTTTTGATGCTACCGCCATTGTTGAAGTTTCTTGGAGCTTGGCTTTTCATTGTTATTTCTTTCGAACACCGCCAAATGCTTTGATCCTCGAAGCTCAAAGTTATACCTTCTCTGTTGTCCATCATCGCCGAGCTTTGTAGGAACGGGTTTTTGATTCTTTTGGCCTTCTGAGCTCCCTATGGTCATTTTGAGACTGGGTTTTCTCATTTTCGATCTTGGCTTCTCTGTGGAAGAGAATCTCTTTGTTCTTCTTGTTTTCAAACATTGATAAGTTGAATCTTCATTACTTGGTCCCTGTGTGATGAGCATCACTATTTTGATGAGGGAATGGTAAGTTTTCCATTCTCTGAGCTTTTTAACTACATCATTTTATAATCTTGATTTCAAAATATTCATATTTTTCTCATTCTTTGCATATCTCGTGCCTTCGTGGTTCTTTGGGGTTTCGAGTTGAAAATGTTCTAGGTCCTCGTCTTTCCTGCTCTGAATTTGATGGTTTTTGAGGACTCGATAGTTCCGTGTTAACTGGTGAGTGTAAACTTGAGCTATTTTGCATCATGAATTACAAATCTGTGTATTTTGAGTTCTGGGTGTAGCAAGTTACACAGTTTATTTCTGACATTTTGATTCAAAACTGATCTACTAATACTCATTCATGAGTTATTCATTTATTGACTTGTTGACCCACTCTACATTCTTCTCTGATATTTATTTCTATAGAGACTTTTTATTCACTTCATTTTCCTATGGTGAAAAGTAGTCTCTTCATTCTTGAATACTCATCTCCACTCCTTCTATGTATCTGTTTCAATTGTTATTTCATCTACATTTGCTAAGAGTATATGGAAGTAATAGTTATGTTTTCTCTAGTTAACCAAAGCTACCCATTTGAGTTGTGCTCTGAGTATTATTTCGAGCTTTTTCCAAAGCTGGTACTTTGTTTCTTTTCCTCTCTTCCTTGCATTTCATGTGACCTTTGGAGGTTTCAAGCTTGAAACTCATTTAGTGACTCGTAATATGATTTACAACTTTTGAGGGTTTGAAATTTTTTAATTCAATCGGTGAGTTCATGCTATTTCTCTAACTTCTTCGATACCCATTGATGGGTTTTCCTAATTAATGGCCAAGATCTATACTTCTGTCTCGATTTTGAATCATATTGCACACTATTCCATCCTTCTTTGATTTCATTGATCTGGTTGACACTCTCTTCTATGTTCCACTGTGTGTTCGTTCATTGGAATTTTCTTTCGAGTAGAGCAAGTAAATTTTATAACACATTTGCAAAATCATCAATACAAGTTTCTAAAACTGTACTTACTTATCCATAGTACTTTGAAACCTTAGTCTTAAATATACTTGATCCTTTTTGATGAATCATTGTCATTTGATGATCTGAAGATGTCATTTCTTTATTCATCATTCATGTATCCACTTTTAATGGCATCATGAGATAGCTCCTTTGTTCACCTGTAATGGCTTATGCTCATGTTGTAGATGAGTACTACCTTGCTTGAATGAATGTACTTCACTGACATTGTAGTATTTGTGTGCTCTCATATTTGCTTCATTTTGAAAATCGTAACTTAGAATAGCTGAAATTTGTAAGATTATCTTGGAATTTCAAATCTCTTTAGTCTGTTTAAGCTATAAAGAATGCTCAAGTACTTGATCTGATGAATGAAAATACATCCATTTCTTTTCTACATTATATACCATATTTCCTTTCATTACAGCTCCGATATGTATCCTGAAAAAATCTTAAATGCTGATTTTATAAGGCGAAGCCTGGAAAAAAAATAGAATCTTTTCTCGTAATTCATTTTCAGAAATCGCAGTTATATGTTCTGATCCAAAATACAGAAAGTAACATTTTTCTTGCTGAACTGATATAGCAATTGGAAATTGAAAACATGTTAGTTGTTTATCTTGATCATGTAATGTTTTTCTGCTTCCTGTATCACTTATTTGATTTGCCTTCTCTTTTAAAGCATGTAGTAATTGAAAAAACCATTAAGAAAGTTGTAAATGTCATTTTTCATGGCGATCCCTATAAAAATTTTCCCGAGAATCTTCTTTCTCTCATCCTTTTCAGTTGTTTTCCTTTTTCTATCTAGCTTTAGCTTCTTGAAATCGATTCTTCCTCTTCCTGCTGCAAACTAAAAAATGCATTTATATCTTCCATTCCCTTTTTTGTACTATAACTTCTTCTATTTGATGGATATTTGCTGAACTTTGAGCGACACTCTTCTCTCTTTTCTGTATGTACTTATGACTTGTTTATTTTATTCTTTGGCTGTAACTTGTACCTGCACACTTAAGAAAACAGTTAGATAGTATTTAGGATTTTGGCCTCTCTTGTCTCCATGTTTTCTCTTCTTTTCTCTTTCTTCTTTCTGAGTGAATAAAGTGTGCATGTGGTTTGTTCTTCAAGTAGAATACATCTCGCTATTAGGAGAAGATTCATATGCACAAAGTAGGATAGTGTAGGAATATGAATTGATCCTTGAGCTCATAACTGATAGTTAATTCTTTTTTTTTTTTTTTCAGGTACAATGGCTAGTACAATGGAGATGGAGGAGAAACAAAAGATGGAGATGAAGATGCTTCAAATGAAGAATAGAAACACCAAGGAAATGATGGGTTCACTCATACTCCTTTGCTTTCTCTTTCATGCATGTGTACCTTTCTTTTCAGTAGTTGTACTTTACTTTTCAGTTACATCCCACAACTTGTGTGGGAAACATTTGAGTCTCCTTGTGAATAAAACATTGAATTCTGAAAATGAGTTGTGTATTTCCTTCTACATTCTAGCTTTTTGTATGAATTCTATAATGAACTAAAAAACCTAGTAACATAATTGAATGTCTTAATCATAAAGGAAAGAACATTTAATAGAACTTGTAACATTCAATAATGAACTCTGATTTTGTGTAATCTGCACTTATGTTTGTTGTTCCAAAACTTTACACTTCACCTACTCTGCAATTGGATGTCCTCA
The DNA here is from genome assembly GCA_018340775.1 of Taxus wallichiana var. yunnanensis. Lineage (NCBI taxonomy): Eukaryota > Viridiplantae > Streptophyta > Pinopsida > Cupressales > Taxaceae > Taxus > Taxus wallichiana. Next base: position 334,073,386 of record CM031239.1, on the reverse strand, counting down.
TCAAGATGACACAACTGTCCTTCAGGGCTTGTGTTCTTTTGTTGAGGATGGTCATAAAATTGCAGACTATGTGATCTGTTACATTTTGTAACATCACACATAGTTATAGATTTCATGTAATATTTTAAATAAATCAGCAATAACGACATAATCTGATATGATCTCCCCTAGCTTAGGTATACTTCACCAATGCTATCCATTGTAACAAAGTTTTGAGTTGCCCATTTTTGCACAAGTGTAAAAATTGTCAACATTTATGGTGATCCTGCGGGAAAGCTGCCTACTAGCTTATATACTAGTGCCTAGCTCTTGTCTATTGGGAATGGATTCCAAACATGTAACAACAATTTTCCTTTTCTAAAAAGTCCAGACTTTCTAAAAAAAAACTAAAACTGGGAAAGAATCTGGTAAACTAGATCACGTGCACGAATGCACTTATCGAATTGAAAGACAATGTAATGTGCACGAAATGCACTTATTGAAGGAAAATCCTACTCTAACAATCACTGTAAGATTTTCAATAACAATGTTTGAGAAACATAGCATTCACAGGAATGGGAAGTTCCTCTCCATTCAACTTCAAAATCTTAAAAGCATTGTGCTCCTTGCTAGCTAAAATCATGTAAGGACCACTCCAGAGTGTGTCAAAATTTGAGTGTCTTCCTGTCTTTGTACGATCAACATCCCATTTTAACACAATATCTCCTTCACTAAAGACTTTAAATTTAGATTTCTTGTCAAAATTCTTCTTGATTTGTTTCGATTCTTTTCCATATTTAAATGAGCTTGATCCCTTAGCTCTTGTAATTTATTAGCTCTACATAATGAACTGTAATGGTTCATTCTCAAGAAGCTCCACTTGGTGTAGTAAATCTAATGCAGTTAACTCAACTGAAATAGGCATTCTCGCTTCTTTTCCATACACAAGTTTGTACGGTGAATTACCAACTAATCTCTTAGGATTCACGCTGTCAGCCCAAAGTGCTGAATTCAACATCAGATGCCAAGCTCTTTGATTATCCTTGAGTGTTCTTCCGATAATCTGTAATAGATTCTTGTTAGTACTCTCAGCTAAGCCATTACCTTGTGGGTAATAATTAGATGAAGAACTTAGATAGATTCTATGGTTGACATCCCAATATGTTATCCTTGCACCAAGGAATGCTAGAGCATTATTTGATATGATAGTTTCTAGAACACCAAATCTGCAAATTATACCTTCATAAAAGGATAGTATTGAAGTTTCATTAGCATCTTTCAAGGCTATTGCTTCAGTCCATCGTGTAAAATAATTTGTAGCAGTTAAGATCCACTTATGTCCTTGTGAAGAAGGTGGATTTATCATACAATTAAAGTCAAGATTCCACTTTGCATAAAAGGCTGGTCAGCTGAAATAGGCTGCAAGGGAAACAAAGCTAGACGTTATTTTCCAACAAAGTAAGCACATTTCTTACACTTTCTAATCCATTCAAAACAATATTTTAATATGCTAGGCCAATAGTAACCTACTTTCATGATTTTTAAGGTCTGTAGTGCGTCTTTGAGAGAAGTGACCTCTTGCAAGTCCTTCATGGAATTCTCGATAAAATTTTCTAAATTTTATCATAGTTAACACATCGTAGCAAGATTCCATTTATATCCCTTTTGAACAACACACCATCAATGAAAAGATAAGGAATTTCTTGTAATCTGAAATATCTTCTTCTATTCTTATCCATACCTTCCGGATCGGTGCCATGCTATAAGTAGTTAACCAAATCAGTCATCCACCTTGATTCCTGGATCTCTCGAGAAAGTTTAGGTTACTGATATTCTAGTTGGACCATGATATTTGATTACTGATACGCAATTTTAGCATGCTATTCTGAATCTTCGAGTTACTGCGGTTTGTTGTTTTTCCATATCAATAATTAGATGCTCACATAGACCTTTACCTTGAACTATCTTAGCAACCCATATATCAACATCATATTCCATAACCTTTTTTATCTAGCCTTTGCTCTTTTCTCATTTAACTCCTTATTTAGTAAGTGCACTTTCACACTTGGATGAGAAACAAGAATGTGGATTTTATCGTTTGAAAGCATATACTTGAAATTCTTTAGTCCTCTAACTAGTGAAAGTACTTGCTTTTTCAAGAAATGTGTACTTTGTTTCATAATCATGTAAACTTTGTCTTAAGAAAGTAATTGGAGGCTCAATATTCTCATCATTAACCTGAGTTAAAATAGCTGAGATTGTTTCAACTCCTACAAGTGCATACATTGTAAAATATTTATCAAAATTTGGATTTGCAAGAGTAGGAGCTAGAGAGAGTTGTTTTGATTGCTTCAAAACCTTCTCTCCCTTTGCTGGTCCAAGAGAATGTTTTCTCTTTCTTTAACATAGTTGTTAGTGGTTTGACCAATGCTACAAAATCTAGAACAAATCTTCTAACAAAGTTGATTTTTCCCAGAAAACTCTGTAATGCCTTCTTATGATGAGGCAATGATAGTTGTGATATAGCTTTGATTCTGAAAGGGTCAATTGTTACTCCTTTCTTAGAAACAATATGACTAAGTAATTTACCTTGATGTACTAAAAAATTAGACTTGATGGGTTTAAGTATATTCCAAACTACGTGCACAATGAAATGCCTACCTTAAATGCATCAAGTGTTCTTCTGGATTTTTTGAGAACATGGTAATATCATCCAAATAAACAAGAATACATTTATTTAACAAGCTCCGGAAAGCCATGTCCATTGCATGTTGAAACGTTGCACCAACATTTGAAAGACCAAAAGGAATTCTTTTGTAAGCATAGATACCCCACTTGGTGGTAAAATTGTTTTGTATCTATCTTCTTCTCGAACTAAAATATAATTATAGCCATTGTAACCATTGAGAAGAGATAGTCTATCCGAACTGAGACTGTTCTCAAAATTTGATCCATATTCGGAGTGGGTAATGATATTTTAATGAAGCTTTATTAAAATCTCTAAAATCTACACGATCGATTTCACCATTCTTCTTCCTAATAGGAACAAGATTGGCTACCCAACTTGAATGCTTAATTAGAAAAATAATAATACTGATTCGATCAATTTAGATAATTCTTTCCTTATCGAGGTTCTATTTTTGGATTTACTGTGCCTTTGTTTCTTTCTAATGAGGCTTAGCATTTGGATGTAACTCGATTGTATGTTGTGCTAAACTGGGATCAAATCCTTTCAGATCTTGGTATTTCCAAGAAAAAACATCCTTAAACTCTTTGCAAAGATTAATAAATGATTGCTTTTCAGTTAAGGAACATACCTTTCCAAGAAATAGCTTTTTCCCTTCATCAACCAAGATCTCTTCATAATTATCGAAGGGGGTTGACATTTTAGTCTTCACCTTTCTTAACTGATCGTCAGTGCTAAAGATGTCTTCCAATGTGACCAGACCTCGAGGTAGTTTATTTGTCTTCAACTGAACAATCTGATCACCATATAAATGTTGTAACTTATCTTGATTTACAAAGAAAACTTAGATTCTTGCTTAAAAACCTAAAGATTTGATGATCACTTTCAAAAACTTGCCAATTTGATTCGTTATCAGGTATAGAAGGCATGACAATTAGCTTAATATGAGGTTGAATTTTGTTGTTTTCCATCCATTCAAAGCACTTCAAAACCAAAGCACCAACCGCCTGTAAGTCTATCTTCATACTTGTTCTCATGTCTAGAAATAGATGAATATTAATAACATCAAAATATTCCATTAAGTCGATACTCTATGTCTGTAATACTTCATTAGTGGATTCTTACAAACATTGAAGTTTTTACTTGATTGATAAATAACTTAGAATCCCCAAAGATTTGTAATGTGTTGATACCTTTCTTTTGGTCCAAAGTAAGCCATGAATTAATGCTTCATATTCAGATACATTACAAGTACATGGAAATTAGAGACCCAAAGCTGAGAAATACCTTTCACTTGTTGGGGAAGTGAGCATCAAACTTGCTCCTTGTCCTTTTTTTTCTTAGCTCCATCAAAATGAAGCTTCCAAATCCCTTCGCTGAATTTTCTGTCTTGGACAAAGAAGGGAAGTGGTGTATTTTCTTCATGGCTACAATACACACCAAAAATATGTTCTTCAACTTTTTTAAAAGGATCATGAGCATGTTATTCAACTTTATTTTCATCCATAAAAATGTTAGAAACACCATTTAATGCTAAAACACGAGCTACATCATCAAAATTAGATTGCTCTAAAGCTTAGTAATTAGCTCGCATTTGGAGAATGAGGCTCAATATGGAATCGGCCAATGGTTCGAACTAATAGTAACCTTAGTTCCATAACGTGTAGTAAAAAATAAGGACCAATCGAAGAGAGATAACCTCCTATTTTCGTTGTAAAATCTCTATACAAGCATAAGGCAAAATATGGAGGCAGGTCCACAATAGTAACATCTTGCAAGAATAGAATCATTTGGGCAAGCATGTAACGTCACTTCTAAATTTTTAATTATATCAACCATATTAGTTGCGTAGTTCCATCAAGTTTGTATATGACACTCCTTTACGTAGGCTCATACTACAACCCTAATTTTCTCGTAATCACTTTAGGCATAACTATGCTACTTGCACCACCGTCCACCACCATGCACTTATGAACTAGATTTTCACCAATAATCAACAATAAATAAAATGGTGGTGGTTTCTTGATGTCATGAGCATTCAGAACTTTCTGAACCATCCACTTAACTTCTTTAATACGGTCTTACTCAAATGTTCCAAGGACCATGTCTATCTTCTGAACTTCCTTTTCTATTGTATTTGAAGAAATATGTAGCTTAGCTAGTTCATGAGAAAGTAAATCTTGTTGTCTAGAAATACTTAGAGCATCCCACATTAATATGTTAACATTATGCTTTTTCATTACATCAACAATGTTAAAAGAAGCAACTGTCTTAGAGACAGAATCAATTGTTTTAGAGTAGGCCTCAAAGAAAACTAATTATGCTTTAACTACCTTGGATATTTGAGGTATAAATAGTCTTCTTGGATTACGCTATATCTATCTTTGATGATCTTTATCAACTGGGAAACTTGCTGATTTTTGAGGAACAACAGGGTTGTTAGTTAACTTCGGAGTTGTAGATGTTGTCTTGTTAGTGATGAAGAGCGGGATAAGTCTATTTTTTTGCTTTTGATTTTCAGCATCCCTCCCTTGAGCCCTAGTAGATGATCGCAATGAAATCCTCCTCATTAAAACTGACTAAATTATGTTCAGGTGCTTTCTAAACATGAGTCTCTTGCTGCCCACGCTCCATTTGAGGCATGAACAATGTTTCGATTGAGGTTGTGCAACAAGTTTGATTCAAAAAGCATTTGGGCAAGTCAGAATCGAATGAGGTTAATTGCAAGGTTGACCCCACACTTCGTAGCCATATTAAGCTGAAACTAAAGTGCTAGAGGTACTAGGAGCCTTTGGGTCAAATCTGCCTTTTCTTGGTAAGGTTGCCTATAATTTTGATTCTATTGATAGGGCTACCTGTTTTGTTGATTCTGTTGGTAGGGCTGATAAGGAGCCTTGATAAGGTCTGCTAGGTAATGCAATTTCATTCTCAATTGAAGTCAATTTGTTTCCCCTAGTCTACAAAGCTTTGAATACATCATCGATGGAGCTATAAAAATGGGCTCTAAGATTGTAATAATTTGAGGAATAAGTGCTAAATTTTCCAAAAAAGGAATTGATGGCCTTGGCGCCAATTTTTCAGCTTGAATAAGGCTATTTTCATCTCGGATAATAATATCATAAGTCTTTGGGAGTGTCTCTCCACCCATTCACTGAATCATAGTTGAGATATCACCTTTGTTTAATGATCTAAGATAATAATGGAAAGCATGGTCAGCTTGAGGCTTGACACTTACTAGAATTATCTCCCAAGTTATGGAAAAGTGCATATTGAAATTGGACATAAATTCATTTAGTTCTCTTTAATAATAGTAGACAATTGTTCGGTGAGAGACAAATGATCTGAATTATCCTCGATTTGTTTAAGAAATTTTTCACCAAAGTCATCCCAAGTTCTTATGCTGCCAATTTCTAGGTTTCTATACCATTGCAAGGCTTGCCCTTTAAAAGATCCAGTTAAGAGTCTTAAAGCCATGTCTTGATGAGTGATATTATGGACTACACATAGGGTTGTAACATCTTTGATATGTTCAGCTGGTGTAACCTGATTTTCACCTATGAATGATTGCAAAATTTTCATGGTAGTATTAGGAATGTCATGGTAAACTGGGATTACTAATGGACTACCATTAGTAAAGGTCACAAAATTCCTTGGTGGTTAGATAGCCATTTGAAAAACTAGGATATTAATTGAAAAATTGATACGTGGTGAAGGAATATTAGGAGGAGGGTTACCAAAACCAGGTCTATTATAAGGTAAAGTATTACCAACTCTTCTCCTTCTAGTAAAATTCAAAGGTAAAGAAACAAAATCAAAAGGAATTCCTCTTACCGATGATCTTGTAGTCACTTTAGGCATGGAACATGTTGCAATACTAGTCTGAAATCAGCTAACAGAGTCACCAAAAGATCTTAAAATCTTTAGAATAAATTCTGGAGTTTGTTCGAAAGTAAACTTTAATCTATCTGTAAATCTATTATTTGCATACAAATTTGATTTGTGGTCCCACAGGCATGCCAAAAACTATTATCTCTCAAAAGTGCACCTGTAAACAGATGGCTGCAAGATTTTTAAGCTTGCAAAAATTAATCTCTCTTTTGTAGATACAATGGAAACACCTCGTGTCCGTGGGTATACTTATTTTGAGATGAGTCTCCGAGATTAAAATGTTGGTTCCTTATTGGTGTATCCTAAACTGATTTTTAGGAGTTTGAGAGTAAAATATAATTGAAAAATAATTTAAAATTAAGGTGATACACCAAATTTGTATGAGGGATTTGACTGAGTATATGCACAACTGATTTGGGAAGGATTCTTGATGCATGAACCAATATTTTTATACAGAATATCTAAGGGAAAAAAACTTGATTATACTGAGGGAGAATCACAACAGTACTAATAAGTTAACATGCACATTAAAATTAAAGCAGAAGAGACTAAATTTGCAGTAGGGTAAGGTGATTGATAAGGGAATTTGCATTCACAAGACTAATAGAAACATACACAAGACTGCAAAATAATTTGGAAAGGCGATAAATAGTTCGGACTGAGGGCCAAACTGGAAAAATTTGCTTCAAGTACTCATATATCCAAAATTCCTCAAGAAGAATCCCCTTGTGGGGTAAGTGCACCAAGTTGGGGGACAATTAAGTGGACATCAAATCCTGAATTTTACATTAAAAATAGCAAAACATCAAATTTAGTCTTCTGGACTTGAACCATGCCGAAAAGTAAAAACTATGTCATAAAAATGGTACCATTGTGTAGGGGAGACTATTAGCTTTGTAGAAATACTGATTTTAAAGTGAATAGAAGAGGATAAATATCATTTTATAATTTTTTACTAATAGTAGGTCTTTAAGACACTTTTTCCTGTGAATGTTTATGTCTACGTTTAAGACTGTAAAATTTGTTTCACTTATCAGAATGTGATAAAAATTATACCATCCCAACCGTGGTGAAATTATATACATGTTAAAAAAATAAAAATTGATTTCAATATTTTTTGATGAAGTTATGGCGGGCAAACGGAAAGTGCTCTGTTTTCTTTATGTTTTCATACCACTTTCACGGAAAAAATCATAAAAAATAAAATATTACTCAAAAAAATACAAAATAAAATCCATCCCAAGATAGATAGTGGCATATAACTTCTCACTAAAGGAAAAAATATATATATCAATTTTTGGTCATCCAAATTGTGGGCAAACAGACTATAATCTTATCGGTGTTTTTAAAAAAAAATACCAAGTCATTGAATTTTGAGTGTTTAATATAGCTAATCTTGTCCATTTTTTACAAAAATTAGTATTTTAGAAACTAGATTCGGATGCTACGATTCATATTAGTATAATTTTGTCTAATTTTGAGTGTATGTATTGCTTATAATCCCTACAAGTTGATATTATGTTGTTATTTGCAATATGATGTCCACGGATGACCCTATATTTGTCCATCAACTTCTGCACTTACCCGTGCTTTGCAAAGGCAAACAATATATAGAAAAATAATTTTTCCCACCCTTCCTAAAAATAGACTAAGGCTATACTCACCCATGCATCCTAATTTTATCCTTTATTTAATAATAAATAAAGGGATAAAATAATATAAACTAGTACAAGAGGCATTAATAGCCTTTTATTACATCCGAGTAAACCAAAGTTGGTGATCTATTTTTAATAAAGTGGGTGAATAATTTTGCCAAAATAAAATTGCTTGCTAGGCAAGTCTCTCTTCATGGCATGCAACTCGCCTCTTCTTTGTTGCGTATTCTTATGAAGCATGCAACAAAATTAATTCCCTGCCTGTGAGTAAATAATTCAAATATTTATAATATTTACAAGATGAACATCCAATGTAGGGGACCACCTACCATGTGTACATATTCGATGATGACATTTTTGGCTTCAACAGTCACAAGGTTGACATTCTCGCAAATCAATTCTAACTCCTGAAGTGGGGACCACCTTTACTTTACCAGGTTTGGCCACCTTTTTGGATTTTTAGCAAATTTTCCATGGTTTTAGATACACATGGGGAACTTTGTAATAGTTACCACCATACTGGGCCACCTTTGATTATTTATGATGACCATATTACATATTTGGCATTGCACGCTTAAATGGTATATAGTTTGATATCTCACCTTTTCGGTGATCATTGTGGCATAATTTGGGTGGCTTTGTTTGTTTGGATGGACTATAGTTTTAGAATTTTAAAGTCGGGAAAATGATTATTTGTTTGGTGACATGGGCTGGCCCCTTCCACACGATGACTCACCCCTCATATGCTTTGTCGGTGGAAATTTGACCTAGGCCGAGTTTGCTTTGATGTTTGGAATGGAACCTGCACCGTTGATCTTTAACCGATTGGATTGATGCCATTTATCTCTAACCTGTGGTTAGGGTTTGTAACTCTGTAATTAATGTGTTCTGTGAGGAACTAACCATGGTAATTTGTTTCAAGTTTTGAGCATGATCCTCGGCCATTTGATCTTTGTACTTGTTGAATAATGATCGTTGATTACTAACTCTAGTTGAGTTAGGTTGAACTTAGCTGAGGTGAATGAGTTAAAATGCTTGAACCCTTTCATTTTGATCATTTTTTGGCTTGCTCACAAAGAGTGGCGAAGCCCTGGAAAAATTTTGTTGGACACCATTTATTCTTTCTAAAGCTCGGCCTTTTCTAGTTGTTTCGGCCTTTTGAGCTCTGTTACATTTGCTTTCTTGTTCTTCTCTTTTCAAGCTCTCCAAGAGAGGTGATTTTGGATGCTACCATCATTGTTCAAGTGTCTTGGAGCTTGGATTTTCTGTGTTATTTCTTTCTAAAGACTATCATATGCTTTGATCCTCAGAAGCTCAAAGTTATACCTTCTCTCTTTTTCGTCATCGTTGAGCTTTGTAGGCTTGTGGTTTTTATTATTTCATCCGTCGAGCTCCTCGTGGTCGTTTTGAGACTCGAATTTCTCCTTTTTGAGCTTGGCTTCTCTGTGGAAACGAATCTCTATGTTATTCTTATTTGAAAACATTGAGAAGTTGAAGCTTCATTACTTGGTCCCTGTGTGATGAGCATCACTATTTTGATGAGGGAATGGTAAGTTTTCCATTCTCTGAGCTTTTTAACTACATCATTTTATAATCTTGATTTCAAAATACTGATATTTTTCTCATTCTTTGCATATCTCATGCCTTCGTGGTTCTTTGGGGTTTCGAGTTGAAAATGTTCTAGGTCCTCGTCTTTCCTGTTCTAAATTTGATGATTTTTGAGGACTCGATAGTTCCGTGTTAACTGGTGAGTGTAAACTTGAAATCATTCGCATCGTGAATTACAAATCAGTATATTTTGAGTTATGGGTATAGCAAGTTACACAGTTTTTTTCTAACAATTTGATTCAAAACTGATCTACTAATACTCATTCAAAAGTTATTCAATTATTGACTTGTTGACCCGACTCTGCATTCTTCTCGATATTTATTTTCGTAGAGACTTTTATTCACTTCATTTTCCTATGGTGAAAAGTAGTTTCTTCATTCTAAATACTCATCTCCAATCCTTCTCTCAGTATCTGTTTTTCAATTGTTATTTCATCTAAATTTGCTAAGAGTATATGGAAGTAATAGTTATGTTTTCTCTAGTTAACCAAAGCTACCCATTTGAGTTGTGCTCTCGAGTATTATTTCAAGATTTTTCCATTTGGTACTTTGTTTCTTTTTCTCTCTTCCTTGCATTTCATGTGACCTTTGGAGATTTCAAGCTTGAAACTCATTTAGTGACTCGTAATATGATTTACAACTTTTGAGGGTTTGAAAATTTTCAATTCAATCGATGAGTTCATGCTATTTCTCTCGACTTCGATACCCATTGATGGGTTTTCCTAATTAATGGCCAAGATCTCGTACTTCCTGTCGATTTTGAATCATTTTGCACTTTTTCCATCCTTCTTTGATTTTTTGATCACGGTTGACACTCTCATCTATGTTCCAGATGTGTTGGTTCATTGGAATTTTCTTTTGAGTAGAGCAGTAACTTTTATAACACATTTGCAAAATCATCAATACAAGTTTCTAAAACTCTACTTACTTATCCATAGTACTTTGAAACCTTGCAGTCCTGAATATACTTGATCCTTTTTGATGAATCATTGTCATTTGATGATCTGAAGATGTCATTTCTTTATTCACCATTCATGTATCCACTTTTAATGGCATCATGAGATAGCTCCTTTGTTCACCTGTAATGGCTTCTGCTCATGTTGTAGATGAGTACTACCTTGCTTGAATGAATGTACTTCACGACATTGTAGTATTTTTGTGCTCTCATATTTGCTTCATTTTGAAAACTGTAACTTAGAATAGGTGAAATTTTTAAGATTATCTTGGAATTTCAAATCTCTTCAATTGTTTAAGCTATAAAGAATGCTCCAAGTACTTCAATCTGATGAATGAAAATACATTCCATTTCTTTTCTACATTATATACCGTATTTACTTTCATTACAACTCTAATATGTATGCTGAAAAAATCTGAAATGCTGATTTTATAAGGCGAAGCCCTAGCAAAAAAATTTAGAATCTTTTCTGTAATGCATTTTCAGAAATTGTAGTTATATGTTTTGATCCAAAATACAAAAAGTAACACTTTTCTTGCTGAATTGATATAGCAATTGGAAATTGAAAACATGTTAGTTGGTTATCTTGATCATGTAATGTTTTTCTGCTTCATGTATCACTTATTTGATTTTCCTTTTCTTTTAAAGCATGTAGTAATTGAAAAAAACATTAAGAAAGTTGTAAATGTCCATTTTTCATGGCGATCCTCACAAAATTTTCCTGAATCTTCTCTCTCTCATCCTTTTCGGTTGTTTTCCCTTTTGCTATCTAGCTTTAGCTTCTTGAAACCGATTCTTCCTCTTACGCCGCAAACCGAAAAATGCATTTATATCTTCCATTCCCTTTTCGTACTATAACTTCTTCTATTTGATGCATAGTTTGAACTTTGAGCTACACTCTTATCTATTTTCTGTATGTACTTATGACTTGTTTATTTTCTTCTTTCAGAATTTGTAACTTTGTACCGCACACTTAAGAAAACAGATTAGATAATATTTAGGCTTTTGGCCTCTCCGTGTCCATGTTTTATCTTCTTTTCTCTTTCTTCTTTACGAGTGAATAAAGTGTGCATGCGGTTTGTTCTTCAAGTAGAATACATCTGTTGTTAGGAGAAGATTCATATGCACAAAGTAGGTTAGTGTAGGAATATTAATTGATCCTTGAGCTCGTAACTAACATTAATTATTTTCTTTTTTTTCAGGTACAATGGCTACTATAATGGAGATGAAGGAGAAACAAAATATGGAGATGAAGATGCTTCAAACGAAGAACAAAAACACCAAAGACATGATGGGTTTACTCATACTCCTTTGCTTTCTCTTTCATGCATGTGTACCTTTCTTTTCAATAGTTTGTACTTTACTTTTTAGTTACATCCCATGGCTTGAGTGGGAAACATTTGACTCTCCTTGTGAATAAAACATTGAATTCTAAAAATGAGGTGTGTATTTCCTTCGCATTCTAGCTTTCAGTATGGATTGTATAATGAACTAAACAACTCGGTAACATAACCGAATGTCTTAATCATAAAGGAAAGAACATTGAATAAAACTTGTAACATTCAAGAATGGACTCGATTTTGTGTAATTTGCACTTATGTTTTTGTTCCAAAATATTACACTTCACTTTATCTACAATTGGATGTCCTCATCAAGATGACTCAAGTTTCCTTCGGGGCTTGTGTTCTTTTTTCTTTGAGGATGGTCATTAAATTGCAGACTATGTGATCTATTATGTTTTGTAACAACACACATAGTTGTAGATTTCATGTAATATTTTAAATAAATGAGTAGTAACAACATAATTTGATATGATCTCCCTAGCTTAGGTATACTTGACCAATGCTATCAATCGTAAAAAGTTTGAGTTGCCCATTTTTGCACAAGTGCAAAAATTATCAACAAGAGTGATAGAAAAATCTGTCATCCCTCAAAATAGGTGCACTTCTTCTATCTAACACCATGACCATGAGGTTTTAACATGTGCATGAATTAATGCTCATTATCATATGAAAGTACTGGATATGCCTCATGCAATGTAACTTTTTGTTGGCATGCTTTCCTCCAACCGTATCCAGATTTTGGATATGAGGATCTAGTTACGAGGTTTGTGAAATTTTGTGGAGGTTTACCCCTCTCTCTCCAAGTTTTGGGCTGCCATGTTTATGGTGGTACTAGGAGTTACTGGGAGTCAAAGTTGTGAAATTCGTGGACACCTTACTTGATGATATAAACAAGAGTCTTAAAATCAGATTCGACAGTCTACATAGTCATGAAAAACATATGTTTTTGGATATTACTTGTTTTTTAATAGGTAAAGGGACATCTAACGTTATAAGAATATGGAACGAGTTGGGATTGAAAGCAAATCCTACACTTCAAACCCTACATGATAAAATTCTGGTTGAGGTGGAAAAATATGTATTTAGGATGCACGATCGTGGAAGATCAATTCACCCTCCTTAGCTACCGAAAAAGCATCTTGCTGACATGGTCTACTTTTCTTTAATTTTTATGATTGAAACTTAAACCTTTTTTGGGAAATTTATTTTTATTTAATTTCTTTTATTATATAAAGAAATGGAAGGAATTCAGAAAATACCTGGCTCATTATGCATTTCCATAAATACTTAGGCTAAGATATCAATGATTATGTTGACACATAGCCGTGCTATATTGGCTTGAACTTAAGTATGAGCTCAAATTAAAAAGGAATTCTTTTGTGGAATGTGGGCCTTCTACTCCTACAATGGTTTTGGAATGCAAATTTATAGATCAAAAATTCTAGGTATTATTTCTATCTTTTAATGTAAATTATGTCTCTTTTACCATTAGTATAAGTGAAGGATGAGGGGGAGAATTCTATAGTGCCCAAGGAGCAGCTAAAGGTTAGAACTGGAAAAGATTCAGCTTTAGGTGAAATAAACATAACGAAAAATGAAGTGTGAGGATCAAAGCTCAATGAGAAGGTAAAATATCAAGTTCGAGATTATGATCTTTCAAAAAAATATCCGTGGTGCCATCTATCTTTGCCTTATCAAGGAGTGGTTTTTATGCTCCCAATTGAGCCTTGTGGGCTTCAATTATTTGTTTTTACTAACATCTCTTGGTCAAATCTTTCTTCACTATTTAGGCTCTCTCAGTTTCTATTTTTACTAGCCTGAGTGGCGACTCCATTTTTTTTATTTCCATTCTACCGAGAGTGCATTCTATGTCTACTTCCCTATAATATTTTAATATTTTTCTAAGTGAGCTCTATTTTGGAATGTTTTGTAATCTTAGTTTGTATCAATTCAACACACTCCTTTTCTACATAGTGTGTTGAATACAATGTGTTCCCTCAAATTTTCTCAAAGAAGTCTCCTTTCGGCTTGATTCTCAAATGTATGTCCATTTTCATCCACTCTTCAAGCCCGGATCTAGATTGCGTTCATTTAATCCTAGTATGGTATTGGTTCTTGAATCTCCACAATTATTTAGTCCTAGTCTCAAAAATTACATTAATTGTTTTTCCTCTTTTACATAGACCACTCCTAAGTATTTGTAGGTATTTTGTAAAATATTGTAGGTGTGAAAATGCATGTCGACATGTGAGAAAAATCAAAAATCATAGTGCTTTAATTGTGTTTGAAAATCCGTAACCAAGTTCTCTATCTTCTTACTCATAAGTAAATTTTAATTGTGCCTACCAATATTTTTTATTATTGCACATGTTTTGGGGATATTTATTTTTGCACATGTTTAGTTTCTCTAGTTTAACTCATCAATATGCATGTTATGTGTAGGCGTTTGGTGGCTCTAAAAATAAAAAAATTGACAAAATCACGATAAAAGATGGCTTATAATGGAATATCATATCACATACTACAAAATACAAGGGCATCCTCTCCAGGAATTGACATTGTTTTACAAAATGAGAGCCATAAATCTCAAAATCGATCATCTTTCCTTGTCATTAAGATAACATCATTACACCCCCTAGCTAATGCATTAATTACAATACCCTCTCTACTTTTCGCTTCTAAACACCAAGCCCAAACTAAATAATATCTTCCTTTCCTTTCCAACCCCTCTAAAATCACACGCCATTCTACAATATAATCATGTTCGTGTTTATAAAACTCATTTCTTATATCTATTAGTGCCATTAGGATCATCGAGATATGTGGAATGTCATGTGATTAGGAAACAAGCTTCAAAATATGGGAGATAGTGAGCAAAGATTAAACTTGTGAGAAATATAATAATGGAAATGTATGAAGAAGTTACACTATTAAAGTGAGTTGGTCAATCAAGACCACAAATCACTGAAAATAGAGACATCATTAGTTAGTGATGTTTGATCCATGTGTACACTTTCTATAATAAATATAACATATTTTCTCTCCATATATGATCCTTTTCAAGTTGTTATTTTATTTTATTTATTTTTTAAAACATTAATTTACTTTGTAGTTAAATATTTCTTTGAAATTAAAAATGAGTGCATACATAGAGGAAACAAATTATTTAGATTGTTAAATAGTTTTATTTAGATCATATAATATAAATAGTAAACATTTCTTTATAATATATTATTCAATATATTTTTTTCTAGAAATATATTCCCATTTAATAATAAAATTATATATTTGTGTGTGTTTTAAATGTAGACAATCTACATAAAGAATTATCTAAATGAATGTTAAATTGGTTGTTAATAGTAACTTTTCTACATTTTTTTAAAAGATAATTTCACAATTAATTATTGTGGCAATCAAATTGTAGCTTCCACCTACAAGTTTTATGTGGTAAGGAAAATTGTAGAAAAAAATGTTGAAATTTCCACAAATATAACATTGATGAGAGATAAGAAATTTTAACTTGTGGAATTTATACAAAGATTTAATCTATAGAAAAACTATATTTTGGTGAAAATTGTGGAATACTAACAAAAAAAAAAATTGTAGAAATGTTACAAACATCACGAAATGTGGACAATGTATAGTTAAAAATGGAGTTAAGTAAATTTTATGAATTGTGGACCATCCATGGTATATTCAATTGTGGTAAAACTACAATATTATATCAAAATGTGGATTACCTACACGTTCAATGCCACAATTTTTATTTTGGAATACTATATAATCACAAAAATATTGTTTAAAAATATTGGTAAATAATCTAGTATGTTGTAGTGAATGGTTATGAAGATTAGATGTATTGATAGGGAAGAGGAATAGGATGTTGACATGAGGTTGTGATGGTTGTGGGATATATTGAAAAGATATGTAACTATATTGTGAGACATACACAATGGTTGATTTCGGTGAAAAGGGTGGAGTACTAGAAATAAAACTCATGTCGATAGGTGGTATATATGTAGGGATGGATAGGACTAGGTTTTGGATTAAAGACATATGTTATTGTGAAGAAAGCAGTGAGACATGATCAAAGTATTTATAGAGAGAGGGACGCTCATTGATCTTACGGGAGGGGGAGGAGCGGTGGAGGCGTGTGACCATATGTGGATGGGGAGGTAATAGTATGATTATTTATATCTGTGAGATAGGTGAGGAAGTCGATGATCAAGTGATTTTTGGCTAGTCATGTTCTGTGATGATATGACATTGAGTTTGAAACTAGAAATAAGAGTGGATGAAGTGGGTGTTGATATCCCTGTATCACTAGTAGAGGGGTAAGGAGATATTTTCTCAATAATGGGTTAATATTGAGGGTCATAAATTTTGGAATAGTTGTAAGTGTTGATGACAGAAGATGGAAAATATTTTGGATAGGGGATAATTGATATGAAGACCTTTGGCAACAAGATAGCCACTAAGGGCAATTGTATTGGAGTCTAAGAGTTTGGAAAAGACTAGGTCACCACTCTGGATGAACTATAGAAGGTCAAGACAAGGAGCTTCGATGTCAAAAATTGAGTACATGGAGAATGCATATGTTCCTGATATATTTCTAAGGGTGGTTGTAATGTATCTATCATGTTTGGGTGGTTGTTTTGAATATGAGACTACAATGATTCTAAGGATTGGTGAAGTGGTTCTATCATGTTAGAAATGTTTTGAACATGAGACTAGATTGATTTTAGAGATTATTAAAGTGGGTGCATCACGTTTAAATTTTTTTAAGGAGATATTTTTGTCTATTCGAACCATGAACTGAACAAACAAGAAATAAGGAAAATAAAGATAGTTGTTATTTTAAAAGAACCATGAAAACACAAGGAAGTTTTGGATTATCTTGATTAACTTAAGAAAAGTGTGAAATGAAAAATGGATGAAAGGGAACTAGGAAAAAGGCTAGCTAAGGTTGGTTTCAAGTGAGTTAAGGTTGGAGTCCTCGATATACCTGAAGGTACATGAGGCCAAATTTTGTGTTGGTTTTGGCACAAGGTGTGGTATTGGCACCTATCCCCTCACTTCACGGTCCAGTAACTATAAGGGTGTCGGGTGATTAGGAAATATACCACCCATCAATTATTTATACTTGGCCATAACAATGAGTCAACTTCCCTCTTGGTGATGAAATCCAAGTAGGTAGGCCTATAAGGGATTGTTTAGATGTAAGTTTGATTTTTACTTAGTTAGGTTGTGTATGAGGGGAATTTTTGAATGCAATTATTTAACCCCTTATTAAACTACGTGAGAAAGAAAAATGAAGGTTCGTTTTAAGACCCAAAAGGAAATATTAATTTTAATGAAGATAATTCAAAAAAAAATGTGATGCTAAAAGATAATGAAAGAAAAGTACTGTGTTTGCTATTCCTTTTTTATTTTTATTATTTTATGCATTTTTGAAGAAGTGATAGAAAAGCACTCCAATCTAAAAAATTAGATGATTTGATAAGGAAAGAAAATAAGAAGATATAAAATATGATAAAAAACGCACTAACTATCCCTACGGGCATGCCAAAATGTTTAAGGTGGATTTGGTTCATCAATTATGTAATAAAACACCAAAACTCGAAGGAAAACAAAATTTAATGATACTTGCACCAACAACACAATTTTAGGATGAATGGATGCAATATGGATGTGGTACTCCTAGAGAATGAGAGAACTTGCACATAAAGCAATACCGAACAAGATAGATATTAGATAAAATATATGACAAGTTTCTCGGCAAAAGGCCGATCCTAGAACCACCTGGACTTCTTTTAAGGGTGTTAACTCATTTTACAATCAAGTGATAATGATAGAAAGATAATTAACAATAAAAGGATTATTAGAACTCTAGAGGGATAGAGAGATCTTGCTCCATGTGATAAGCAACCCAAGTAATGATACAACAATCTCAAACTCCTCGAAGTATTCAAATCAATATTTTTAGTAGTGTCTCATTCTTCTTGTATGAATTCAAGTTGATCTTCAATGTCTTCAACGTTTGGTGTCAAAGAGATGTCACAAAGGCTAAGTTCATGTGCAATATCAAATTATTCCTAAAATAATAGTGTGAAATAATAGGAAGGTTGTATATGCTTATAATTGGATGTGCCGACCTAATACAGTCATATACAGAGAGAAACAACTCAAAAATAGGAATATTAGACAAAAAATATATTAATATATTGATTGCAAATATGAGAAATGTGATTAAAGTGATAAAAAGATAGGGATCATTGGTGATTTGAGGTAATCGTTGGTGATTTAGATAAATTGTTGGTAATTACTGTGGAAAAGGTTGATTTTCAAATAAGATGCAAATAAGGTGTAGAATAGGTGATTTGTAAATTGATTTGAGATTTAAGGTGATGCGTTAACAAACTGAATATGAAAATAGATGACAAGAGCTTACCTTGGATGAAGAATTCTAAGAAATGGTGTTGTGGGAATCTTACAAGATTTGTGAAGCTTCCAAGGACGTGACAGGGAAGCGAGTCATTTCAAGGTGTATGTAATGATGTCATCTAGGTCGTTAAAGAACCAAATATTTTCTACAAAAATATGAGGATCCCGATATGGAGGTTTGATGATGCTTATATAATCTTTGGTGATTAGTTAAAATCACCGAAGACCCAAGAAAATTAGGGAAAATTGCTTGGAATTCTATTCAACCACTTCCAAAAGGGTTAATTTGGGTATGAGGGTGAGATAAGATAGTTAGGAATGTGTTGAGGAGTTGGGAGGTTAGAAAGTTAGGGCTAAAATGGGTTAGGATGAGTTTTAAGTGGTTAGAGTGGTTTAGGGTGAGTGAAATATATTTTTACTAAGGGTAAAGTGTGATTTTACGAGGGTGAGGACATGGTTTATAGGATGATAAAATAGTTTAATGTTGTGAATGGAAATGTGATGGGTGTGGATAAAAATTTTGGGTCTTGAATATGATTGTCTATAGATCTATTTTGGATACGGGGCTTGAAATTATATGCGAGTTTTCCTCATGTTGTGATACCTTGCATTGTGTATTAGGATTTTTACTACTATTTTTTCCTATAATATAAATGAAAGAAATGTTATCATCTTCTTTGGTTACATGAGAATGTAACAGAGTTCTTGAATCCATCTTCTTCCTAGCATAATTTTTTTGAATCCATCTATGAAAGAAGATGTAATTTATCAAAGGATATGTCACTCGAACAATGAAAATTAAACATTCAAAGGCTTGATAATTCACATCTCAAATTCTATGTCTAACAAAGCCTCGTGATGTATTTATTCATATTCCTCCAAGACAATATTTTTTCAATAAGACATATTTACACTTACAATATTTTTTCAATAAGACATATTTATTCATATTTCATTGAATTACCTTACCATATAACTCTCCAAAACATTACATCCTATGATGTGCATAGTTAAATGATCTTTAATTTTATTTAAAAATATTATATTTTATGCCACATAGCCATGGAATAAGGAGTGGGGTTTAGTTATATAGATGTTGCCCCTTCAATTTGGTTTAATCATAAAATCACTTTTCTTCTCTCTCCTACATGTAGCAGACAAGGAAGTTTACATCCCCTTTTTTATAAATTCAGTAATTACCTACCTTATGTTTCACCTAATAATGTACTCATTAATTTGAGTTTTAAATCACATAAGCAATATGAACAATTATATCAAAATCATAAGCATAATATCATCGCATATAGACAATAGTCTAGTCATCATAATGCATAAGTGGCACTGTGATTCTTAATTCGAGAGATTTCACAACATGATTAATTTTCACAAAATAAATACCCAAGTCCCTATCGTAAAAAGTGACGCGTTCAAATAAATTGGACTAAATCACATAAAGGGGTTTTAAGACAAGACTTACGATTTAACTAGTATTTCGAGCAATGTCTTACACATATTAATTCTCTCCTAAAATACCCATTATCACATCTTATCTTATCTCCTTGATGATACAATTCTCGCATTCGAGAACACGTTCACATGCACAGATAACAATACTTAGTGCTTTATATGTCCAATATAATTAATCAACTTTAAATAGATCATAAATAACATATTAACATTAAAATTAATCAATAATTGTAATTCCATTTCAAATATCCATCTAGTGTCTACTCAATTAGTTAAAATAAATGTTTTAATCCCAAACACACCATAATAATAATCAAGAAAATCTAATCAGTAATAATAGGTTGTACATCTACAATCTACACTTGCCACCCAATTCTAAAAATGTTCCAAAATATTAAATGCACAGTTTTGGTATATATATACATATATCTAACTATCGTGTGTGTGTGTGTGTGTGTGTGTGTGTGTGTGTGTTGTGTGTGTGTGTGTGTGTGTGTGTGTATTCAAAGGGAAAGGGCACTTTGAAACAATTAGGTTTTTCCATAGTAAAAATATCCCATTTTTCCTTTTTTGGAACAGGATTCAACAATGGGTTCAAGCCGTACGGCTTCCTTGATCTGTATCTCTACATGAATGAAAGGATCATAAGACTAATAACATTAGATTCTGAATAGTGACATTTCTTGTTGGGTATGTATACATATATCATGTATACAGTATATATATACATATACATGTATATGCATATATATATACATACATATATATATATATGTATACACATACATACATACATACATACATACATACATACATATATATATATATATATATATATATATATTACAAATATTTTATTCATAACAATGGTGGTTCT
This sequence comes from Taxus wallichiana var. yunnanensis, assembly GCA_018340775.1. NCBI lineage: Eukaryota > Viridiplantae > Streptophyta > Pinopsida > Cupressales > Taxaceae > Taxus > Taxus wallichiana. The sequence continues at coordinate 334,052,484 of CM031239.1, read as the reverse complement.
CGGTTTTATATGTATATGTATAAAATTTAATTAAACTAAGATATGGGTTGAAAAAATAAGAATTGAATAGAGATAAGAAATGGAAACAATGTGTAACACCCTCTAAAATCTCCCACTTGAGACCCAAGAACAACCTAGGTTTAGTTAAAAAAAAATATGGAATAATTTTTTTTTTAATAAAGTGTTCGCAAAAAAATTCAGAGTGCATTACAAAAATTATCAAATCAACTTATAAACAATAGGAAGGTGAAAGTTATACCAAGCATAGTTAGATTATCTTCTTGTGGGCGTGCAAAAAAATTACTCTCAAGGCGTGGAAGGAGGGTGCGGGAAGAAATTTTTTCTCCCGGGCGTGGAGAGAGGGCGTGGGAAGAAACTTTTCCTCCCGGAGTGCGGAAGAGGGGGTGCGGGAAGGAAATTTTCCTCCCGGGTACGGAAGAGGGGCACGGGAAGAAATTTTTTTCTTTTGAGTGCAAAAAGAGGGCGCGGAAGACACTTTTCCTCCGGGCGTGAGAAGAAACTTTTTTTCTTTTTCGAACTTAGATTATTTTCGAAGCCAAACAAAATAAAAACTTGGAGGACATAACTTTTGATAGGGAACTCAGTTTTTAGAAAACAAGGACTTTATGGAAAGATCTCAACATCCTCTTTGCATAGAAACCTTAAAAATTTAATTTGGATAACTTTTTAGGGTCTATTTTTAAAAAACTTTCTTTGTCACTAAACAGGTGAACTAGTATTTTTAACTTACTCTATTTTGTTCAATTTCACCATAAATTTCCTCTCAACATGCCACACAGCACAAAGGATTTCCTTGGGAAAATTTAGGTTCAATTGTGAGGGTTAATTTGTTTGATGGATTTCATAGTTATGAATTACCAATTTTGTACAACAAGATGTCTGCAATTTTGCCTTTTCCCAATTTGAAAGATTCTATAATAATTTCTTAAGTGTTAAGGTCTAATTAGAATTGTTTTGATCATGCAACTTCAATTTAATTGTTTCATTTCAATTACTAAGGTTCAGTAAGGTCATTCGAACATTTTAAATTAAAATTTACCAGTTTGAAAATTATCTAATAGAGCTTTATAACTTCTAAAACAAATTGTTACATTTACATTTACAAACTTTAAAATATTAATTCATTCCATGATACTTTACTTCATATCTCATCTTCCTTCAATCAAAGCTTGAGAATAAGGATGCATTCAAAAGAGCAGAGTGACATAACATTCCCTCATATGTATTTCTTCTCTCTCTCTCTTTTATACAGAGATTTCATAATCCATTGCAATCACTGATTTTCAATGAAGACAATATCATTTTAACAAAAAAATAACTTCTATTGACTTTGATGATTCTTTTACAACTTTCTTTTCCATTCCATTACAAAAGACAAAATACAAATATTTCTTTTCTTTCCACAAAATAAAATTACAGAGTATGTCTCTTTCTCATTTAAACATAAAATTTCATTTCCAAAATAGAATAACTATCCAATACAAATAATATTACGAGTCATCCACTTGAAGTGGGAAAATGTTCACAAAAATAATTCTCACAAAAGACTATCAAAACTGTCTTCTTTCTCAGCTCTAAAATAGTTGTATGAATTTCCATCATTCTCCAATTTGATCACAATAGAATAGGGGAAAGACAACACTCTCCAGCCAACCAAGACATCCAATAAAAAGGAGAAGCCACCCTATTCATTGGCCCCGAGCCCCAACCACATTGCAATAAGACTCAACACATGGAAACAAAAGGATTCCACAACACAAAGGCAATCTTTCACATGCAAATATCATATTTAAAACACAATCTAAAACAAAACCGCAGTTTTAACAACCACAAGATAAACACACACCAATACTCAGGCTTCATCAAACAAGCCAAAGGAGTAAGAAACTATGGGGAATGCTGATTATGCCTCCCTAGGAGAAATGGGTATCACCACCGAGAACAAATTTCCAAAATATATATCATTTCAAATCTGTGACATGCCCTTATGCCTCCCCCAATTACCCCTTATTCCTCGCAATTTCTTAAACCTCCCCAACCTCTTGTGGCACCCCATAACGAGTAAATAAATGCAAGCCATTTATTTTTAGAAGGTGAAACCCAAACACCACTCCTCCAAACTTAAACCTCCCCAAATCACTTATGCCTCCCACAAGAATACCCCATAGTCTTCTCCTACACCATCCCTAAGCCATCTACCCAACCAACCAACAAATAAAAAAACACATTCAAACATTCAACCATTCACATATGCATAAAATAAAAGAAGATCATATCAAGAGAAAAGATCTTACCTCTCCATGATGGAGTTATTTCCAAGGCTCAAAAACTACAAGCTTTCTACTGCAAATAGTCTAGATCAACAATCCACAAGCATTCAACAATCTCCAACTTTCTCCAAATTTTCAAGAGCTCAAACACCCCAAGAGAAGTCACCCAAAATGAAGTGATAAAAGGGAAGCAACCAAGCACAAGTATTCAAAAATAATCCCCCATGTCTTCTAAAAGCAAGGGCTCAAAACAACAAAAGAAGTCACCCAAAATGATGCATCCACAAGTGAAGCAACCCAAAAACAAGCTAAGGAATTCAAATTTATAGGAGAGGGAAGAGAAGAGGATGAGGTGGATCCATGTAGGATGCCACTTCACACATCCTCAACTCCTCCTCATAAGTCAACTTCAATCTCCAAGGCATAATAAATAAGTAGATGAATAATATGAATATTTTACTTACACACTCTAATCAAGCCCACACCCTGTAAGGACTTAAATTTATAACAAGAAGAAAGTGCAATTAAAACATACAACTTGACTTACAAAAATGCATAATGTGAGTCTAAATTTAACTTTCAAAGCATAGGTAAGGTTGGTATATAAATTTAAGAGGTGTGGGGTAAGTTTAACTTGTCCCACAAGCCTCCAAAATCAGCCTCCAAGGACAAATTCAAATTTCAAAGAAGGTGGAGTGTTTCATACTCCAAAATCAACTTACATATCTCCTACAAATCACTTACACATTTCTTACAACTCTTTTATTTTAGGCCAAAAATTTTAATAATTACTTTCTTATGACCCAATTTGATTAATTAATTAATTTTAACAATATGATTACTCACATTATTTACCACCATTTAATTAAATAGAAAGGGGAAATACATCACTTTTAAAACACATACTAACTTAAACAAAGGAACCAAATAGAAGAAATATGCAAAGTCCCTTGGTCACAATCGAAGGTAATCCCCCCATGGGAATCCCTAACAACAAACAAACACACACAAACAAATACAAGTTGTCATGGTGACCTTGTTGAATTCATCTAGAATTCCAATGTGGTTGGTCTCCAATCCCCCGATGTTTGTTGTGATACTTTAAATCTGCAAAATACAAATACCTCCTTTGGCCTCGTGGCCACATCAGACATCCAAAATGAATATAAATATAATTCCAAAATCATCTAAATATATATGAATCACAACAACATCAATGAAAACAACTATATCATTTGTAATTTTATCAATAACCATATCATCGTCAAATAATTTTCATTTTCTAGGTCCACTCAAAATATCCAAATATCACAGTGTCGAACAAAATCTATAATATAACCATGTCAAACAATATATCAACATCAATATACAAAATGTCTCTAATAATCATCATGTATCATATAAGATTCAAGTCAACAATAATCTATGCTCTAACATCATACTAAATTAAAACTATAATAATGCCCATAATATAGTCAGCAGATCGGGATCAATATCGAAAAAAGTGTCGAAGGGAAGTGGGCACTACATCCCCTTCCCCTTAGACTCGAATTCCTCATAGAATTCATTGGAACAAATGTGAAAACTGAACTCATAACAATGTAGCATCCTCCCAAGTAGTTACAGTCTCATCATATCTGTCCCACTACACTCACACCGATTAAAATCTCTGCCTCAAAGGCCCAGGGTCCTATGATCTATAATGCGAATAGGCTCCACCATCACCGCCCCGATCCTACACCCGTAAAGAGGTCCAAGCCAACATATGAGAAGGATCAACAATGTATCTCCTAAGCACTAAAACATGAAACATAACATGTAAAAGCGAGACAAGCTAGGTGGTAACACTAGATGGTAGGTGAAAGGGCCGATACACTCCAAGATCTCAAAAGGACCAACGAATCTAGGAGCTAACTTAGAACCTTTTCCATAATGGATAGAGCTCTTATGTGGTATCAAATGAAGTAACACCTTCATGCCCACATCAAAACTACACGATTACTCTATGTTGATTTACATACTTTTTCTACCTATCTTGTGCCTCCTATAGTCTCTATCTAATCAAAACCCCTTGTTACTCCATGTCCCGCAACAAAGCTGGTCCAAGGAAACCCTATCCTCTAACCCTGTCCTAGCTAAGAGGTGTCTCTGCACTCATCTACCATATAAAGCCTTAAAAGGAGCCATACCTATAGAACTTTGAAAACTATTATTGTAGGAAAACTCCACCAAGTACATGTACTCCTCCCGTCTCAACTAATGATCCATAACATACATCCTAAGCATGTCCTCTAAAATCTGATTCACCCACTCAATCTATCCATTTTTCTCGGGGTGATATGTTGTGCTGAAATTTATCCTTGTCTCGAGGGCATGCTGCATGGTAGTCCAAAAATGGAAAGTATAAAAGGGATCATGATCAAAATGATCTTCGTAGAATCCCGTGTAACCCGACGATCATCTCATGCAGATAAACTGTACCACCGCACTAGTTGTATAAGTGTTCTTCATAAGAGAAAAGTGTGCCACTTTTGTCAATTTATCCACTGTGACCATGATGGTGTTATGGTGATATCTCGACATTGATAGCCCAACAATGAAGTCCATATAAATGGTGTCCCACTTCCACTTGGGTATTTCATGAGAAAAGAGAAGGTTAGCTAGATGTTGATGCTCGACCTTCACTTTCTGGCACTCTAAACAACGTGACAAAAACTGAGCCATGTCTCTACGAAGTCCTCTCAAGTGATAAAACTTTCTCAAGGTAGCATGCATCTTCTTCACCTCAGGATGGGCTGAATAGGGTGGTACGATGTGCCTTTTTCAAGATGTCCTGCCTCAAGCCTGCATCTCTAGGAACATAAATCTGACTTTTGTGCCTAATAAGTCCATCTGTCTCTAATGAGAAACCATCAAAATTCTCTTCAAGGGGTCTCTGGGACTTGATCTCTGCTTTGGCTACAATGTAGAAGCTATCAAAAGAAAGTTGCTATAGAATCCTACTCCACAATTCTGTGCCCACCGAAGTGGCGATAACCACATGTCCTCATTTGCCGAGAGTGTTTACAACCACATTCTCCTTCCTCGTCACATGATCTATCTCCAAATCATACTCACAAAGAAAATCCATCCAATGCCACTAACGAGTGTTGAGATTGGGCTACGTGAAGAGGTGGTGAAGACTCAAGTGATCTATCCTAAGCGTGAATCTCTAACCAAAAATAAAGTGTCTCCATCGAACCAAGGCGTGAACCACTATCACAAGCTCAAGATCATGATTCGGATAATTGAGCTCATAATCTTTGAGTCTGTGAGACTCAAAGGCCACCACTTTTCCCCTCCGCATCATTACACCTCCAAGTCCTTTCAAAGAAGCATTAGTGCATAAAAACTCACCTGTGGATCCGAAACAACAAGAATGGGTGCTATCGTGAGGCACTCCTTCAGTGTCCTAAAGGCCTACTCGCATATATTTGACTAGTTAAAATTCTTCCCTTTCCCTTTGAAGGGAAGTAATGGGGTGTGTAATCCGAGAGAAGTCTGAACAAACCTCCATTAATAACCTAATAACCCTACGAGGCATGTGCACCTCTATCATAGTAGTGGGTGTTGGCCAATCCAAAATGACTCTAATCTTATAAGGATCGGCTTTGATACCTTCCCAAAAATGATGTGACCCAAATATGTAACTTTGTTTGAAAGAATGCACACTTCTCCAAGTTCCCATAAATTTGCTGCTCATAAAGACATGAAGAACCTAATGAAGGTGACCCTCATGTTATTCATGCATATGTGAGTAAATAAAAATGTCATCTAGGAAGATGAGCATGAAGCGATCTAAGAAATTCTGAATACCCCATTCATCAAACTCATAAATCTTTGTGGAGGAGTTCATCAAACCAAAAGGCACCTCTGTGAACTCATCTAGTGCTCATATGTCGTATGAAAAGTGGTCTTATGAATATCTACCTCTGTAATCCTCGGTTGATGGTAGCCTAAATCGAAGATCAATCTTAGAGAAAAGCGTGACTCCCTTCATCTGATCAAACAAATCATCTATGCGTGGAAGGGGATAACGATTCTTGATTGTTACCTTTTTTAGCTAGCGGTAATCAATACACAAACGCAAAGATCTGTCCTTCTTCTTCACAAAAATCACTAGTGCACCCCAAGGGGTACACTAGGATGGATTAGGCCTTTCTCCAAAAGACCTTCAAATTATAACTTAAGCTCACAGAGCTCTGGTGTGGTCACCTAATAAGGTTCTCGTGAGATAGGCTCTACTCCTAGAACCAGATCTATATGGAAGTCAATCTCACGTGTGGAAGGTAACCCCGGTAGCTCCCTAGAAAAACATCTACAAACTCTCTCAAGAGGGGATGATCATTTAGTGATGGTTCACTAGTCCCATCCTCGATCTCATCACTTGAACTGAAATATCATGCATCCGACAACCCCGTCACATACACCACTTAAGCTGCATAGTGGAGACGGTGCAAATGGAAACATACCTCCTAACCCCGAAATAACCGACTCAACTCCTAGATCATCTACACAAGATAAATTTTTATGGTAATAATCCATCTTGGCCCTATGTGTTTAAATAACTAGTCCATGCCCAAGATGACTCCATACAAATCCAAAGGAAGGATAAAAATATCCAAGGTAGTTGTAAAAGGTCCCACATCCACTACACACTCCTTAATTAAGGAGTCTACAGAGATCTTGGCTGCAGAGGCCATCTCAATGTCCCAACTAAGACCCAACCTAACTGCCACAAGCCTGCATTGCTCTACTAAAGATGGTGCAATGAAATAATATAAAGAACAAGAATCAAACAAAATGGAGCTAGGAATACCACCATTTCTACCTATAGTCTCAATCATGGTATTCGATGCTCAACCCGGTGTTTCTTAACTACCACATTGATCCCATGAATGTGCCCCATGTCACCAATGGTAGGCTCTGAGATCTGTGTATTACCCTTGTTATTATGGTTTTGAGGGTAGTCTCTCCAAAAAATGGCCAACAATGCCACAACCAAAACAGACGCATGATCCTCTCCCATGTGTAGTAGTTCTGGTCGGTACTCTGGAGGTTTGTGGTGTGGATCCTGATGATCTAGCTATGGATGTTATGGTCTCTACTGGTGAGATCTGTTGACTGAGCCCTCTAGGCACTTTATGTCTTGATGGGACCCCTAGGAGGAGGCCCCATACTCCAACCCCTTGGTGCATCGAATCTCTGTGGAGGTTTATAAGTTGGGTGAGACTATTGTTGTTCTTTGTTGTGGTCTAAAAGATTACTATGTTGAGCCCTGTCCACCACGAGGAGGAGGTACTGGCCCCCTCAATGTACTATCTTGCATCTGCTAGATGTGGCTCCAGAATCGGCCTCTAGTTTGTTGGGTCTTTCCCTGAGTCTCCTCTACTATATATGCCTTCTCAATGGCCTCAACTAATGTCCATTGATAATGGATCTGAACCGCACCTCAAATTTCAAGATTTAGACCCCGTGATAAATCGCATGGATCCGTACCTACTCATCCTACATGTAATCAACATACTGGAGTAGATCTAGAAACCTTCTCTCATACTCAACCACTGGAAATGATTCCTGTCGAGGTCATGAAACTCATCTATCTTCTACTATATGAACCTCCATGAAAAATATCTTCTCCTAAAATGATCCTCAAAGAGCTCCCAAGTAACTATCTTAGAATCCATGTGGAGCTTCTACTCCTCTATCCTCCACTAGACACCTACTCCGTCTCTCAGTAGGTGGATCGCAACATGAGCTTTCATGTTGCTAATACAAGGGCAAAGCTTGAAGCATCCGCTCAAGCTCACCAACAAGGCCTCTACCTAAAATCCACCTATGTCACAAGAATAATGTGATGGTCGTAGCTTTAGGATCTCCCTGATGTGGTTTGAAGTTGTAGTCTGATGACCCCTAGGCCTCCCTACATGCTCATCTCTAAGCCTAGGGCTCCGAGACCTATCTCTATGTCTTGAAACTTGGTCTCCCTGTCCCCTTTGTGGTGACTCTTCTCTGACTGACTCCATGTGGGAGTTCTCTCATCTATGCTCCTTGTTATTCCAAGAAGATACATGAGCCTTAATGGATGTCACCCTATCATGTCCGATCGAGCGTGCTCCCATGGTCCCTCCATGAAGAGTGGCATTAACATCTGGACTATATGTAAAATCATGTGGTAGAATAGCTGCTACAACATGATTTGGTGGTGGTAAGTCTAGGTCTATGTGAAAGTACCCTCGTCTTTTTGTGCCTCCTACACGAGACCAAGGCGAGAGTTAGTTCATTATTCTAGGTTTTATTTAGTTTTCCATGTTCACTAAATATGCAAATTTCAAACAAAGTTGTTGTCTAGATTTAATAATATGCTAGGTTTAAAGTTCATGTCTTGATTTTTCTAGTGCACCCAAGGGTCCAAGATTTTGAACCCACGGCTCTTATACCAAGTGTAACACCCTCTAAAATCTCCCACTTGAGACCCAAGAACAACCTAGGTTTAGTAAAAACAAATTATGGAATATTATTATTATTATTATTTTAATAAAGTGTTCGTAAAAAAAATTCCAGAGTGCATTACAACAATTTTCAAATCACCTTACAAACACTAACAAGGTGAAATTTATCCCGAGCATAGTTAGAGTATCTTCTAGCGAGGCGCATGGAAGAAATTATTCCCGGACGTGGAAGGAGGGCATGGGAAGAATTTTTTTCTCTCGAGTGCGGAAGAGGGGCGCGAGAAGAAAATTTTCCTCCTGGGTGTAGAAGAGGGGCACAGGAAGGAACTTGTCCTCCCGAGCATGGAAGAGGGGCACGAGAAGAAATGATTCCTCATGGGCGCAGAAGAGGGTACGGGAAGAAACTTTTTTTATTTTTCGAACTTAGATTATTTTCAAAGCCAAATGAAGTAAAAAATTCTAGAGTCCATAAATTTTGATAGGGAACTTGGTTTTTGAAAGCAAGGACTTTATCGAAATATCTCGATGTCCTCTTTGCACATAAACCATAAAATTTTAATTTGGATAAATTTTTAAGGGTCGATTTTGAGAAAACATTTTTCTATCACTAAACAGGTGAAGTGGTATTTTTAAGTTACACCATTTTGTTCAAATTCACCATTAATTCCCTCTCAACATGCCACATAGGCATGAAGGATTTCACTTGGGAAAATTTAGGTTGGATTGTGAGGGTTAATTTGTTTGATGGATTTGCAATTCCAAATTACCAATTTTGTACAACAAGATGTCTGCAATTTTGCCTTTACCCAATTTGAAAGATTCTATAATAATTTCTTAAGTGTTAAGGTCTAATTAGAGTCATTTTGATCATGCAACTTCAATTTACTTGTTTCATTTCATTTTCTAAGGTTGCAGGGTCATTCTGAACATTTTTAATTTAAAATTTACCAGTTTGAAAATTATCTAACAAAGCTCTACAACTTCTAAAACGAATTGTTACATTTACATTTACCAACTTTAAAATATTAATTCATTCCATGCTACTTTACTTCATATCTCATCTTCCTTCAATCAAAGCTTGAGAACAAGGATTCATTCCAAAGAGCAGAGTGACATAATATTCCCTCATACGTATTTCTTATTTTTTTATACAGAGATTTCATAATGCATTGAAATCATAGATTTCCAATGAAGATAATATCATTTTAACAAAAAAATAACTTCTATTGACTTGGATGATTCTTTTACAACTTTCTTTTCCATTCCATTTCAAAAGACAAAATACAAATCTTTCTTTTCTTTCCACAGAATAAAATTACAGAGTATGTCTCTTTCTCATTTAAACATAAAATTTCATTTCCAAAACAGAATAACTATCCAATACAAATAATATTACGAGTCCTCCACTTGAAGTGGGAAAAAGGTTCACAAAAAGAAGTCTCACAAAGGACTATCAAAATTATCTTCTTTCTCAGCTCCAAAACAGCAGTATGAATTTCCATCATTCTCCAATTTGATCACAATAGAACAAGGGGAAAGGCAATGCTCTCCACCCAACCAAGACATCCAATAAAAAGGAGAAGCCGCCCTCTTCATTGGCCCCCGAGCCCCAACCACATTACAATAAGGAATGTGACTCAACACATGGCAACAATAGGCTTCCACAACACAAAGGAAATCTTTCACATGCAAAAATCATATTTAAAACACAGTCCAAAAAAAACAACAGTTTTAGCAACCACAAGATAAACACAAACCAATACTCAGGCTTCATCAAGCAAGCCAAAGGAGTAAGAAACTATGGGGGATGCTGATTATGCCTCCCTAGGAGAAATGGGTATCACCACTTGAGAAAAAATTGCCAAAATATATATCATTTCAAATCCGTGACATGGCCTTACGCCTCCCCCAAGTACCCCTTATTCCTCACAATTTCTTATACCTCCCCAACCTCTTATGGAACCCCATAATGAGTAAGTAAATGCAAGATATTTATTTTTAGAATGTGGAACCCAAATACCCACTCCCTCCACACTTATACCTCCCCAAAACACTTATGCCTCCAACACATATACCCCAAAGTCTTCTCATACACCATCCCTAAGCCATCTACCCAACCAACTAACAACAAATAAAACAACACATTCACATATTCAACCATTCACATATGCATAAAAATAAAGAAGATAATTTCAAGAGCCAAGCGCATACCTCTCCAAGATGGAGTTTGTTCCAAGGCTCCAAAATAGCAAGCTTTCTAATGCAAAAATGCAGTCCGAGATCAACAATCCACAAGCATTCAACAATCTCCAACTTTCTCCAAATTTGCAAGAGCTAAAACACATCAAGAGAAGTCACCCAAATTAAGTGATAAAAGGAAGCAACCAAGCACAAGTATTCAAAAATAATCCCCATGTCTTTTAAATCCAAGGGCTCGAAACAAAAAATAAGTCACTCAAAATGATGCATCGACAAGTGAAGCAACCCAAAAACAAGCTAAGGAATTCAATTTTATAGGAGAGGGGAGAGAAGAGGATGATGTGGATCCATGTAGGATGCCACTTCACACATCCTCAACTCCTCCTCATAAGTCAACTTCAATCTCTAAGGCACAATAAATAAGTAGGTGAATAATATGACAGTTTTACTTACACACTCCAATCAAGTCCACACCCCATAAGGACTGAATTTTAAAACATGAAGAAAGTGCAATTAAAACATAGAAATTGACTTACAAAATGCATAATGAGAGTCTAGATTTTACTCTCCAACCATAGGTAAGGTTGGTATTTAAATTTAAGAGGTGTGAGACAAGTTTAACTTGTCCCACAAGCCTCCAAAATTAGCCTCCAAGGACAAATTCAAATGTCAAATAACATAGACTGTTTCATACTCCAAAATCAACTTACATATCTCCTACACATCACTTACACATTTCTTACAACACTTTGATTCTAGGCCAACAACTCTAATAATTACTTTCTTATGACCTAATTTGATTAATTAATTAATTTTAACAATATGATTACTCACATTATTTACCACCATTTAATTAAATAGAAAGGGGAAATACATCACTTTTAAAACACATACTAACTTAAACAAAGGAACCAAATAAAAGAAATACGCAAAGTCCCTTGGTAACAATCGAAGGTGATCCCCCATGGGAATCCCTAACAAAAAACAAACACACAAACAAATACAAGTTGCCATGGTGACCTTGTTGAATTCATCTAGAATTCCAAAGTGGTTGGTCTCCAATCCCCGATGTTTGTTGTGATATTTTTAACCTGCAAAATACAAATACCTCCTTCAGCATCGTGGCCACATTAGACATCCAAAATTAATATAAATATATTTCTAAAATCATCTAAATATATATGAATCACAATAACATCAAGGAAAGCAACTATATCATTTGTAATTTTATCAACAACTATATCATCATCAAATAATTTTCATTTTCTACGTCTACTCAAAATATCCAAATATCACAAGTCCGAGCAACATCTATAATATAACCGTGTCAAACGGTATATCAACATCAATATATAAAATGTCTTTAATAATCATCATGCATCATATAAGAATCAAGTCAACAATAATCTATGCTCTAACATCTAACATCATACTAAATTAAAACTATAATAATGCCCATAATATAGTCAACAGTATCAGGATCAATATCAAAAGGTTTCAAGAGAAGTGGGCACTACATAATGAACTGAAGAAAAACCCATTTTTATTCCACTTGGGTGGATTGTAAAACTGAATTCATTACCCTTTTCTTCTCAACGAAAAATATAGAAATGAAAAAATGAAGTTACTCAAATTAGATCCACCATTGGAATGAGAAAATCTCTACAAATTTCTACCTTGTTAAATTATCCATAAGCACTTATCTCTTTATTCTCCTCCCCCTTTTCCAAACCTACAAATGGGATTAAAGGAGGAAATTTTTGGTTTGCATTTTCTCGGCCATGTTTTAATCATCCATTAGGGTAGCTTGAACCAAAACAAAATCTAGATTTTCCTAATTAAATTTGTTTTTCCATTTATTTAAGTATATGTATGGTATGGGTGAATATTTACTCATTTATTAAAGTTTAAAAATATATTTAACTATGTTTAGTAGGTTGATTAAAGGGCATGAGTCTTTTATTTTAAATTAAATTTTTAGATTTACGACCTAAACACTAATTAAATGTAGAGATTGTGCAAAGGTGAGACTAAACTTAAAAGTTTGAATAGATTTGTGAGAAAATTGAATGTCAATTTCATTTAAGACTATCATATGAATCTATTTAAGAAGTTGAAAAATTCACCGAGAGATATGAATGCCATTAATCACACAAGATTTTAACAAGATGACTATTATAGTTAGACATATCAAAGATGGTGCTTAAAATATTTCATGTTATATGAATGGATTTTGAATAGAAACTTATGATGAGTTTTATATGATTAGGATATGATCTATTGAGGAAGTCTATCAATGTACACTAAAGTCAAAGGGGGATTTATGTGTAAGTTGAAAAACATGGTGCAAGGAAAGGCCTTGTTCACAAAAGGTTAAGGGTAAGGCAATAAAAGAGTAACATATGCACACTAAGGAGAGTTAAGAACATTGTGATGATGGTGTGAAATGTGTAGTGACCCCTTAGTGGGTGACCATAAAAACACATTGAATAATAATAATAATAATAAATTGAAATTTACAATCATCCTTCAACTAGGAATGGAATTTGAGGCCCCACGATTTACTAGTCCTACTTAAACATACATTCACGTGTAAGGGGCATACAAATTATAATAATGACTTACTGTTGATGGTGAATCATAGCACCCACAGGACTCGCAACTCGATGGGTTGAGACTCTCAGTGTGATTGCATAACATGGAGCTTTTCCCAAGTGTGGGACCTTGCGAAATCAGAAAAGCTCTCCGGATGAAGGCCGGTTCCTATTCCTCTGTTCAGATGCACAAATAAAATGCAGAGGGTTTACTAAAAACCTAATCTAACTTGCCAAGGAGACAGGGTAAGAAAATGCATAAAATAAAACCTAAACTACAAAGGTGATGCACCGAGGAATGAAGAACACCTGTCTTGCCAATAAACACAGACCATTAAAATGCAATGCAAGATCATGCACAGATAGCCAGATTCATAGTGAAAGATCAGTAGGATGCAAATGAACACATAGAGGGTTGAGGATCATCCACAGACATGTATTAATTTGCTCCAAAGATTGATACAACACACTGCAAAATGCTAAGAGGCAAGGTTACATTACAGTTTCAAATGGGAGGTTTTAACTCCACAAGTTCACCTGCCAAAGAGAAGAAGGGAGGGGCAAAACAAAAATGTCCAACCTTTTGAAAGAAGCCCCTCCTTACAATTTATAAGAGGAAAAAATGAGGGAGAAGAGAAGAATTTGAAATCTGCCCCAACCACCTCCAAGACTGCACCTAACTCATCTCATTATGGCGGTAGGTGGGAACCCTAACAAACCCAAAAATGGCGAATTGTATTTTGCATTTTTGAAGAAATTTTTCTCACCCAATTAAAGATATCTAGTCATAGTTGGATAGAGGACCTCGTAAGCTTTCCAAAAAGTCCAACCTTGCATGAATCCGAGCTCCCTGTGAAAAGTTATGGTGATCTGAATATTTCCCGCGTCAGGGTCTTCCGCTGTCGGGTTCGGGGTTCTCCTTTGCATTTGCATCGGGTTTGGAGGATGCCTCGACATGTGTTTGATGCTTGTGTTTTCCGAAACCCGCTTCCGCCGGTATCTCCAAGATTTCCTTTGTTTCGGGTTTGGAAATCGGACTTGCATGTGCATCGGGTTTGGAAGGTGGCTCGACATGTCTTCGCCCCATGCTTTCCCGACTTGTTTTCCTGACTCCAAGACCCGATTGGCCTAGGAAGTGTTTTCCGGTTTTCGGAACTCTCAAGCATCGGGACATGCCTTGTGATTTTCATGCTTCATGTCTCATGTTTCCCAAAACCCGAAACCCGAAATTTCCTTTTGTGTTAGGTTTTTCACCCTCCGACATGCTTTCTCTATATGTCGGGTTTTGGAACCCCTCCGACATGCTTTCTTTTGTGTCGGGTTTTCTAACCCCTCCGACATGCTTTCTCTATATGTCGGGTTTTGGAACCCCTCCGACATGATTTCTCTTGGGAGATATATACAACAATTTGGCGACTCAATAGGATCACCTGCCTGCTAGGTAGAAGATCAGTGGCCTTTTAGCGATCCATTGGGCATGGAGTCATAAGCAATAACCTAAAACCAACCTGATATCTGATCCTCGAGCCTGATACCGCAACTCCTTCTCCGAGAGCACGCTGAACTATATAAAACCAACCTAGGAGCAACAAAACCTGTGCCAAAGCACTTAGGGAAACTGAAACCTAACTACAACAAGACAATGTGCATACGCACTTAGAGGAAATGAAATCTAGACTAATATTTACAAGGGTAAATCTTTTCTTTTCAAGTAGCAATGTTTAAGATAGATTCGTTAACCGGAATTGGGAGTTCTTCTCCATCCAAAGTAGACAATTGGAAGGCATTGCTATTCTTACATCCCGTGACCATGTAGGGGCCACTCCAAATGGCATCAAACTTGGAATGCCTTCTTGGTTTTGCCCGATCTACATCCCATTTCAGAACTAGGTCCCCTTCCTGGAAGGTCCTTGCTCTTTCTTTCTTATCAAACCATCTTTTTACTAAGGCCTGATCTTTCTCAATTGTTTGAACTGCATGTTCTCTAATTTCTTCCAATTCCATCAACTTTGCATACCTGGCCTCCATTGGTTCAAAATCAGCCAACTCCAACTGCTTGATGAATTCCAATGCAGTGGCTTCTAATGATATAGGCACACGCCTCTTTCCCATAGACCAACTTGTAAGGGGAATTACCTGTAGACCTCTTTGGTGTTATTCTGTCAGCCCATAATGCTGATTTTAGCTTGGTATGCCATGTTCTTTGGTTTTCATCCAGAGTCCTTCTGATGATTCTTAGCAAATTCTTGTTCGTGGACTCTCGGTTGTCCATTCCCCTGCGGGTAATAGTTTAAAGAGGTGCTCAAATAGATTCCATTCTTGACAGCCCATTCTATAATCTTGGAACCTATGAATGCCAATGCATTGTCTGATATGATAGTTGCTGGCACACCGAACCTTGTCACTATCCCTTCATAAAAGTCTAGTATGTTAGACTCATTTGCCTCTTTGAGCACTACTGCTTCGGTCCACTTGGCAAAATAGTCCGTTGCCATGAGAATCCACTTGTGGCCTTGGCTTGAGTTTGGGTTGATGACCCCGATTAAGTCCAATCCCCATTGTAGAAATGGTTGGTCAACCAAAATTGGGTGAAATGGAAGCGCTGCTAGTCTTTCTTTTCCCGTGAAGAGTGCACATTTCTTGCACTTTCTTATCCATGTATAACAGTCATTGAACACCGTGGGCCAATAATACCCTGCCTTCATTATCTTGAGAGCTGTTACTCATGGGGAGAAATGTCCTCCAGAATCTCCATCGTGAAAATCTTGTAACACCCTCTCAATTTGACCCGGTCCCAATGCACCTCAATAGAACCCCATTGATGTCCTTTTGAACAGTAACACCATCAACAAGAACATATGGAATGGCTTGTAATCTAAAGTATCTCCTCTTTGCTTTGCTCATTTCGGAGGTCATAGGCCCGCTTGTAGGAAGTGTATCATCCTCTCGAGTCCAAAAAGGAGTAGGCACATCATCATTTTCTTTTCTTGACCATCCCTGTAGTACCAAGACAGTCTCTTTTTCATCACTCCGCTTCAACTTTTCGACTCAAAGCTAGTTGTTCACATAGTCCCTTTCCACGTACTAGCTTAGTGACCTTAATCTCGATGTCATATTCCATGACACGAGTGATCCATCCCGCACATTTCTCATTCGATCCTTGTTTAGAAGGAAGTCCTTGACTCGCATGAGAGACCAATAACTGGATCTTGTTGTTTGAGACTAGGTGTTTGAATTTCTTTAAGCTCTTGATCACGTAAGGACATGATTTTCAATGAAAGAGTACCTAGTTTCGTATTCCTCCAAGCCTTGATCAAGAAAGCAATCGGTTGTTCTAATCCCTCTTTGTTTTGTTGTGCACTGTGATTGCAGAAATTGTGTCTCCACCACCGAAGGCATATAGTATGAAGTCCCTAGAGAAGTCCTGGATTGACAAGAGTCGGAGCTTGAGATATAGCCTCTTTTATTGCCTCAAAACTTACCTTGCCTTCAGATGTCCACTTAAATTCCATGCTCTTCTTTAACATCAGCGTTATTGGCTTTACGAGAGCTGCAAAGTTTGGAACAAACCCGTGGACAAAATTGATCCTTCCTAAGAAGCTTTGAAGAGCCTTCTTGTGACTTGGCAATGGCAATGCTTGAATTGCTTCAACCCTTTTTGGGTCAATCGTCAACCCTTCCTTTGAAACAATATGGCCTAGAAGTTTTCCCTCGTGAGCCAAAAATATGCATTTTTTGGGATTCAATGATACCCCAAATCTTCTACATCTCTGAAATACTTGCCTCAAATGTAAGAGGTGATCCGCTACATTTTTTGAGAATACAATGATGTCTTCAAGATATATCAGAACTATTTTATTGATCAACCCCTTAAATGCCATATCCATTGCCCTTTGCAAAGTGGCTCCAGCATTTGATAGCCCAAATGGCATCTTCTTGTAGGCATAGGTCCCCAATTTGGTGGTGAAAGCCATTTTGAACTGGTCACCTTCTTTCACCATCACCTGATTATACCCTGAGTAGCCATCTAGGAGAGAGAATCTCTCGAACCGGATACTACTTGCAATATTTGTTCCATTGAAGGAAGTGGGTAATGGTCTTTGAGAGATGCCCTATTGAGGTCTCGGAAGTCCACACACAACCTGATTTCTCCACTCTTCTTCCTAACCGGAACCAAGTTTGCAACCCAACTTGAGTGCTTGATCGGGAATATAATGCTTGCCTCTATTAGCTTGTTTAACTCTTTCTTCATTAGAGGCTCAATGTGAGGGTTAACAGGTCTCTGCTTCTACCTAATGGGCTTAGCATCTGGATCCAATTCTATGGTATGTTGTGCCAACTTCGGATTGAATCCTCTCAAGTCTTCATAGCTCCAAGCGAAGACATCTGGAAATTCTTGGCAAAGCTGTATGAAATCTGATTTCTCCTGCTCAGTGGCCACTTTACCAATTTGAAGTGTTTTGCCTTCCCCAACCAGAATTGGCCCTGAATCTTCTCTCTTGACCTGTATGTTAGCCTTTTCCTTACGGAAACTGGTCGTTAGGGTTGAAGATAGACTCCAATGTTACTAAACCCTTAGGAAGCTTGTTTGTCCGTAGCTGCACTACTTGATCCCCATACTGCTGCTCTAGCCTATCCTGATTTCTAGCTGAGAATTCAGCCTCTTCTTGTAAAAAATTGATGATCTGTTGATCATTCTCAAACACCTGCCAGCTTGTGTTATTATCTAGAACTGCTGGCCTCACAATCACATGGATATGTGGTTGTGTTTTTTCCTTCTGATGTTGTCAACCACATCAAAATTTTCTCCAACTGCTGCGAGCCTATCTCGCAGCTTCATTTTTCTTCCTAGGTATGGACACAATGTTGAAAGCTTTGAAATCCTCAATGAGGTCCCATACCCTATTCTTGTAGCTCTTCAGCAGGTCATTCTTTGTAGCATGTTGTCCCTTGACTTGGTTGACGATTAGCTCGCTATCCCCGAACACCTACAAGTTCTTTATGCCCTTTTTCCTGGCCCAATGAAGTCCATGAATCAATGCCTCGTATTCAGCCGTGTTGTTTGAACAGAAAGCGGAAACGAAAGATGAAAAATATTTGATGTCTTGTGGTGAAATCAACATTGCAGCACCTCTAAGCACCTTGTCTCGCTTCTCGAACCATCGAAAAATAATTTCCAAACTTTTCTTTTATCCTTTTGTTCATTTGAATGATGTCGGGAATGGGTGAATTTTCTTCGTGTCTACAATACACGCCCAATTCAAATTCTTCAATTTCCTTGTATGGGTCAAATTCATGACTCTTGTTTGCCCATTCATCCAAAGTTAAATCAGGAATTCCCTCGACCTTAGTACCTGCTTCTAGATCACTTGAACACTCCTCATGATCAAAAGCTGAGCAATTTGCATTGATAGGACCTAGTACATGAGGCTCAATATGGAAATTGGCAATTGGTTCGACCGATTATTGCTTTGGCTCTATACCTCGTCCTAAAAATCATGTGTGACCAATCGTAGATAAATATCCACCGATTTTTGCGGTGAAGTCTCTTGATAGACACAACGCAAAGAGTGGCGGAAGGTCAATCATAGACACATCTTGCGAAGCGTAACATTAGGACAGGATGCGGTGTTAGGCTTAACCCCTTGATGACTCCAACAGTTCCTACTTTGCCGTTCCATCTAGTTGTACTACTCCTTTTCAAAGATCGGCTCATACTTGAGACCGGTTGATCCGCTATTTGCTTCGGCATCACTGAACTACTTGCCCTGAATCTATCATGCAGTTGTGTACCAAGTGGTTTCCAACAATCAACGACACATAGAATGGTGGAGGCTTCAAATTCTTGCTTCTGGCACCCATCTGTTGCACTGCATTAGTGAGAACTTTCTCATGTCCCCGATTTGATACATTTGAGGTAGACCAATTAGCCATTGTAGCTTGCAATAAATCTCATTGCCCTGGGATCACAAGTGATTCCCACATGGAAATGTTCACATGTGTCTTCTTCATTTGATTGATGATGTTGAAAGGGGATGAATTGTCCTTTTGTTGTCCCTTACTTAGCACAACCTTTTCTAGAGCTTGAACATGTGCATGTGTTGCTACAACAGGTACCTTAGGCTGATTTTGCACATTTGGAGTTGTGTTTGGTTTATGACCCCCTTGTTGTGTAAGAGCGGGCCGAGAAATAATCTGGATTAGATGTTGTCCCTCTTCTATGTTTCTCTTCTTCGACCGTGTGTTGGTAGCCACACTTTGAAAAGGCTGTTGGTTAACTCCACAGAAGTCTTCTATTTGCCAATTGGCCAATGTGGTCTCTGTTGGAGGTCCCTCTTGTTGCGTTTCTTGCTGCTGATTCTCGTCCTGGCTTGGTTCTTGAGGAACACCAATGGTCTGCACCATCAAGGCCTGATTTAGTGCGCCATTGAAACATGCTGACTGATTGTGAGGTAGATTGCAAGGGTAACACCAGTTGTACTCTTGTGCCATGTTATTTTGTGTTGGAACCAAGGCTCTTGAGGATGTTGTTGCATTTGGATCATACGGTCGAAATGGCCTGGCAGCTTGAGGTTGTCCCTGGTTTTGGTTTTGATTTGTAGCCTAAGCTGGTGGTCTATTTTGTTGGTATGGGGGCCTAGCTTGTACTGCGCTTGAGGCTGATATGGTCTAGCACTTTGAGCTTGCTATCTTTTGATAGTCACAAGCTCATTTCCAAGGTTTTGCAGTTGTTTCATAAACTCCTGCAATTCCTTTGAAGTATTTAAAGGAGTTGATGCCTCATTATTGCTTTGATTTCTAGGAGTTGGAATGGGATTCAACTCTGGTGCTTGACTAGTTGTAGGATTTCCCATATCCGGATAGAGAGGCATTGGTGGCCTTGGTGCAAGCTTACCAGCTTGGATCAAATAGTTCTCTGCTCTGATAGCTGTGTCGTAGGCCCCTGGCAGCGTTGTTCCTCCCATTGATTGGATCATCATGGCTATGTCTAAATTTATAGCCTTTAAGAAATAAAGGAATGCTCCTTCGGCGGTTGGTCTAACAGCTATTGGAATCCTGTCCCATGTCCGTTGGAATCTGAAGTTGAAATCTGTCATTTGTTCGTTAGGAGCCCTTTTGATTGTTGTCAATTGTTCTAATAAGGACAAATTGTCTGCCCTCTCCCGAACTGGTTGCAAAGAGCTGAACAAAGTTGGTTCCAATTCGTAATAGACCCTGCTGCAAGGCTCCTAAACCATTGTAAGGCCTTGCCTTTGAAAGATGAAGCCAACAGCTTGACCGCAACATCCATTTCATTTATTTCGTGGATTGCACATGCATTAGCAATATCCTGGATGTGATCAATAGGAGTAGTATGATTTTCTCCTGTGAAATAGGGTATATTCTTTAGTGCTGCAACTGGAATTTGATTATGAGCATTTAGGGCAAGTGGACTACTACCCGTGAAATTGAAAAAGGGATTCGGTGGTAGATGTGCCATTATGATTGGCCTAAGAACCCTGGTTGATGCAAGAAAAGGTCTACCAGGTGGAGGTGTAGACAAAGTCCTGTTAGGTGGAGATGGTGATCTTTGTGGTCTCCTTCCTCTCCTCCCTCTGCCTGGTGATAGTTGCAAGTGGAAAAATAGCCCCTCTTCTCGAGTATTAGACCTGGTTCGAATTCTTCTCATGTGCCTGGGTAACTTGTGCTGCTACACCGCTGAACTCTATCCCTTCGGAGTCACTAGATGTGTTAGAGAATGAGCCTCAAAAGACTAGATTTTGCCAAGTTACACACCAAACTTGACAATATAAAAATATCATTTAAACAATTTGAAGGACCTAGAGGAGACAAACTTCAATTCGGAACTCGGGCCTTGTTGTGCAGCTGCGGATCCCGAAAAGTACAGGTGGAACTCAGGTCATGCAATGCAACTTACAAAACCTGAATTACCATGTGTCGGAACTTGGGACATGCCCGACACCCCTCAAAACCCGAAATGACTGTTGTCGGGAATAGGACCATGCAATGCATCCCCCAAAACCCGAAATGACTGTTGGGTCTGCTTTGATGTTCTTGGACCTCGAAAACCCGAAACACTAAAAACCATGAAATTTTGAAAATCAAAATCTCAAAAAACTAAAGATACCCTTTTGAAGATTACCCTCAGATCTACCGACTGGTGAAATTTTGACTTGTTTTGAGCAAGTTAAGCCCTTGAAAATTGATTTTGGAGTTCAGCCTGGAAGGTGCAAAAATCTGAAATTGTAAAACTTGTAATTTCTAAGTCCAAATTTCATGAAAACTCCTTCAAATCTTGTGGAATGACCTCTTGGTCCCACCGGGCATGCCAAAACTATTGATGGCAAATCACAGCACCCCTGGGACTCTGCAACTCGATGGGTTGAGACTCTCAGTGCGATTACATAACATGGAGCTTTTCCCAAGTGTGGGACCTTGCGAAATCAGAAAAGCTCTCCGGATGAAGGCCGGTTCCTATTCCTCTGTTCAGATGCACAAATAAAATGCAAAGGGTTTACTAAAAACCTAATCTAACTTGCCAAGGAGACAGGGTAAGAAAATGCATAAAATAAAACCTAAACTACAAAGGTGATGCACCGAGGAATGAAGAACAACTGTCTTGCCAATAAACACAGACCATTAAAATGCGATGCAAGATCATGCATGATAGCGATTCCACAAAGTGAAAGATCAAGTAGGATGCAAATGAACACAAAGAGGGTTGAGGATCATCCACAGACATGCATTAATTTGCTCCAAAGATTGATACAACACACTGCAAAATGCTAAGAGGCAAGGTTGCATTACAGTTTCAAATGGGAGGTTTTAACTCCACAAGTTCACCTGCCAAAGAGAAGAAGGGAGGGCAAAACAAAAATTTCCAACCTTTTGAAAGAAGCCCCTCCTTACAATTTATAAGAGGAAAAAATGAGGGAGAAGAGAAGAATTCGAAATCTGCCCCAACCACCTCCAAGACTACACCTAACTCATCTCATTATGGCGGTAGGTGAGAACCCTAACAAACCCAAAAATGATGAATTGTATTTTGAATTTTTGAAGAAATTTTTCTCACCCAATTAAAGATATCTAGTCGTAGTTGGACAGAGGACCTCGTAAGCTTTCCAAAATGTCTAACCTTGCATGAATCCGAGCTCTCAGTGAAAAGTTATGGCGATCTGAATATTTCCGCGTCGTGGTCTTACTCTGTCGGGTTTGGGGTTCTCCTCTACATTTAAATCAGGTTTGGAGGATGCCTCGACATGTGTTTGATGCTTGTGTTTTCTCGAAACCCACTTCTGCCGGTATCTCCAAGATTTCCTTTGTTTCGGGTTCGGAAATCAGACTTGCATGTGCATCGGGTTTGGAAGGTGGCTCGACATGTCTTCGCCCCATACTTTCCCGACTTGTTTTCCTGACATGTTTTCCTGACTCCAAGACCCGATTGGCCTAGGAAGTGTTTTCCAGTTTTTGGAACTCTCAAGCATCAGGACATGCCTTACGATTTTCATGCTTCATGTCTCATGTTTCCTGAAACCCGAAACCTGAAATTTCCTTTTGTGTCGGGTTTTCTGACCCCTCCGACATGCTTTCTCTATATGTCGGGTTTTGGAACCCTCCGACATGCTTTCTTTTGTGTCAGTTTTCTAACCCCTCGACATGCTTTGTCTATATGTCGGGTTTTGGAACCCCTCCGACATGCTTTCTCTTGGGAGATATATACAACACTTACATTTATGCAAAAATTTTTTTGATATTTAAACGCTTTTGACCGGAGCTATGAACCGGGGATGGACCCCAACATTACAAGAGGAAGGAGAGGAAGAAGGGAAGAAAGGGGGAGGACATGAGGAAAGAAGAAGAAGAAAAAGGTGGAGGAGTAACAGTCAGCGACGTGGCTAGATAGCCGCGAACAAAAACCCGAATGGAACCAAAATAGTGCAAAAAGGGGGAGCATGGGAGCCTCTGCATCAACCAAAACTAGTACCAGCTCGGTGGTTGGACTCATGTAGAAGGAGCCTGTATGCACTCTGAGCCCTATCCTTTAAAGCATTCCACTGATCGATTGTAGAGTAAACAGGGAAGCCAGTGGCCTCGATATCCACTTCAGGTAGAAGATGATGATCGAGCCATCCCATCGTGAACAAAGTGCTAATGCTTTGGGCATGGTTGAGAAGGTCCCTATACTGGCCGTAGATCCACTTGATGCCATGCCCCGAGCCGATTGTAAGATCATCGACCTCCTCAACCCAAAGGAGTGGATCTGGTAGGGAGAAGTTGGCTAGTTCATCATGGAGGCCACTCGGTGAGCGGGAAAGATAATGAGAATTTGCAATGAATTCCACGAAGAAAAAATCCTCCTCCAGAAGTAGGTAGAAGGAGATGAAGGAAGCAACGATGTCTGCATTTGTGTATGCCTGGTGAGAACGAAAATGATAAGAGTCTCCCAAAATAGTCTTAATTGCTTTTGCTTCTGGATTGAGGAATATTGGAAGACTTCTGACAGACGGAACAATCAATCTCTAGATTAGAGGTGACATCCAACACCGTGCTATGAAGGGTAACAAAAGGGAACCCAAGAAATGACATGGTAAGACACTAGAGAACAAGTAGCCTAGAATCTAAGATAGAGAGACACAAAACAGAGAGTCAAGCGGCCTTCTCCCTTAAATGGAGTGCTGCACGCGTGTGAGGCCTAATCCGAACTGTCGAGTAGAGTTGGCCCGCTCATGGGAGATTAGGCTTGACAGCCCATGCCAATCTTTATCGGTACCTGAAGTGACGATGGCGGCGGGGTAATCAATTGCATAGTTTGCCAAAAAATCAGCCGCTTGGTTTGTTTCTCTGTAATTATGTGTAATGTACCAGGAGCCGATTTTGTTCAACCAAAATAGAATTTGAGGGATAAAGGTATTGATTTTCCACGTTGGGGATGTGCCTCTAGAAACTACACATATGATAATTTGGGAGTCCCCTTCAATAAATAGATGTGAACAACCTAACTGGGCAGCCATCTTGACCCCTTCTAGTAGCGCTTGGGCTTCAAAGCGTTGCACGAACCATCTCTGAGAGGGTAGGAACCAGCCTTGATGAGATTACCAAATTCATCCCTAAGAATACATCCGTACCTGATTTACCTGGGTTCCCTCTAGAAGCGCCATCAAAATTGAGTTTCCACGAACCCTTCGGAGGGGGTCGCCATCTTGCCCATTTTTACGTGAAGTAATTTTTCAACTTGAGTGAGGCCTTTTTTACAATAGAGTGAGACTAGGTTGCTTTATGAGGGGCAAGGAATTCATGATATCGAAATCCCTAGAGGAGAAAGTGGATTGTGACAAACAATTAACACTGAATTTCTTCGAGATGGCCACTTTTAGCTTGTTGAGAAAAGTGTGCAACTTGACATTTGATCCTGAAGGGACAAAGATTTCGTTCCCACCAAATATGCCACGGGAGGAAGAAGGGGTCTATGTACCAAAT
Source organism: Taxus wallichiana var. yunnanensis (assembly GCA_018340775.1). Classification (NCBI taxonomy): domain Eukaryota; kingdom Viridiplantae; phylum Streptophyta; class Pinopsida; order Cupressales; family Taxaceae; genus Taxus; species Taxus wallichiana. The sequence continues at coordinate 334,027,431 of CM031239.1, read as the reverse complement.
AGAGGCGAGGAAGATATTATTGTTATATCTCAACCAAGAGAGAAGGGTCTCTCTAATATTATTACATGGGACCCAAGCTAGATTTAATTTGCTAAGGAGCCAACCCCAACAACTAGACGCGAATGGGAAAAATAGAAAGAGATGATCAAGATCTTCCTCAGTGGCACCACAGAGCACACACTTGGATGGACCAGCATAACCCCATGATCTCCGCCTAACATGATTCATAACTTTCTTTTTCATAACCAATCAGCCAAAAATTGCCACCTTGGGAGAGATACTAGGATGCCAATAGCCATAGGAACAAGGAAGACCCTGGCCAAACCATGAGATGAGAATATTATAGCCAGCTTTCATGGAGAAGGATCCTGTTGCATCCCCAAGCCAAATCATACAATCATCATTATTAAGAAAGTGTGCATTTCTATCTTGTAAGGTGCCCATGAAGAGATTGGTTTCTGTGCATTAGCCCCAATATTGGAGATATCTTTCCAAAGCCAAGATGACGAGCCATCGATTCTGACTGCCATAATCAGCAACCAAAGATCCCCAAGTAATCTTGGTCGTATTCATTACTCTGTTGATTTTAGGCGTAATATTAAGGGACGGGGATCCATTCCAACTTTCCTCCCAGAAGGTGGCAAGCTGACCGTTATTGATGTTCCAAGAGACCAACTCAGCAATCAGGGGTTTGGACTTGCAAAATAAATTCCAGATATGTGATCCTTTGGGAGCTCGGTCTTTGGATAATGATAGCTCGGGAGAGCCCCAAGATACTTGTGGGAAAAAACTTAGAATGCGAGCTGTTTGGCATTTGAGATGAAGTTCCAGATGCGTTTTTCTCCGAGTGTTGAATTCTAAAGAGCAAGATCTAGAATTCCCAACCCACCAAGGAGTTTAGGCAATTTGACCGTATCCCATTTTTCGAGGTGAAATTTGTGCTCTTCATTGTTTCTTTATCATAAGAAGGATCTCGACAATCTTTGTAATTTTGAGCGAGAACAAATTTAGGGATCTGCGTATGGACATCATATCTATTGGAATGTCCAAGAGAACTGAATTTATCAATAGGGCTCGTCCCACCGGGGATAATCATTTTACTTTCCATGAGAGTAATGTAGAAGAAATTATTTAATCCAAATAAACTATAATGATATATCATTAAATTACATAGTTTTCCTCTAAATTCAATAGGTGAAATAATTGTATGATCACTAAGAATTAAATTAAATGTGTTCCCATTTTATTAGTCATTGATTACTATGTACAAGGCATTTCAATTAACTCTAAGAATGTGTATCTTTGATTCCATTTCAATACAACCATACATAACATCAAGCATAATTTGAGTGGAGATTCCCTTAATCAAGTTCATTATTTTTCGCATTCAACTATTTATTTTCCATATACCTCATAGCACAATTTCTTTGCACTAATTTTTAGCCACATGATTTCCCTCTGTTTTCTAGTGTTTACTATAATCAATTCAACATCCATAAATATAAGTTCATTCCTATCATGTATAAGTTACTTTAGCATTATTGAAAAAAAAAGTTTAAAGAAACCACCTTTCCCACATTAAAAAAACATAGAATATTTGGGGGCGAGGAAAGAGGTTCTTCATTGTACACTTTTTTTCTGAAAAATAAAAATATTCAACTTCTACGAGTTATTTGAAATAGTTACACTCAAAATTGGAAGATGTTATAAGAACATGAATAATATCATTTTGAGTCTTGTTTCTAAGGTACTATTTTTTTAAATGGTAAAGTGTAAGTGGGTTAAAGAACTAAAATACCAATAGGTGCTCCTATTTTGTTAAAAAAACATAGTAGAAAGTTAGTTGTGTGCCCCCTCCCATTTTTTGATCGCTATTTAGTATTTTTAAAACCCTTAGGTAGAAAGATAGATAAGAGAATCTAGTTCATGATAGATTTTTTTAAAGATTTTTTTAGTGGGTATTTAATTTTTTTATGATTTTTCAAGTACAAAGATTTTAAAATTTGAAAAATAAGGGATATCAAACCATGTCCTCCTAACTACCTCAAAAATATTGAATTTTTTTTTAATATGTATAGAATTAGTCTTAGTTTGTGACTCTATAATTTGTATTCGATTTGGATGGGTGAATCAAAAGATAAGTTTATACAATCCCTTAAAATAGAGTTATAAAAGACATAGTTTGAAATAAATATAAATGAAAACCTTAAACTAGTCGGAAAAATATAAAAATTATATATTTAGAAAGAGGATAGTTTTCTTGACATTGTTGGAAACATTTTAAGAAAGATAGAAAACATTTTTTTAGGATTTAGCATGGTGGAAAGTGAGTTTTTGCATATTTTGTCAAAAACACGTAGGTTGTTGTGTTGTTACTGAGTCCAAGGTGCGAGGTTTGGGAAACCAAAGCAATTCCAATCTGTTAAATCTTGGTTTGGGGGCATATTTTTAGGAACGCGAACGCGTTACATCATGAGTGCATATAGGATTTACAATTACTATTATTTATATTTTATTATTTCTTATACTTTAAATTTATTTTACTAAATATAATAAATTAGGGTCACTCTGCACCTTATGGAACTAGTCTCACAGCTCCATGAGTCATGGTTTAGGATACGATTTTTATAATCTAATTTGGTTAGTACATAGGTAATTTTCAGGATTTCAGCATTCGTCTAAAGCTTTTAGCGTTTAAATTCTACAATCGATGTCTATTTTGGCAAAAAAATATAGTCATTGTTTAGGTTTTGGGTCCTTTGGGATTGTATATCGACATTTATAGGAGTGTTAGATGTGTCAAAATTAGATTTTACAAACCGCTCAACTCTCAAAGGAAACCACAACTACTTAAATATATATCCACTCATGAAATGCCTTATAATACATAAAAATCAAAACACATGTGTTCGACATAGTGTCATTAATGGAAAAGGCTATCTAGGTGGCATATGAGTCAAGCATGAGCTATTAATCATTAAGAAACATGAAGATTGATTGGTAGTTCCTTGTTTTGGTGTCATGAAGTGTTGCATTGGTGAAGTGTTGTTTTGAAACCACAAAGGAAAACTTCACTATTTTAAAATTATTCATGACACCTTCAATCCTTAGAGAAAATGGATGTATCCAACATTTAGAGGATTCACGTAGCTTTTTAATTCCTATTTGTTTTCCTTCTAACTCTTTGAGCTCTGTAATCTTCTAGAGAAGTCAGGTTTTACCATTAGAATGTTTGTTCCCCTGCACCTAAAAAACCCATTGTTAAGCATATAGTCTTGAATGATCAAACCTTTCCTAAATCTTCGTAAATTACCTTCAACACTTCCAATATTACCCAAAATCACCTCTTGATTCTTAAGACATTTCCTAAACTCTCAGGAGGGTGTTTTATTGCTCAGAATGGCCAAAATAACTAGCATGGAAATTGAAAATTTTGAAGCATGACAACTAAGCCCTTAATTGAAAATAAGGCTTCTCAGTCACTATACAATCTTCCTTTGGTGATGTATGAGCATATTATTAATAATAAATATTTGATTTCTTAGGTGACTAGGGGTGTCTTGGGTCCACTCGAGAAGGTCATAGCTTTAACTAGTCTATTTGGAATCGATAGGAAAAAATAGGGATTTTCCCTCCAAATTTATAATTTAAATATTTGAACTAGTTCTAGGTATGTTATAGGATTAGGTGTTAAGTTGCACATTCCTCTCAAATCGAGATATTATATTTGGAGGTTAGAGACTATTTTACAAATCATTTTCACATGTAAATATCTTGTTTTGGATTGTCTTCTTATCTATAATGGTGTTTAAGGCTTCATGGAACCCTCACATTGTCCAAGGAATAGAAAATAGATAGAAAGAATTACTCAGACCAGACTATCCCATGTTTTATAAGTTTAGTAGTATGTAGCATGAACATAATGATTCAATGGAATCCTTGAGTCTATTTTAGGGAATTGATCATGAGGACTTGGTGTTGCAAAAGTCAAGAAAAGGTAATAATCCATCTAAAGGAGGATTTCTTAAATTAAATTTTTGTTCACAATCCTAATTGTGTGTGCCAAGTCTTAAGGTCCTAGAGTATAATATTCTTTGTAAAATTTAATATTAATGATTGTTAGACTCCTTGCTAAGTGTGTAGGAATGTAATAACAAGAACAAGAGTTTCAAAATACCTAGTATAGGTTGGAATAAGAATAAAGGCTAATGAATGTGAAAATAATGTCTAGCAGTATAACTCCTAGTTTGAGGGCTAGGAAGGATGTAATTTTAGAAAAATATTATTTATTCCATGTGTTTCAAGTTGTTAGAGTCTCTGACGAAAAGTTGGAGGAAGGCCTAAGGGAATTATGGACTCAAAACAATAGGGCATAAGGATAGATTATTTAGTGGTTAGTAGGTAAAGGAAGTAATGTTGGAGGAAGGCCTAAGGGAATTATGGACTCAAAACAATAGGGCATAAGGATAGATTATTTAGTGGTTAGTAGGTAAAGGAAGTAATGTACAATCATGCTTATTTCTTGTGACTATTAACACCAATATTGAGAACTAGTTGTCTTAGGAAATAAACTCATAAGGAAGTTTCATCTGTTAGCATAAAGATACATAGGATTTATTTTATATAATTAGGAGAGTTTGTTTCTTGTTTATTCCATTATTCTCTTGTAGATAATAATCTCCCCTTACATTGTGGAGAGTATTGTTAGCTATCCTTCCTATAAATATTGTATCGATTCTTGAATAAGATAGAATAATAAGAGATAAAAAATCTCTATTCTCTCTCCTCTATTTCTGCCTCACAGTTTGGTATCGAGCATCAAGGACTCTTACTGTGTGTGTGCATCGAAGAATTATTCCATCCAACTTGGAAGGAGGCTGCGTGAAAGAAGACTTGCATGTAATTAGTGTGGAGAGATTTGAATTCTTCTACAACCTATGTGGAGAGTTGTGTGTGAAGAGAGAAGATTGACTGTAGCAAGAGAAAAATAAGGAAATCAAATGAATACGTGGAAGCAAGACTGCAATTTTTGTTTTTATTTACTATTGAAACACCTTGCTAGTCATTTTTTGTTTTTAGCTATACTTTGGGCAAATGACACGAATTTATTCTCTCAACTTGGACATGGGGGAAAGTTCCACAAAAAGATAAGGTATTTCTATTAAGAAACAAAGAAAACATGGAGCTACATAAATTTAAAAAATGTTGTTGTTTATGTAGATCATTGTGGGAGAGAGTTGCATGGTCCATACTTCTATGTGGAACCATAGCAAAAAATTGTGTGAAGAAAGAAAAAAAATGGAAGAATCCAATTTTATTTTTATGTATTTTTTTTTATTTGCTGTAGAAAATTCAAAACAAAAGTTGCGTGGAAGTCTAAAACTACGTTTGAAGGATTTATTTTCTTGTGGCCACGTGGGAAGAGAGACATTCATTGTCGCATGAAAGATCTCTAATTGTTGTTGTTTTGATTTTTGCTGACTGATTTGCATGAAGGAGTAAATACAAGTGGAATTTGGTGTTGAGAAAACACTATGCCTGAATGTTAGACATTGTTGATGTGTAGAAACTAGAAGGGACTGTTGCATCGAAGATTCTTTAGCAAAGACATGAGACCTACGTGAAGACTTAGAGCTGCACGAGGAGAGGAAAACTTGGTTTTGTGTAGCATGAAAGTATCATTTTTTTTAAAAATGGCTATATATATTGCCTAACAAAGAATACTCTACAACGACATCGAATAATCTCTCTAATATCCATCACAGAATGACGAGTGTGTCTGACACAATCGAGACTGCTGAAAGCCGCAATATCAACTCGGCAGCTAAAGAACACCATGAAGAAGCTCCTGAGAGCTCTGAGTTCTAATTTTCTTTGCTAAATGAGATTCAAAACTCCAGAAATCTAGTCTTCGATTAGCTAGTTCGATGAAGACTTCTTGAATATTTCCTTTTCGACATTAGCTGCCAAGAAAAGTGAGTTTGGGAAGACCTAAAATTTGGGTATGATGCTCACTCGAAGACGAAGAAGAATGCCCCACAAAGAATCATCATCTCTTAGCATGGGAATATCGAGAGCATCTATGAGCTAGTACTTCACATCAGTGAGTCAAAGTTGTAATCTCTCTTGAAATAAATAAATAAATAAATAAAAGTTTTATATTATTATTATTTTATAAAAAAATGTCTGCTCCGAAGTTGCTTCTCTCCGATGCTTAGTTGCTTAAAGGGCCCAATTTTGTGGCCTGGAAAACAAAAATGAGGAAAATCCTTTAGTTTGAAGGATTATGGGGCATTGTGACCAGATTTGTGACCACTCCCATAGCCCCGATGAATTAATAAAGTATGAAATGGATAGTGCCAAAGCCTTGATGCTGATAATGCTTAGTATTAGTGATGATGTGCAAACACATGTTCGAATGCGAGAGAAACCAAAGGAGGCCTGGGACAAGTTGGTAATAATTTATGAAGCCAAAAATCAGACTAAGATCTTCCATCTTTAGTCAAAGCTGCACACCCTCTCTATGGGGTCATATGAGAAAGTTAAGGAGTTCTTACGTCATGTGGCTGAGTTGTGATTGGAGTTATTAGTGTTTGGTGAAATGGTGGATGAAAAAATATTATATCAATCACCTTGAGAGCACTCCCTTCTCAATTTTGAGTGTTCGTTATGACACTGAATGTATCTAAACAAATAGTGGAATTCAAAGAACTTGTGAATTTGTTGCAACAAGAAGAGGCCATCAATTCATCCCAAGAGGAGACTCAAGATAAAGCCCTGTTCTCAAAGCCATACCATGGCCAAAAGAATCGGAAGGTTCCCTAGAGAAGCCAAATTAAGTGCAACCAAAACAACAATAGAAAGATCAAAAGTCAAAGAGGTGGTGTCACATTTATAGAACCAAAACTCACAACACCGATTAATGCTATCGCAATAGCTTGAAACAAGAGTCTTCAAGTCAAACAAGCATATCGAGTGTGAAGATTTTCAAAATTCCAAATGATGTCCCCGTTGGAGAAAGCACAAGGGACATCTCGCAGCCCAACAAGATAATGAATCTGATGAGGAGACCTTAGAAGGAGCCCATTCTGGTAAGAACCTTATGCTTGTCTCTCAAAATTCACATCCCATGAAGAGAGTCTGGTTGATAGACTCCGGTGAAAGTAAGCACATGTCAAGTGACAAGGAGCTATTTGATTCACTAGATGAACAACCCACTAGAGATCACATTTGGATAGCAGATGACAAAGAGTACATTACAGAAGGAATAGGTAGAGTCACCATCCCTCTAGGACCATCAAAATGTACACGTTTACAAAGGTCCTATATGTTCTTGGATTGACTAGCAACCTCCTGTTAGAAACTAAACTATTGAATTATCACCTGAAGGTAGAATTTCTTGTCAAAATGGCATCAAATCATGTTTGATCTCATGACAAGGTAAGATTATTGCTATAGCATTTATAAAAGATAAGTTATTTTCTTTAGATATTGTTTCATCTTTTGTAATATCTTTATCTACATCAATAGTACAATCTACTACACTCTGGCATTTTAGATATGGACACTTGTCGGCTAGTTCATTGCATCAAATGAGTTCAAAAGAAATGGTTCATGGACTACCAAAATTTTCCATTTCCTTGCCTATTTTCCCTGGTTGTCTTGTAGGAAAACAACACAGGGATCCATTTTAGGAAAGCACCTTCCATGCCAAGAAGCATCTAGAGGTAGTTCATACTGATCTGAATGACCCTCTGCCTGCTTCACTTTTGGGATTTAAGTACTTCCATCTATTCATGGATGACCACTCTCATAAGATGTGGGTGTTTTTCCTAAAGAAGAAAATTCAAGCTCTTCAACACTTCCAAAACTTCTATCATTTTGTTGTGAAAGAGACCGGATAACCACTTCTTCTACTTCACTCAGATCGAGGGGGAATTCACATTAAACAAGTTCTTAGCATTCCTGAACCAACAAGGCATAAAGAAGAACCTGAATTCTCCCTACACACCCCAAAGAATGGCATTGTTGAGCGTCATAATAGCATAGTGATGGAGATGGCTCGCTACATGCTATCAACTACAAATCTAGAAGAACGCTATTGGGCTGAAGTAGTATAGACAACTATATATATTCTCAGTAGTGCAATCGACAAAGATTCTACAAAATAAAATGCTAGAAGAGGTATGGAGTGGTAAAAGCCATCAATTTCTCATTTATGAGTATTTGGTTGCACAACATACATGCATGTCTCAGCTCAGAAGAGAAAGAAGGTTGAGCCAAAGACACTCCTATGTATCCTACTTGGCTACAACACTACCTTGAAGGCATATCATCTCATGGATCTTGAGATAAAGAAAATATATGAGAGTCAGGACATGGTTTGTGATAAGTCATCCTTTGACTCTGTAGTGACATCAGAAGAACCATTACCAACCACCTCTCACCGACTAGTCTCTGAATCAGATGAACAACCAGAGGAGACTACTCAGAGAAAAGAAATGCTGCTAAGAGAGCTATTTGTTGACCTTGGAGAACTAGAGAATGTGAATCCACATCAATCCACATGGAAATGACACAGTTCTTCTCAAAATTAGCCAAGTTCTCATCCGAAGTGGGTACAAAGCACCATCAAGGACTCACATTTGCAACAACTCCTAGATACATCATCTAGAGTTAAACAAGAAATAAGGTAAAATTTGTACTCATGAGTTCACTGATTAATAGCTCCGAGACAGAAATTTTTTTGTGAAGCACTCAGTCAACCTCAGTGGAAGGAAGCCATGGATATAGAATATGACTCACTTATGAAAAATTAGACATGGGAACTTGTCGATCTGCCTATAGGAAAGAAACCCATACGCTACAAATGGGTTTTCAAGACAAAATATAAGGCAGACAGATCCATCGAAAAACATAAAGCACATCTTGTATCAAAAGGATATGCTTAGAAAGAGGGAATAAACTATGAAGAAACCTTTTAACCCACTATGAAGTTCAAGACTATTAGAGTTGTTTGCGCATTAGCAGGAAAGAAAGGATGTAGACTTAGAAGATGGATGAAAATAGTGCTTTCAAAAATGGTGATCTGAAATAAGAAGTGTACATGACCACCTAAAGGATTTGTTGATGAAGAACATCCTAAGAAGGTATTTCATCTCACCAAATCACTATATGGAATGAAACAAACTCCAAGGGCATAATATATCAAGATCGAGGATCACCTTTTGTAGCATGGATTCACTCATAGCCCATCGATTCAAATTTGTATATAAAGAAGGTAGGCAAAGAAAAATTCATTCTTGTTGTGTATGTATATGATCTTGTGATCCCTAAAATTTTAGAAGATCAGGTTGATATTGTGAAGAATCATCTCAAAATAACCTTCGACATGACAGATTTTCACTACCGCATTATTGTATTGGCTTGGAAATATGGCAAAAGGAGCATCACATTTTTGTCTCCCAGATAAAGTATGCCAAGAAACTCCTGGAAAAGTACAGAATGTTTGATTGTAAACCTATATCCACTCCCATGGAGAAAGGATTACAACTTTCAAGATTCTAGGATTCACCTCAAGTAGATGCTACTCTATAGGAAATTTTTTGGAGGACTCATCTACTTGACATATACCAGACCAGATTTATGCTATGTTGTTAGCTATCTTTCCAGATTCATGCAGGAACTGAAGAAATGTCACTAGAATACAACAAAGCATGTTTTGAGGTATGTCTAAGATACAATTGATTATGTTATGGAATATAATAATGATGATCAATTCTTCCTAGAGGGATATGTCAACTTAGACCACACCATATTTGTTGATGACAGGAAGTCAACTATAGGATACATATTTCATCGCGTATCTAGACCTATCTCATGGATAAGAAAGAACTAGAATTTTGTTTCTATCTCATCCACAGAGGTATAATATCATGCCACATGAGGAGCTATGTGCGAAGTGATATGGCTATGTCACATTTTGGATGACCTGGAAATTCCTAAAAAATAGTCTCCTATTCTCTATTGCGATAACCATTTTGTTGAAGCTCATGCAGAATCTAGTTTTTCATGAACAAACAAAGCATATTGAGATTGATTTTCATTTCATTCAAAATCACATCTTGAACCATCACATTCAACTCCAATACTGTCCTCCGAAGCAAAAGTTGCTAACATTCTCATAAAATCTCTTGTAAAAGTGAAATTTGAACTTTTCAGGGGTCACATTTAGAAGAATAATGTAGTAAGGGGGGAATGTTAGCATAAAGATACGTAGGATTTATTTTATATAATTAGAAGAGTTTGTTTCTTGTTTATTCCATTATTCTCTCGTAGATAATAATCTCCCCTTATAGTGTGGAGAGTATTATTGGCTATACTTCCTATAAATATTGTATCTTCTTCTTGAATAAGATAGAATAATAAGAGATAACAAATCTCTATTCTCTCTCCTGTATTTCTACCTCATAGTATCTATCATTGAGGTATTGGTGTTAGAATGTTTTGAATCCTTGAGCAACAGGGAAAAATCCTTATACAAATTTAATTAAGAAGAAATAAGTTGACTATCCTACATGATGACATGAAGAATTCTAGAGAGGGTAAGGGTTTACATGTGAAAATCCTTAAGTGAAAGAGGAAGAGTTGAGTTATTTTAATTAGTGATTAGGATAGGGGTAAGAAAAGTGAGATGAGTGACAAGAAGATTGAGTAATTGAAGTCGAGGTGAAGGTGAAAAATAAAGTTGAGAAAATTGTTTAGAGATTAAGAAAACAAGGAGTCTTACAAAGCCAAAAGTTGAAAATATAGCAAGATGATGGATATAGTAGTAATAGATCATTGAGATGTGCTTTATTAAGGTATATGGGTGTGTTGAAAGGTTTATGTAAGGTTGAAATGTGGATGCGAAGAAGACTCGATACCATTGTAGAGAAAACCCTCTAGATCAAGTTTATCCACATGGAATTAGACCTTAAAGTTTAACCACATGTTTATGACCTCTGCAATATATTGAGCTCATTACAAGCACTAACTAAGTGTTTTGAAACACTCTTGGGAGGTATGTATTTCTTGAGAGTATGATATGATTACTTACATCACCTTCAAAGTGGCCTTAGATCAAAATGGGTTCTCCCACAATGTAAAGGATTATTCATTATTTATGATGCCTAAGTTTTCCATCCTAAATCCTTATGGAGCTTCTGGAATCATCCGAATAAGTCACGGTCAAAATTTGACTACTCGTTCCTTGCACCTAAAAACCCATTGTTGAACAAAATATCCTTGAATGATGAAAATATTCCTAAATCTTCCTAAAATACTTCTAACACCTTCAAGGATTTCAAATACCACATTTATATACTTAACACCATTTCATGACCCTCCCATAAGATGCACACATGCTCCGAAATGGAAAAAATTGGAATTTCTAGGCTTGCAAGAGAATTAGTCTTTTACTGCACTTTGATGAATGGAATAATGGACCTTGTTAAACATTTTTACAAACTTATACATGTTCACCCAATGCATTAGGAATACTTCAAGGAAAATTTGGTCATGATATAGGAGGAAGGTTAACCCAGAGAGGGATTCAAGAAGATTTGGGAGTAAAATTTCACATTGTGGCTTGGCTTTTATAAAAGTTTTGCATTTTTGGCTAATCAATTCACATGAAAAAATATCCATATGAAGATCATCCTCTTACCATTCCTGGATTCAAAATCCTTGAATGGAATCATATTTAAGATGCTCATACACTTCTTTCTCATATCCCTCTCATGAAAAAAAAGGTGGCATATTGATCCTTCACACATGATGGTCCCTGGATGCCTCAATAGCTTTGACTGAGATCATTTTCATTTGTTTCTTAAAGAAACTTAAAAACAATTGTAGAGTAAGGATATGATAATCATTAATTCACCTTTGAACAACATGATATCTTCTTAATCTCATAATTCACCTCCCTTCCCAAGATCTCACCTGAGTGGAAGCATGCTTATGATGTCCTGGACACCCTCTTTCTCAATTTATCCTTTTGGAGATAGGTTTCCTCCTCCTGGTAGAAGAATTGATCCCTAGATGAAACTTGGAGGAATGTCTAAGAATCAATTCCATGTTCTTGACCTCTAAACTGTATCGAGACAATGTAACTTCCACCTCCCTAACTTGGAAGATGTGAGTTCATTACCAAGCATTAATTAAGTGTTTAGAAACACTCTCATAAAATATGCATTATTTATGATCCTGAGATGATTTCCACCATCACCCATGGTGATATTCCCTTGATTATTTGAATCCATAGAAATGTACATATGTTTTTTGATTTATTATGTGTTATAAGGAATTTTATGAGTCCATATATTCAAGAAATTGTTTCTACCTTTGGGATTTATGAGGTTTATAAAATATAGTTTTGACACATTTAACACTCCTACAAATGTTAGTGAACAATACAAAAGGCCCCAAAACCTAAACAATGACTATATTATTTCCTAAAATAGACAACGATTGTAGAATTTAAACCCTAAAATCTTTCGGTTGAATGATGAAATCCTAAAAAATACCTATGTACCGACTAGATTAGAGCATGAAAAACTATCTTCTAAACCGTGACTGATGGAGTTGTGATACTAGTTCCATAAGGTTCAAAGTGACCCTAATTTCTTATATATATTGAAATAAATTTAAATTATAAGAAAAATAAAGTATAAAGATTAATAAATGAAAAAAATATACTTACAACATTTATTTTAATACATATATCCCTCCCACAAACACATACACTACATTATAAACAAGAACGCACTCATGTTTTAGGCTTTGTAATTACCAAGCCTAATCATTGATAATGTCTTCATGTTTTCCCAAAACGCACTCATGTTTTGCTTCAAATAAAAAAATCACTTTTTCACACATTTGCCCTAGTTTTATACATCTTAAGTATAAAATTTTAGTTAACAATGTTTATGGTGAGGGTCGTTATAGTCCTCATGATTTAATCTTAAAGAATTTCAAAACCAAAGCGATGTCTAAGGCTCTCTACAAAAGGGGCTTAACGAAACAATGATATACCATTTATTTGCTCTAGAATTGAAAATGCTTGGAAGTAAATTCAATAACTGAAAATGAATCTAATCTAAAATGAATCTAATCCAATAAACTGAAATAAATAACTAAATAAAATCTAATCTAAAAAATTAAAATAAATAACTAATAGTAAACAAATAAAAGTGAAGCTTCATAATTAAAATTCCAAATTAAAAAAATGTTTGCTAAACAATCTAAATAAAACCAAAAGTATTTTAGTCTTAAAAATAATAAACCAAGCCTCCTCCTTGGGTAAGAGTTTGCCCTTGCTCCCTCGAGTTGAGTTAACAAAACTAAAAATAAGCTGTTGCCAAGATACTTGAACTATGGATTTTATTAATAAAAAATGATGTTACAAAAATCATCCATCTTCTACCACTATTGCATTGAGTGCTTTGGAGAGATATTTATAACTCATTCCTTAGCCAATAATTCAAGATTATATAACTACCTACCTATAATCTTGGGCAATACTTGACTACATCTTCCACTTTCTAATGAGATAAATGTGGAAGGAATTTATTCAAATACTATAACTCCATATTTAACTACTTATTCCACTTGCATTTAACTACTTCTTCCACTTGACAAGGAGACAAGTGTGGAATAGATTTAATCAAATACTACAAATCTAGATTGAACTACCTTTTCTACATGCACTTAACTACTTCTTCCACCTTCCATGGAGACAAATGTGAAAGATATTTAATTAAATATTACATCTCTAGATTGAACTACCTCTTTTACATGCACTTAACTACTTATTTACATTTTCCAAGGAGAAATATGTGGAAGATATTTAATCAAATATTATAACTCTAGATTAAACTACCTCTTCGACATGCACTTAACCAATTCTTTACAATTTTCATGTCTACTCTTTCATGTTTGAATCTTTCAATACAACATTTGTCCCGCTATATTCTCATCCTTGATTTTCATACCGTTACTTATGACATCAATTTATAGAATACTTTCAAACATATTTTTGGTTTGGTGTGCCTTGTTGTAATATTTCTAAAATGTTTTAAAATTCTTATTTTCATTGAGAACTGAAGGGGATATCATAGTGTTATTTAACTTGTTTTTTATTTACTTTCTTTCAACCTTATTCTATTAAAAATTCAAATGAAGATATCTCCTCAAGTATTGCTACTATGTAAAAAAAGAGAGGTTTTTCCTCCTAGAAATAAGAGGAACCAAAATTTCTCTAAAATTCTCATTTAGAGGTCTGTAATTTTAGTTGGAGAAAATTATGTGTTGATTTTTTGAGTCCTACGCTTGAAAATTTTCTTCTTCAAATGTTACTATCTTAATACCCATTATTTTTGTATAAAAATGGTGAGAGTTTTTTCCTCTAGCAATAAGAGAAAAAAAATGTCTTTCAATTTCTCATTTGGAGGTTTGTAATTTCAATTAGAGAAAATTTGGTGCTTCTTGTGCAAGTTATGCACTTGATAACATCCTCCTTCAAATGTTTATATATTCGTAACCATTATTTTTTGTAGAAATGGAGAGAGGTTTTTACTCTTAGAAATGAGAGGAACAAAAAATTCTTTCAATTTCTCATTTGAAGGTCCTGCAATTTAGTTAGAGATTTTTTTCTATGATTCCTTCACTCTGTGACCTATAAATCTTGTGGTCTATAACTGCGAATCATGTGATCTATGATTCCTACGCTCTAGGATGTGTGAGCCCTCCACTCTTGTATTTTTGAGTCTTGTGCTCTTGTCTTTTTATTCATGCACTCTTGGATTTGTGATTCTTGTGTTTTGTCTATGTGATTCATGTGCTTGATCATGTGAGTCTCGTGCTTGATTTAATACATTTTGAGAATAGTCCAAAGTGTTCTAAAGTGATTTAACTTTCAAATATTTTCAAATGACCTGCTCATACACAATATTGCACTCTAATTTACAAGAAATATTAGGAAATGAAAACATTCAAATTGTAATGGAATTTTCAAAAATATATTCTACATTTTATCTTAAATAAGTTATCTAGTTCTTAATAATACATCTAAATCTACTTTATAAGAGAATGAATAATATTATTTTGTGCAATAGATGGGACTTAGTTTGGTCTAATTAGTTTATGATGTAAAAATTTTAGTAGGAACTTGAAAAGGTCGAACTTGTGCTCCGGTGTCCATTTGAGTTTGTTTTTTCAAAACCATATGTTTTGATGAGATAAACACACCGGTCAATTGGCCTTTCCGATTAGAGCACGTTTTGGCACATCCTCGGGCCCGAAATCGCCATCGAAGGCCGAAAATTAGGATCTAATGTGTAATTCATTTTTTTCCTATTTTAGGGCATTAATTAATTTTAGTCTCTTGAATGCATAGTAGTTTAGAAATATGAAAATTCATATAATTTAGGCATGTAGAAGATGTGTGAAATTTTCTTTTCCAATACGAATAAACATGGGAACTTACTAAGAATAAGGGTTTTAGTAAACTTCTAAAACTAGTAAATTTCGCCACCTATAGTAGATTTATTCAAAGTTAGTTAGAGTTTTCTTGTCAACTCAAGTTGGGAGTTGTTTTCCTATTTATGAAGCATTATAGTTCATGATTCAATAATGAAGAAGAAGATTTATTTATTTATTTTATTTGAAGATATTTGCGGTGTATCTAGTTTTGTTAAAGTTGGCTACATTAGTTTACAAGTTAAAATCCCATATTATTTATATATATTTCAAAGGTTATATAATGACGTAATTTTACAAGAGACACCATGTCACTAGTTGTAGATATTTTTCTGTCATCAAATTATTGTGAAAGAAAGAGAATAATTAGAGTTTTTACCTCTAACCTTAATACATGTGTATCCCCACACCTCTCAAGACTTGAGAGTCTCCTATCCTTCACAAGAAGGAAAATGTGGTAATCAATGAGTGAAGAAAGATTCTCATATGTAATTTAGTCACCTAATAAATTGGTATATTACATTAATGGGGTAGGAATAATATACATTTTAAAATCATAACATAATGATATTGGCCAAATGTATTTGGATAAAAGTAGGTACCCACCTAGTCCCTAGAATCCATCACAAATTCTATAACATGAATAAAATAAATTTATAATTCAAGAGGGTAGTCTATCCTAGATATTTATCAACAACAAAACGAAATTATCTCCAAGTTACAAAATGGTCAAACTAATGGTAAAACATAAAAACACTAAATCTTCTAAGTGTCCCATACCACCCATTCATGTTAATGCTAGATGGGTTCTAATCTAATTTGTTTATCTCGGTGATTCTAACAATCCATGATCAATACGGTTGTAGTCCCAACCTCCTTAGGCGTCTAATACCACTTAGGGGAGTAAAACTGCAAGCATCCTAATTTTTGTATTGTTACCATATATGTTGGTTTTAATAATGTCTAAAGTATTATTTAGTAAAAGGTTTTTGCTATTTAGGTCTATTTATTTGATAATGCTTTATAATCGGTTCTTATACAATGTTTGATTAAATACATTGAATATCACATCTAGCATTTAAAAGTGTTCAAGACATATTATCACATATTTGAATAATTATCATAGTCATGATATCTCATATCAATTTAAAACTAGATTTAATTCTACATCGGTGTCGTAATACATGGATTTTCTTTTAATGTTTCACTAATATTCTAAGTATCTTCATCTGTAAGGATTTTCCTTATTCAAATCCTTTTTTCTAGATGCATTCAAACTTATTATGTTATTTATTATGAAGCTTATAATATCACGTTAAGGTTTAAAGGTTATATCATTTCAAGTTTCCTTAACAAAAATTTAATTTTATCAACCCTTTTTATTCTTCTATGGATATATTGGAGCTTAACCGAATTATCATCATTTTCACTATGTGGTAGCTACAAATTTAATTTATAACTATACGTTATCTAATCCTTGCATTCTAGGTTTACACACTTATTTTATTCATTGTGTGTGTGTGTGTACAAAGTAATTTTCCTCGCCCTCTAGCCTTATTATCGATTAATGTCACCTTATCATAACTATGATATAAATTCTCTTGTTAACGCTACACGTTTAAGGTTCAACATTTGGATAAAAACAAGAAATTACCCCTACTATTGAATTTTTAGATTTTACACAATAAGTAAAAAGATGGGGAAAAGAGCATCAATAATATCCAATTTGAAGTCGAGCTAGTTGATTTTCCTCATGGTTACTCCAAGTTTCATAATTAATATGTATATAATATACAAAGA
Source organism: Taxus wallichiana var. yunnanensis (assembly GCA_018340775.1). Taxonomy (NCBI): domain Eukaryota; kingdom Viridiplantae; phylum Streptophyta; class Pinopsida; order Cupressales; family Taxaceae; genus Taxus; species Taxus wallichiana. The sequence goes on along the minus strand of CM031239.1, from coordinate 334,010,112 downwards.
AGTATTTTTGTGTCGTATCCCGATTTTTAATTAATTGGGGGCTCCCGGGTCTTAACCTCATGTCCCATTTATAAAACATTACCTAAATAGTTCAATCTAAATCCTAAGCTAGAAATTGATATAGTTTATCTTAGCACTATCGATTTCGATTTTCTAGTTATACAAATGTTGTATTGTGTTCCTAATCCTTATTTTTTATTTTACTTGGGAATGTAAAAGTAGTAAATGGTCTTAGTTTAAAAACGTAAAAAATTTCTAGAATGTGATTTGAAAAGGATTTCTCGATTTTGAAACCCACAATGCCCAAGATCTTAAGTGACTTTTGTCAATTTCCCTCTCTGTTGAGTTCCCTAGCCATATCTTTGCTTCCTTGCAGACACATTGATTAATCCATTTTATTTTCTTTGAGTGTTCCCTCTCTTAAATCCTTATCCAAGTCTTATACATAGCTAAATTTATCCCATGCACCATCATGTAGCTCTATGTATTTATTCCTTCTACACTATACACTATATAAAATGATATTATCTTTATAAGCATATTAATGTCTCCTAATAATAAAAATGTTGTTTGTCTATGATATTTGATTGAATTTTTTTATTCTCGTTATGAGAGTGATCATCAACATCATATTATCACAATAAATTCAAAAACCCTTGTTGCATAAAGTGACACATTCAACATAAGACTAAAATAAATGAAAAGGTTCTATTTACCAACTTATGGTTTGACTCGTTTTTTAGCACTATCAAACACATGTAAATTCTCTCTTTCGATGCTCATTACTGAATATTAACTTATCTCTCTGATGACACCCTTTCTCATATTCTAAGAACACCTATACATGCACAAACAATAATACTCAGTGCATTATATGTCCAATATAACAAATCAACTTCCAATAAATCAAACAACATAGTATTATTAACAATAGTCCATAACTATAATTAAATATTCAATAACCATCTTGTGTCTATTTAATTACTAAAAATATATTTTTTCATCCAAAACACATCATAATGTTAATCAAGAAAAACTAATCAATAATAAGTTGTCTCTACGGTGGCCACCGCCACCCAGTTCTCAAAATGTTCCAAAATAATAAATGCTCGGCTTTAGGATGTGACACAAAGAGGTGGAGGATGTTATGGTTGTGGTCATAAAAATGGATTTAGTAGTGCATGTTTCAAATGTGGAGAAATGGGACATGGGGCATTTGAGTTTCCTCACACATATTCGGATGGTGGTAGAATTGCAATTGCATGTATAACAAAAGAAAATAAGGAGAATATTTCATTAGCATATCATATTGATGACCCTTAAATAGGGAAAGTACTCAAGATGAGGAGGGTGTTATTCAAACGTGAAAAATAATAATATGGTCTAGCACAATGTAAGATATTTTTCAATACAATTTACAAATTGATGATGGCAATACTCAAAACATTATTTTGCAACAAATTATGGACATGATACATTCGAGGAGAAGCACATTGAAATCCTTATAAGGTTTTGTGGTTTTTCAAATATCATCATATTACTATTGAATGCAAAATGCTTTATGCATTTCAAAATTAGAGGCTATAGGGATGACATTATATTGTTTATCATTCCTATGGATGTTTGTCATGTTTTTCTTAGTGACCTTAGCGGTTTGAAAGTAAGGTGCACCATGATGTTCGTGTAAACACATATACATTTAAAAAAAAAGAGGGAGTGAATAAAACTTTGAATCCACTAAAGGATAGATTTGAATTAGTTGAGATAAACCCAAAGTTAATGTTGATGACATGTAAATTATTTCCAAGGTGAGATACAAGAATGCAATTATTTTGCACTTATATAAAAATCATGTTGATGTTGGGTGTAGAGAGTCGACGGTGATGAAATAGCACTTCCACTAGACATATATGAATTACTAGGTTAATGTTTTGATATTATTACTAATGAGTTATATGGAGGTTTACGCATTGAAGAGAATCATAAGTCATTCAATGGATTTTATCCTAGGATCAATCTACCGAAGTAAGTGGCATATAGATGAAAATTATAAGAGAATGTGGAGGTGCAAAATTAAGCCCATGAGTGGTTAGAAAAAGGAAAGATCAAGGAATCATTGATTCCACTTTTAGTACAAACATTTATGGCACCAAAAAATATTGGAAATATGGAATGTGCACATGTAGTTGAGTAATACACAAGATAACCATCAAGTTTAGCTTTTCATAATAGTGGATGGATGATTCAATGGATTGTCTGAGTGGCATCAAATATTCCTCTAAGATTGATTTAAAGATTGGATATCATTGTATTTTCATAAAATAAGGAGATGATTGGAATACCATGTTCAAAACTCCAAGAGGGGTTGTATGGTTGGTTAGTTATGCCAATTAGGTTAATGTTTACACCAAGTACTCTCATGTGTTGGATGATTGAATTTTTGAACCCATATTTAAATGATTTTTTAATTGTTTACTTATATGATATATTTATTTTAAGATGAACAAGGAAATATAAATCGTAACATTTGTGCAAGCTATTAGAGAAGCTAAGATATGATAAATTTTTCGTTAATCTGAAGAAAAAGTCTAGTTCCATGAAATAAGAATTTGTAAACTTAGGATTTTTTTTTTGAAGAAGGTTTGAAAATGGATCTAGAAATTTTAAATGCAATAATGGATTGGTTATCACCTATAAGAACTTTTGAGGCACGAAATTTCATGTTCTAGTAATTTTATAGATGAATTTTATCATAAATTCTATTGGAACTCATGAAAAAATCACATATATTTTTTGAAAGGATAAGAAAGAATGTGTATGGACAATGGAAGTAGAGAGTAGTTTCCAGCACTTGAAACTCAAGGTAACTAAACATCCAAAGTGTTGGCACTTTCGTATTTGAAGAAGGTCTTTCAAGAGGATTATGACATAAGGGGGACCACAATAGGAGTTTTTTTAGTCAAAAAGGAAGACCCATAAGCATTTTCCGGTGAGAAACACACTAATGCAAAGTATAAGTATTATATATGTGATCAAGACTCCTACACAATAGTCTAAATTTTGAATAAATGGATGCTTTACTTGATAGCGTTTGTTCAAGATATGAATTATCATGGATTACAATCCATCAATACCGAGGGTAAACTAAACCAACCCCATACGAAGTGGTTGGAGGTTTTGTAAATATATTCATTTACATTGAATCTTGGAAGAAGTAAGTCTAAGTTGTTGATTTGAGTAGGAATATTTTTCTTTTGAATGACTTGAGAGTTGAAGTTTTAGGTTTTGATTCAATGAAGACATAATATGCTAAAATTGAATATTTTAGTGAGACATGGAAGTCATGTGCCAAACCATAGGGTAATAGATAGAAAATTGTAGTTATAAATTCATATTCATGTAGTATTTTTATTAAACGAATGCAATTATGTATACCAAGATCTTCAAAGTGCATGAAAACTTAGTGAAAGAAAAACGGTGGGATATTGACATGATACATTTCTTATGAAGAAACATAGAAACAATTAGTAGAAAAATATTTCTATTCATGAACGATTTAATATTTATGAAATTATGTGTAGAGTGTAGAGTATATCATTTGAATAAGGGAAAAAGTTGAAATGCAAGTTCATATAATCCATTACCTATCTTAGAGATTCCATGGGATGGTATCAAAGAGGACCGTGTTTTCGGATTACCTAAAACACGAAGGGGAAGGATTCCATATTTTAGTGATAGAAATATTTTCAAATATTTAGTTAAATTCAAACAATTTGGTATCTTGATATAGTATGAATAATTCCATTGTTGTGATGGGAGAATGGCCCTTAGGGATTGTACAAGTTTTAGAAAGAAAGAAATGATTGAAAATTTGATGTAACTTAAAAATGATAAATTAAAAGGAAAAAGCAAAAACATGAAGATATCCCAACTAGAGATGGAGTAAGATTTACATCAGGTTACGATAATATATTGGGCCTAGAAATGGTTCTCTGTATATGTAAGATTCATTTTAAATCTAAGACAAACATGAAAATCTGTAATGAGGTCCATAGGTTGCGGGTAAGAGGTCCTTCCTTTGTAATCCAAGTAAATAAACTAGATTGTAACTAAAGGTTGTGATGGATCTAGAAATATCTTCATATACATACAACCTCTATTTCGAGAGAAGGGTAGAAGAATTTACCAAAAATGACATCTAACTAGGTAATTAGCTAGAGCTATTGTATTTGGATCAAGTATTTTCATAATAGGCAAGCAACATAATTAAGTAAAAATTAAATTAAAATAGATAGTAACAAGCATGTGTATTATATAAAGAAGATAGAATGTTCAATATGCATAATCAAACCACGTATAAAACAAAGTGGGTTAATCAAAGTGACACTTTCCTCGGGTAGTAATTGTTTCAATCTCCCCATGGTTTTGAGAACTTTGTGAGAGATTTTTGTAAATAAAGTCAAGAAAGACAGAAGAACCCTACAATAGTTTGAGACTCTAAAGAACATTTGTACTTCATTTTTGTAACTCTTGATCTAATATCACTAAGGCCTTTATTGTAACTTTTATTCCTTTGATGATTTCCATTTACCCTATTCCTCTATAGATTTTCTAATGGAATTTTCAAGTGGAGGTAGAGAAAAATTTGTATTGTTGTTCTTTTAGAAATGATTAGTAATTTTCCTATAAATAGAGGTGTGAAATATAGACATACCGACTTCAGCCAACATCTAGATCGGTTGTTCTTTTAAAAATATTGGGAATTTTCCTATAAATACGGGTATGAAATATAGACATGATCATTTTAGCCGACATAACTTACCATGTTGGGCCCAAAACATAACTTAGCATGTTTGGCCCAAAACATAAATAGGGGTTAAAAAATATGTCATCATTATGTCCACATATGTTGGTCTCGAGAAAGAAATTCAAATTGGATCAAAGAAAGAGTGAAGAAGGGTAGAGGAAGACAAAGCAAGGGATATAAAGTGGGTATGATAGTACCCACCAAACATCTCACATGTTTGATCAAAACTAACTGCCCTAATCTGCAATATGGTATATTATTGAGGTAATCAAACCTAGACAAAATAAACATTAGTAAATCAAATTGGCATGCATGCATACGAAAAGGTAAAGAAAAAAACTCGCACTTCTTTATGGAAGAGTAAATATTATATTGTTTATACTATTTCTTCCGCAATAATATAAACATGATTGCACTTTTCAAATTTACATTTTTTCAATCCATGGCAACTAGATGTGGTTTATACTTGGCCCATGACGCCTCACACCCAAGATCTATATGTAGCAAATAAGAGTTTCTTTTGGTGAAAAAATTGTTTGAAAATGAGATTTTTGGGGAAGAGACAAGATAAAAAGAAAATAAGAGGGAGGAGAGGAGATGAAAATAAAATATGAGGGGAAATACAGAGAGAACAAAATGTAGTCATGGAACCACATTTATTTATTCTAAAATAAGGAAAAGTAAGGAAATGAAAAGAAAATATGAGGGGAAAGAGGGAGAGAACAAAATGTAGTGGCGAGAACCATATTTATTTAAATATGGATTTCTTGTATTATGAATTACATTTTTCACAATGAGGTTGATAGAAATGAATTGAGAGAGGATGGTTATCCATCTACATTAGGAGGTACCTTTGAATGCCTTGTTTCCCCTACTTGGTATATTATCCCATTTGACTCGATTTCAAATATGAATAATCCATTCGAATTTTTGAAGCTATAATAAAGATTTAGTTTTTGTCATAAAGTTTTAGAGTTTTGAAAAATTCAATACATAAAAGAGTAGGTGCATGAGAAAATCCTCATTCCAAGATTGTTTGATTCAATATTTTCTGCAGCCTCATTTGTTGGAAGTTTATCCCTTTGGGATTGCTAAGAAAGTTTTTATTTTGTCCAAGTTTTGGAAAACACATGGTGCTCACCATTTTCCACAAATTTTCACAAAATGGGTAATGCATTCATCTATCACCAAGTATGTATACCTTTGACATTCTCTTGCCTTTAAATTAATTTTTGCTCCATTTCTCTAGCATGTAAAATTTTCCTTTACTAATTTAAATGAGGCTTCTCTAAGCTAATGTTGCACCTTAAAAATTGAGTTTGTGAGTGCTCCCCTTTAAATTTTATTTATTTTCAATGATGATTACCTACTGATTAAACTATGGGTGTATTTTATTTATGTTCCATAAATAAGGAGCAAGAAATGACCTATCACTATGAATTACTTTCTTAAAACAATATTCAATTCAATATAAAAGTTAAAAGATGGGAATTTCATATTTGTTAAATACTAAGAAGAACAAGGAATCCCTGATATTTCCTAGTTTGGAATTTTCTAGACTAAAAATCGCACGTGAAATGTGTGATGGAGACGTTGAAGGGGATGTATCGAGTAAAATAAAATTGAGGGAGATAAATATGGGAGGAAGAACAATGAGATAAAGAAGGATATTGTGGGAGGAGTATTCTAGGAGTTTGAAAAATATTGGGGAAACTTTTTGAAAATCCTATATGTTACGACCAGGCATAAATGAAGCACATGTCATTTGTTTTAATCGTAAGAAAGGGAATGGGGGTGTAGGTGGTCATTGAATACTTCCAAGGTAGACTTATGTTTGAATCTTGAACTCTACATATGTTAGATATGGAAACTCTATGTTTACCTTTTCTGATGTCAATGATTTCATCTACATTTGTGAGTTGAGTTTCTTTCCAATGTTAGAGGTAAGAAGTAGGGTTCCCTGGTTAGTAGTCTTGATGAAGTTTTCCATCAATTACCACTAGAAAAAACCTTGAACTCTCATTTCCTTGATGTTGGACATGCAAAATTACCACTGGAATCACATTTGGAAACAATTTTTAGGGTAATTAATGTTTGAGGCACTCTCAACAAGGGAAACTACTTTTTCTGTACACTATGTCTTCCTTCGATCCTTTAGGGTATCCAAGGTTATACAACTGAAATGTTTCAATTTGAAGAGTATAGTTCGAGTTTATTTCCTAAAAGATTTTAATTCGATTGGTCGGTGTGAAGATTATATTGTATTGATTAGCCAACAAATATGAATACATAAAATATGTTGAATGTCATGATTTTGAGTTGAGGATAGTGTAAAGATACGTCAACTTGTATGTACAAGAATGAGGGAATGTGCAATCAACATCATCTAGTTGTTTAAAGACTCAAATAATGTAATGCTTAATCATCACATGTTATGCAAAAATAGGTTATTTGAGGGAAGATGCAAACTCCATTGATCCTATTAGTTTTATGAGGATATGTTATATGCAAGTAAGTATGGATCAAAATATGCAATACATTATACATGATCCAATACGATGTCCAAACTTGGAAGACCCTTAATGGAAATACAAATGCTTCTTGATTAAATAACCAAATGAAAATCCAAAATAGATTAAAGTCGATAGATCTACCCAAACTTAGTGAAATTACAGTCTTCAACCTAGCATGAAGCCAAACAAAGTGATTGGGATAGATAAGGAATTCACTCTACATGGTTCGTAGATGAGAACAAGTCTTGGAAGAAAATAAAAGGCGAATTCCAAGGTGTAAAGTAAAATGAGTGACCCTTTTTGGGACCTCATTTTCTAATTACAAGATCTCTAAAATCATTCACGACATGGATATGGCCATAAGGAAATCACCAAATAACCAAGAGCTATATGATATTTGTGGATAGTTTGAGTTTGAAAACAACAATCTAGTTTGGGAAAAAGGATATCGACGTAATTACTTATTGATATTATAAACCCAATAAATAGTATTGCATACAAATCTTGTTTTCTCGGATAATTGCAGCAAACATTTCTTTTTGTGTATATATAAGTGACAATGACTTCTTTTACAATTTTAGTTTTTTTATGCAATGGAGGATTTTTATTTGCATGTTTTTTCTATTATTTCTTGGTGGGTGGTAGGTTGTAGATTAAAATATTAAAACTAGGGTCTTTCCACCCCCAATGTTGACAAGTACATATATAAATTTAATATGGGTATACCTAATCAATAACATTATTGAGCTTAAGAATAATGTTTTACTGCATCTATTATAACCCATATGGAGGGGTCACCAAGTCGGTGATGTTACCTTGTGTATTATCCATATGGTGCTAACACCCAACCCTAACACAACTAAAATAAGTGATATTCATTTAGAAAATATGGGAAATATGGGCTTTTCTATTTTTTAATTTAATTTTTATGGTGTTGAGACTTTTAATTAAATGGTGTTCTATTTATTAGATAAAAATAAGACATCAATGGAAAGTTGTGATAGTCGATGAGAGAGAATTTGAGAAACAAATTTTGTTGTTTTATTGATTACAGGAAGATTACAACAAAAGAAGAGATATACATGAAAAAATCGGTTTGATGGAATTGTCTAAGAGTTGGGCTTAACCAACTACCATTTGGTTTACAAATAAAACAATGTATTAAATTAAATTTATGGTGAAATTCCCCCTCTTAATACATTATTTTAACGAATGTACCCCCGAAGAAGTTCAAATTTCACCTTGCTAAGAGACTTGGTGATTATATTTGCAATTTGAGCATCTTTCGGGAAGTTGTGGAGATGTACGTAGTGATTTAAGACTTGTTCTCAAATGTAATGACATTCAACCTCAATGTGCTTTGTTCTCTCATGGAAAACTGGATTTTTGACAAGCTTCAACACACCCCAATTGTCGCAGTGAATGATGGGAGGTTTTTCTTCAGGAATACCCATATATTCCAAAATACAATGTAACCAAATAGCTTCACACATAGCTCCTCATGTGGCGTGATACTATGCATCAGTGGATGAGATAAAAACAACAATTTGATTCTTCTTGATCCACAAGATAGTTCCGGACCCGCGATCAAAAATATAACCTAAAGTTGATTTCCTATCATCAATGCATCCAACATAGTCTAAGTTTGTATATCCTGCAAGAAGAATTAAGATTTATTCATATACTCCAGGACCATAGTCAACTATACCTTAGAAATATCTCAACACATGCTTCATTTGTAACCCAATGAATTTTTTTAGCTCCTACATCAATATGGAGAGATAGTTCGCAGCAAAGAAAAGGTCTTGTTTGGTATATGTCAAGTAAATGAGACTCCCAACAAGTTTTCTATAGAGAGTACCATCTACTTGAGGTGAATCTTGGAATCTAGAAAGTTGCAAAAAAATTTCCATTGGAGTGGACATAGGTTTACAATATGACATGCCATACTTTTCTAGGAGTGTCTTAGCATATTTCATTTGGGAGATAAAAATATGATTCTTCTTCTACCATATCTCCAAGCCAAGACAATAGTGAAGTAGCCCCAAATCTATCATGTTGAATGATTTCTTTGAATAATTCTTAACATCTTTGATGAGATTCTTAGAAATCCCTGTGATCAGAAGATCATCTATATACAAAACCAAGATGATAATATCTTTTCCTATTATTTTCATATATAGATTTGAATAAGAGGATCTACGAGTGAATCCATACTACAATAGGTGATCATATATTTTTATGTACCATGCCCTAGGTACCTTTTTAAGTCCATAAAGAGACTTAATTAGAAAACATAACCGAGGATGCTTTGCTCATCAAAAATCCTTATGGATGGGTCATGTATACTTCTTCTTTAAGATCACCATTAAGGAAATTACTTTTTACTTCCATCGTAGAAGTTTCCATCTATTTTTTTGTCAATGCTGAGATAACTCTAATGTTTTTTATCTTTGCGGTGGGTGAAAAGGTATCATCATAGTCAATTCCTTCTTCATGAGCATAACTCTTTCCAAATAGTCACGCTTTATACTTGTCGATAGATCCATCTGCCCTGTATTTTATTTTGAAAATCCACTTGCAGCCAATGGGATTCTTACATCCAAGAAATCAACAAGTTCCCATGTCGATTTTATATCAAGGAGTCATATTTTGCATCTATGGCCTTGTTTCACTCTAGGTGATTGAGTGTTTCATGAACTAAATATATAGTGCCCATATTTTTATAGCTTTGAGTTATCCGTTGACTTCTTTATTCATAGATAGGATTTTACTGGGGATTTGATATATTTTAGACACTATTCTATGTTATTTGATCTTCATGGAAATGTATGGTGATTTGGGAACTTAGCACCAATTTAAATTTGATTAGCATGTTGACAGATTTCATTTGTTGTTGAGGATACTAACATATTTGCTATAATATTTGGAACCATTTGATATATGTTGGATACTTAGTTTAGTCACATGTCTTGATTTTATAGAATATTCAATTTACTGATGAGGACACATGATGACATGGTGATATGACATTTATATATATTGCAATGGCTAATGTATGAAAAATTGTGTGTACTTGTGCATGTTTCACATTTATGATTTCATGATGATGTTGTGATATCATAGATTTCATTAATCACTTATTAAGTAGTTGATTTACACTATATTAGACAGGTGCGTTTGATGTGTGCATGGAGTGTGCAGGTGATAGGTCATAGGAGAACGTGGGTTTCAGGGTGGCTACACAAATTGTGCACAAGTGGCCCATGGGGCTAAGTCCTAACCATGTTAACTGTATGAGGCCTTAGTGTATGTTTGTATTATTTGGGAACCATGAGTGACCCTCATTTGTAATGTAGTATGTCATGTAAAATTAATTTATGTTTAGGTTGTGCTTTTTCGTTAAGTAAACTTGGTTTGGGGGCTTAATGGTCCCCACTTGCATTAAGTTTGGTATTTGGGTAATTGTGTATTAATTAGAGAGGATTATGGTCTAATGTGAACCCATGGGTGGGACCTATATCCTATACACTTGTGCCCAAATGTGCTAAACCCGAAATTGGGCTATTTTACACATTTTAAGTGACCCCTTATAGTTATGGGAGTTCACTTAGCATGAAAATAAGCCCTTAGACCCTACCGATTAGGTAGGGAGGCTTAATTTCAAGGAATAGAGGGAGTTTCCCTCCCATTTTCCCTCTTTTTTCACTATCCATATAAGATGACTGGTATGTGTGTTTTGTACAGAGTTGCACAAACTTGTTTTATTTTCATTTTGGGTATTTTGGGAGAAGAGTGTTTAAAGTGAATTTATATTTTCTTCTTTTTATTTTGGGAATATTTGACTTGGAGGGAAGAGAGGGGTGACACATGTCACCCCCTCATAGTGAGGAAATTAATTGGTTTCTCTTCAAATTCTCCCTCATGGGGGAGAAAGAGAACTTTTTTGAGCTTTTCTTGGTGCTTGGAGACTTTTGGAGCTAGATCTTGCTTAGATAAGGAAGTTGGAAAAACTTAGAGTGTTGGAGAGCTTTTGGAGGTAGGCTATTTGAGCTCATTCTATGTTTTATGTCATGCTAGTTCTTAGCGTTTATTATATTTGAAATGTGTGTTTTGTTCATGTGTGTTTTTCTTGAGTATGTTTTTAATTTTTTATTTTATCCTTCCATCATATAGCTTGATGGATTTTTGAGTTTATGGGGAAGAGAGAGGGATTTTTCTTCTCAAACTTTATGTCGTGATGGGCAAGCCATGTAGTTTCTTTATACTCCCCTCATATTGTTTGAGGTGGGGAAGGTGGTTCATATGGTTTGAATCCCCTTCCCCATTCTTGGAGACGAAATCCAATGGGTTTACAAATCCTCCCAAGAAGGAATTCGGAAAATGGGTGGAGAAATAAGGAGTGTTTGTTGTTTTGGAGGAATAAAGAGGTCATGAAGAAATTGTTTGTGTGCATCCTATGCTTGGACCACACTTTTGGCACCTTTGATATCTCATCTTCTCTTCCCCATTTTGGAGGATGAATATGGTTTTCTCCTCCTTTCCTTGTTTGTAAAATTTTGTGTTTTTCTTAGTGCATAAACTTGTCTTGTATGTGAATATAATGTTGTTATGTCTCCCTATATCTTGTACACAATTGTGGAATCTAGATCTCTCTCTCATGGGCTTAAGGGAGGCTAGCATGTCTTCTAACCCTTGTAAAGGCATGAAATGATGCCTATATGTTGGGTAGTAAAACAAGCCCTTCTCTTGGTTTTGATCTCTTGGAAAAACATTCAAGGCTAGAGCTCAAATGTGGAAGATGTTTGGAGGTTCTTGTCACCATGGTTCTTCATTGTTTTTTCCCATTTTGGTGAACAATACTCTCATTGTAATCTCATGAATGTGGCTATTTGTAAAGTTATTTTTCTTGTAAATTATCCTCTTTTTTATTTGGAATCACTTGTAAATTGGTGTCACATTTGTAGGTATAACCTTCCTTAAATATTGGAAGGAAGACTTGTTATGTTGATTTCTTATGTATTTTAAGTATTTTGGAATCATGATGTAATTGTGAACTTAAGCTCCTTGTAAAAGAAATATTGTAAAATAGATGTTTCCCTTAAAATGAAATTGATTTGAAACTCCATTTTGAAAAGAAAGTTTATAGATTGGAAATATGTTTTTAAAAAAAAATGTTTGTTTGATTGGAAATCCTTCTTGTTTGAAAATATGAAATATGTATTTTTCTAGAGCATTAGAAAGGAAATCTAGTCATAACATTGAGCCTTAGGATTATCATTGAATGGAAATACTCTCGTTCTTGCAATATATCTCTTCTTGTAATTGTTGGTAATATTATTGAATAGATTAGAATTTAGCGTCGCCTCCTTTCCATGTGAAATTTAAGAAATTATCTTATTAGGGACTTAAATGTGAGTTAACTTTATCCCTTAAAAAATTGTAATCATAGTTCAAGCCTCTCTTCTATTTGAACCATTTTTCTACATTCTTCTTTTTAGTACATAAATGAGAAAATCATTTTAATATAGATGTATTGCAAAACATTAACTTTCATACTCCTCAAGAATAACAAAAAAATATCTAACTAATAATCCATCATTTTACAACTTTAACATTTTCCTTCCGATAGGATATGATGTAAATATATTAAAATACGTTTGATATAGCTATAATTATAAAATGTAACTATAATATGCCTTACATAGTTATTCATTATTTAACCTATGTTATTATAGTTATATATTTTAATTATAATATTCTAGAAGTTACTAAAATAAAAAAAAAAAAAAAACAAAACAAAAATTATAAAATAAAAATAAAACAAAACAAAAATTTATTAAAAAGAGTATGGTGGGAAAAGTTGTTTATGGTTCAAAGTGTAAAGTAAAAATAAAGTGGAATATGGGGAGGGCCAAACCCCTCCCCAAACCTACGCACCCATACTCCACTATCCACATAGTCCAAAACCAACACCATACCCCCTTCTCCAAACCGCCACCTCTCCGTTATTACGAAATCTACGGTTTGTTTTTTCATACGGAGTTTTTCAAATAATATTTTATTTAATTAATACAATCAATAATATATATATATATATATATGAATGTGGGTATAAAGGATATACCCAATCTGGGGAGATCTTAGTTATGGAAGCAAAAATAATAATAATAGTATAACAATAATGAGATCCTTCTCATTAAAAAAACTACATGAATCCATCTCTCCATAGCTCCTCAACCTGCACAACAAAAAGAAAACAAAATGAAAACCAAATGGAGAGAAAAGAAAAGATAAAGTTGTGCTAGGGAAAATTTAGGGCAAGATGAGATCTAGGGTCAAGATTAGATCTATCCTAGGGCTCACATTAAACCCTACACACTTTAAGTCATGGGTATTTTTTTATGGGAATGGGAAATAAATTAAAGGGGTGTGTGGGAAAACTACATAAAAAAGGGGGAAACTAATTAATTTATAAAGGGTGTAGACTTTTATTTGCGACCTTACCGACCTTAATAGAATAAAATAATTATGTTGTTATTGAGCTAGTGTCTATTAAATTTTAGGAAGATTAAATTAATATAAATTATTTATTAATGCGAAACGGTGAAGAAAGTTTTAGTATTAATGGTTCACTTTTAAAAAATATTTTACCCAAAAAAATTAGTTACATTTAGGTGTAGTTTTCGGTGTCCCGGTGGGCATTACATTTGGTATCGAGCAATGGTTCGAGCACATATGGACATTATGGGTAAACAATTAATTATTTAATTAATATTTCAATAACATTAATGAAAACAATTAAAACAAATTTCCACAACCATTTACAATTTAAGAATCATTTTTCTTACCTCATACACTGAGATGACACCCACGAAACATCGATCGGTTAAGGATTTGGGACATAGTTTTCCTACGCCCGAGCCGTAGACACCCGAGTTTAGGCCTCAAGTCTTAGAGGCTCTTGAGTGGTTTATATGTTTTGTGCAACAATACCTTCCACCACCACGGGAGATGAGAGATGAGGTTATCCGGTCGGGAGATAAGGAACCGATAGGTGAGTATGCACACTCGGAGCCAATGGAGCACGATAATCCTAGGCGGGAGAGGTCACGTAGCCCTTCCATTCACCATAAGAGGGTGGCCTCATACCATCGTAGTCATTCACATAGATTCGAGGGACCATTTGGAGATAGATGACCCCATTCACCTATTGGACCACAACACTAGGATCGTGACACAGGTAGTGTGATTAGGGATCTTCTTCGCTTGTAGCCACCTACCTACATTGGCTCTAAAGATGGATTTGGGGCCAATTCATGGATGCTTAGTCTTTATATCTTATTTTGATTGCACTCTTACGAGAGAAATATCAAAGCCAGGTTCACTCTTTGGAAGATCCATTAGCTCCCATGTCTGATTCTTCTCTATAACATCGATCTCATCATCCATGGATTTTTCACAAACTTCATTCTTTATAGCCTCTTCATAATATATTGGATCTACAGCTTGATAAAATAATGCAAAAACTGAAAATGAATTAGTTATATCAACATTATAAATCTCACTTAGACTTCATGTTTTCCGCTGCACATGACTATTTGATGTAGGACTGCTTTGTGGTGATGGATTAGCTTCTAGTGTTCTCTGTGGTGTCTCTTGCATGGCTGATGATGGTTAAAACCTTAGTGAGCTCCTAACTATAGATGGAGGTTTAGCTTGTGCTACAACTTGTGGTGCATGTCCAAGATTTGTAGATACAGTACCTTGTTGCTCTAAAGTTTCATCTGCCATATCATCACGTGGAATAGTTGTTATTATACTCACTATTTTCTCTATACTTCCATCCCATGCTTCATTCTCAATAAATTGTACATCCCTTCTGATCACAACCTTTATAGTGACTAGATTGTACAACTTGTACACTTTTGTATTCTCTGAATATCCAACAAAAATACACTTTTCTCCTTTGTTGTCTAACTTCTTCCTTAGCTCATCAGGTACATGTGCATACGCTACACAACCAAAAACTCTGATATGTGAAACATTGTGTTTCCTATTAGTCCATACTTGTTATGGAACCATGTTCCTAACAAGTTTCATTGGACACCTATTCAAAATATAAACAGAAGTTGCTACTACTTCTACCCAATAATCATTTGGAAGATGTTTTTCCTTCAACATGCTTCTGACCATCTCCATGATGGTTCTATTTTTCCTCTATGCCACACCATTCTACCGTGGTGTATACCTGGTAATAAATTTCTTGTGTATACCATGATATCTCGCGAAATTCATAAACTCATTAGAAACATACTCACCTCCTCTGTCCATTCTGAGAACTTTGATGTAGTATCCACTTTGCTTCTCCACTAATGCCTTTAACTTCTAAAATGTATCAAAGGCATCTGATTTATTTCGTAGAAAATAAACTCATGTCTTCCTTTTGTAATCATCAATGAATGTCATAAAATAGATACAACCTCCAATAGAAGTTGTCTATATAGGTCCACATAAATCGAGTGTAGATTCTCAAGTGGTGCACTTGCTCTTGCTATTTTGCCAAGCGGGAATGAATCGGGTTGCTTCCCAAAAATACAACCTTCACATACCCTTTCCAGTTTTTGAATCAATGGCAAACCTTTAACCATATTCTTTCTATGTAATAAATTCAAAACTCAAAAATTCAAATGTCCATACCTTAGATGCCAAAGCCATGATTCATCCTTCATGACTGAATGAAAAGTAGATTGTGTTCCTTGGTGTGTGGGACTCAACTATATTTACGTAGGAATCAATGTAGGACTCACTAGTTGTAGCACATGGACACTGATTTACATTGGCACAAGACTCATCTGTTAAAGCTTAAGACTCAACAAAAGACTGATTTGGCTTAGCATAGGACTTTGCTACAAACTGAGCTGTTGATTTTACTACAAATAGATCTGATTTCTTATTTTTCTAGGTTTTAAAATCAATGGAAACATCCTATTACTGCTCATCTTCACTTTTTCAATCAACTAAGTGCTAGGAGCTTTGTCCATAATCACACACTCATTGTCTTCTATATAGACTCGGTATCCTTTTTGTACCTGCTGTCCAATACTCATAAGGTTATGTTTCAAACCTGCAACATAGTAAAAATCTTGCATACTTGTTTTCTCCCCTTGTCTTGTTAGAATACTAACCGTGCCTTTTCCTTTCATAGACACAATATTGTTATTTCCAAGAGTTACATCACTCTTAACTGAATCATCCAAACTAGAAAACAAATCTAGATTACTTGTCATGTGATTACTACAACCTGAATCCAAATACCATACATCACATGGACTCTCTTTTGAAAAATTATATTCAATATGGGATAAAGAAGGTATTGCTTTGGTAATCCTTGTGCATGAAATAAACATAGGTTTAGAAATAGAACTTCCAACCTAATTTTGATTTTGCCTCTCCTAATCATATTGCTTTTTCTTGCAATCATAAGCATAGTGCCCATACTTCTTGCAATAATGGCACTGAACATGAGAATTATCTTGTCTTTGACCATAACTTTGTTCTTGATTATGTCCTCTTCCACCTGAGTTTGATGAACCGCTTCCACGTCCTCTAGATGGACTTCTTCCTCTACCTCTTGGGCTGAAACTTTCTCTTCTTTTGCCACAACTACTCGTTATCCGAGATGTAAAAGCCTCGATCTATACTTGCATGTGATCTATTCATCCTTTGTTCATGATTGATTAGTGATACATGTAACTCATCAATAGAAAACTGACTCAAATCCTTAGTTTCTTCAATAGCAAAAACTAAAGGATCAAATTTCATAGGCAAACTCCTAAGAAAATTTTCAATAACCCTTCTATCTTCAAGATTCTCACCATGGGATTTGATTTGATTGAATAAGCCAACTACATAAGTAAAAAATGATTCTACAGAATCTGAACATTTCATTGCTAAATTCTCAAAATCTCTACGAAGTAATTGTAGCTTGGTGGTTTTTACTTTCTCCTTACCTTGATATGTAACTTGTAAAGTATCCTATGCAGTCTTTGCTTGACTGAATACTGCCACTCTTGGAAGAATGATTTCATGCATTCCCTGATGAATATAGAAAAGAGATTTGCTTTGTCTTTATTTCGTAACTCCTTCAAAGTATCTTTCTCTGCCTGAGAAAGTACAATATACATTGCTACATTTTCAAGCTATGTGTATCCATCTTCAACGATCTCCCACATGTCTTGAGATCTAAATAATGCCTTCATGGTCAACGACCAATATTCATAATTCTTTCCATTAAATTGCGGCATCTACATGTCGGATGTAGAAGCCATATCTTGCTACCAATTTAATAAGCTGCTAGAATAACCTCTCTGATACCAATTTGTAGAAAATCTGCAGTCTTATACAACAAACAAGATAAAATAAATAAACAAAACAATTAAATAAATTACATAAACATATGGATATTCGAACCAACACTGTTGTGTGTAATCTCCATTAATAAAAGCTTCATCATACTCAGAGCTTCAGCTCTTTACAATCAAGTTGTGCATGCAGTTGTGTGCTTTCAATGCACATCCTTACTTGCTTGTAAAACAATAACAAACTGCTGCTAATAAATAAGCTTCTACAGCTCTAAAAATAGAGCATTCTAAAATTAAACTCTTGCTTTAAAACAGTTGCATGTTGTGCATGAATTAAAACAAATTTATTTAAATTAAATCTAATCCTAAAAATAGGATAAAGCTGGGATAACTAAAGCAAACTAAATATATTTTATTCTCCTAAAAAGCTATGGTTGGAATTCACTATGCATGGGCATGCATATTTCCAACACACACTATGTATATTTTTAAATCCTAACCTCACGGCTCGGCCTTTACATGATTGTAAATGATGATCCAATACTTTAAATCAATATTTACAATTTATAATGTGTATTGCTCAAGTATTTTTTATGGGGAAAAATGACCTAAATTCTACAAGAATTTTTCTATTGCAAATCCAACATTCGAAAAAAAAATTAAATGAAGAAAAATTTGGGCTAAGATGTTCGAAAAACACATGAATTCCATAGTCATTTTAATTTGACATGACTTTGTAACTCGTTTGAAAGACTATTTAGATTGAGACAAGTTCATTCATACACACTAATAGCTTGTGGAAATCAAATCATTTTTTCCTTGTGTTGGAACTCTTATTTCGTATTGTATATGTTTTTATTTTGTGGACATGTTTTTCTACTAAAAGTATCTTTTGATCAAATTTATTTCACTTGTAGCATACTATTCACATGTTTTTGGTTTTCATGCAGTGCGTGGTACAACTTCTTTTTAAATGATAAAGCCATAGTCATATTTTAAGAAATTGTTTTATGGATTAATAGCCTATATATAACCTGCACAAACTTACTATTTTATATTCCCAAAATACTTACATGTTCAATTGATCATTTTCTTTTACATATCTCAAGTTCTCACATAGCAACCACCAATCAATTCCCTCAACATATCACAAGTTCTCACATAGCAACCACCAATCAATTCTTTCAACATATCACAAGTTCTCACATAGCATACAATTTTGGTTGGTCTAAAACGTATGGAATCGAGAGTGAGAAATCACTTAAATGTAGGTTATTGGTTTAGATTACGTTTTTATTGGCACATTTATCTATATATTTTTGGTGTTTTCTTTTTATTTATTCCTCTTTTTTATTGTTTCTAATTTTTTCCATAAAATACACATGTGCAAATCCCGAGTTACCATAAGCATGGGTGTACAATCTTGGGCAAAAAGTGCCATGTGATTCCATTTTCCCTTGGCATTTGTTGAGGCTTGTGGGTTCTACTATATCATTTTATATATCCTTTTACATCAGCTTTATCTCAAGGAATATATTAATTTGAATCCACAAAGTCTATATGCATAGATGCATTAGTGCATTTAGGATGAAAAACACATATAAAAGAAAGCACCAAAGAATTTAATTCAAGCATTTAGATTAGGCATTCAAGAAAAATTGAAGAATGTATTTCCTGTGATCAATAATTTACTCTAGCTTGAAAATTCATATAGATTAGACACAACTTGCATTACACTAGTTTGAATGGTTAAATACTTGCATTATATATGGGGTGTTGTTTCAATACTATACACCGTCAGAGCTCTGAAAAATACCAAGACATTTTTTTGATACAACCAAAGCTATGAGGTCCAATGAAAGACTACCTTAAACAACACAACAATTGGGTTTACAAATTATTATGTGTGGTAAGAAAACAATTAAATAAAGCTACATTGCTTAACAAAGGAATTACAATCACTACACACATATAGGAACACTACACTTTTTCTACTCAAATTGTTACATAATCCCAAATTGGACATCTTTAGTGATCAAATCCACTCATTAAGGTCACAAAACAACGATGTGAAACTCGAAATAACTCATTGGTTATGCTAACTCGCAATCTTTGAACCATGTCTTACTTTTACATTTTATTGGCCTACTCCTTTACTTGTCTTGTACAACTCTTTGACCTTCCTTTTTATTTGGCTACATAAATTATTTCACTTGATGCTTTATGATTATATTTTATGGCAACTTCCTCTCCCTTGGTTCCTTGAACATCAAATCTATTTATATATTCCACAAACTAAATTACAGTAATTATTTCCATAAATTATTCATCAAATAGGTGATAATCAATAATAACTAACCAAAATGAATTACCTTAAATTGTTTTAATGGTAGCATGCCTAAGTTGGCCTAGTACACACAAGTTGGCCTAAAGGTAAATAACTAATTCTCTTGGGAAAAAAGTTACAAATTCAAATACACATGGTGTATGTAATGTACGCCACATATTTAAAGCACATTTAGGTGCCACCTACATCTGGGAGTATGGGGTAGTCTACTATGCCATAAGCCACATATAGATGCAAAATCAAGTTGCACAACATCATCAAATATAGGACCTTTATTTCTTTATTTATGTATTTTATTATTTATTTTGTAAGTTTGTTGTATACGAAATTATCTAGAGAAAAATATCCTTTCAAGAAAATTTAATGAGATTCCCTAGTTGGATTTAAGACTGATTCAAATAAACAAGTATTTATAAAAGGGAAAATCCTTGAATTTTGATGCAAGATCATCCATGTTCACTAGTAATCTCATGTCCATAAAAAATATATCGGTTTAGGAGATAAGATAAGTCTAGGACTACAAGTTTTAATTGTTTTGATAGACCTTCAAGTGATTGAGTGCTTTGATATGCTTTTCATCTAATAGTTACTCTCAAACATGCTAGATTTTTGGATGGTTTTATAATTTGTAAATTTTTGATTGGTGAGAAGAATCTAAGAGATAGGAAATCTCCTAAAAGTATGTGTGAATTCCCAAGGAAAAGAGAGCAAGTTTTGGGTGGAAAGAAAATAATCCGACGAGAAGACAAATGGGCCCAGAAGAATTAAAAATAATCATGACAATAGATGAAAATAGAAGGCAAGAAACATCTGGAAACATTTATACATGCCCCAGTGGTGAAGAGATAAGCGCTAGGTGGAAAATAATTCCCCAGGATGGTGTAGATGATATCAAATGTCTTGTACATGAGATATTCTAGTAAATACTAGCAATTGGGATGATAGTAGATGATATTGGTGTGGGGGGGAAAGATTTGTGATCATGCACAACCCCTCTTGCCCCCATTGATGATAATATGTGATGATTAGCTTAGCATACATGCATGACATAGTACTTAGCATTTATGTATATATGATGTAGTAAATGATGTTATATGTGATGAATGATAGATGATAGATGTGATAACAAACAGATGTGCGGTAAAAAAAGACACATAAGAAAAAAATTAACAAAACTAAATAGACAACCAAAACTATACAAATCGATAACTAAAATCAATTTAACCACTACTTTGTTTTTACAGGACAGTATTGATATATTTTCTAATGTTTTTGGGTTATCTTGAAAGCCAACTAAAAGCTTCGTCCCTAGAAGGGAGATTTTCTGAATGTTTAGATTTTTTCATATCTGTTTTTTGAATGTTTTTGCATTTTCTAAGGTCATGTTCCGAAATCAATGTACAAGAACAAAGAAGCATGGATTCCCCAGCGTGATGTGGGAATATACAAAAGAAAAATGTCACATGTGTATGTATGAGATAGTGGAATGTGAAGGTGTCTCTAGCGTTGGATGGGAATATACAAAGGTAACATCCTTCACATAGATACAAGAGTAAAATAAGCCAGATCACAAGCTTTGCAAGGTAGACTTGGTAGGGTTCCTAGACCTAGCAAGGGAAACTAACCCTAGAAAGTGATGAGAATTACCCATCTCGAGGCAAGAGTAACTTGTGAACGACAGATCCTCCTTGAGAGCCAAAGAACCAGTTTTCACTCAAAGACCTGCCCACTGCACCACAATTGTGTGGTTTTCACATGTGGATGACCTTTTTTCTTTACTATTTTCTCAATTTTCCATTTTTTTCTTGTTTTTTCTTTGTTTTTCTATTTTTTAGCTCTTATCTAATATTCTCATCATGCTTAAGCGTAAAACCACTTGAAGTGCATGGATTTCATAGGTTCTGGAAGCTCTTCACCATCCGAGTATGTAATTTTATAGGCTCTGATCCATACTTAACAACCACCACATAAGGGCCTAGCCAGTTAGCTTCAAACTTACCTTTCTTTTCTCTATCCTTGATGGTGTTCTTCTGATTTTCCTTTAGAACTAGATCACCTACATCAAATTCCCGATGAATGATTCGTTTGTTATATCCTCTAGATACTCTATTTTGATACACCTTTAGGTAATTAAAGCGCTCGATACGCTTTTCATCTAATAGTTACTCTCAAACATGCTTTGATAGATTTAGCATTTGTTATATCCTCTGGATACTCTGTTTTGATAGACCTTCGGGTGATTGAGTGCTCTGATACACTTTTCATCTAATAGTTACTCTCAAACATGCTAGCTTTTTGGATGGTTTTATAATTTTTAAATTTTTGATCGGTCAGAAGAATCTAAGAGACAGGAAGTCTCCTAAAAGTACATGCAAATGCCCCAAGGAAAAGACAGTGGGCATCGGGTGGAAATAAAATGCTCCAGCAAGAAGGAAAATAGGCCAAGAAAAATTAAAAAATAATCATGACGATAGATGAAAATAGAAGACAAGAAACGCCTAGAAACATTTAAACATGCCCCAGTGGTGAAGAGATAAGCGCTAGGTGGAAAATAATTCCCAGGATGGTGTAGATGATATCAAATGTATTGTACATGAGATATTCTAGTAGATGCTAGCACTTGGGATGATACTATATGATATTGGTGGGGGGATAGATTTGTGATCATGCACAACCCCTCTTGCCCCCATTGATGATATGATATGTGATGATTAGCTTAGCATACATGCATGATGTAATACTTAGCATTTATGTATATATATGATGTAGTAAATGATGTTATATGTGATGAATGATAGATGATAGATGTGATAAAAAATAGATGTGCAATAAAGAAACACATAAGAAAAAGTTAACAAAACTAAATAGACAACCAAAACTATACAAACTGACAACTAAAAGCAATTTAACCACTACTTTGTTTTTGCAGGATAGTATTGATATATTTTCTGATGTTTTTGGGTTATCTTGAAAGCCAACTAAAAGCTTTGTCCCTAGAAGGGATATTTTCGAATGTTTAGATTTTTGCATATCTGTTTTCGAATGTTTTTACATTTTCTAAGGTCATGTTCAAAGTAATGTACAAGAACAAAGAAGCGTGGATGCCCCCAGCGTGATGTGGGAATATACAAAAGGTAGAATTCCACACGCGTATGTATGAGATAGTGGAATGTGAAGGTGTACCCAATATTGGATGGGAATATACAAAGGCAACATCCTTCATGCATATACAAGAGTAAAACAAGCCAGATCACAGGCTTTGCAAGGTAGACTTGGTAGGGTTCCTAGACCTAACAAGGGAAACTAACCCTATAAAGTGATGAGAATTACCCATCCCGAGGCAAGATTAATTTGTGAATGAAGGATTATCCTTGAGAGCTAGTAACCAGTTTTCACTCAAAGACCTGCCCACTGTGCCACAATTGCGTGGTTTTCACATGTGGACGACCTTTTTTTTCTTGTTTTTTCTTTGTTTTCTATTTTTTAGTTCTTATCTAATATTCTCGTCATGCTTAAGTGTAAAACCACTTGAGTTGCAAGGAGTTCATAGGTTGTGGAAGCTCTTCACCATATGAGTACATAAGTTTATAGGCTCTTGATCCATACTTAGCAACCACCACATAAGGGCCTAGCTAGTTAGCTTCAAACTTACCTTTCTTTTCTCTGTCCTTGATGGTGTTCTTCTAATTTTCCTTTAGAACTAGATTACCTATATCAAATTCCCGATGAATGGTGTGTTTGTTATATCCTCTGGATACTCTTTTTTGATAGACCTTAGAGCGTGCCAAATGTATGCAATGGAAAGGTTTGCAAAGCTATGGGATGAGGTTAAAGAACCTCAAGCTTGACTAAACTCAACCATGCACCATAAGATTAGAGCTAAACAAGAAACTATCTATGCATATATAAATTTGAAACTAACATTCAAACCCTAGCATATATACTACTCTCTACTCCATGAAAGCTTAATGAAAGTGAACCTAGTTAGATTCTAAGCAATCAAATTATGTATTGTTTACTCTCAAACATAGTGAAGAGATCTCTCCAAGTTGGCTACATGGCCAAGCTTTAGATCTTCCCTTACTAACTATATTTGGAATGGATGGATGCAAGATGGGGGAGCTCTTAACAATGGAGTATGGCCAAGATCCAAATGTTTTATAGCTTAAAGCTATCACAAATGATTTCTAATGCCAAGATCTCCAAATATGAGATATTTTTGTTATGAAAACAAGGTGTAAGGTTGAGAGGGAGGGGTGACCCTTCTATTTATAGTTTTTCACTTGGGAGAGTTTGGAATTTGGGTGCATGTGGGACTAAAGCTCAAAAATCACTTTTAGATTAGATTAGGATAAACATGCTTTAGGCTTAGATAAGCTTGGTTTAGGCTAGTTAACTAGGATTTAGGCTAGTTAAACTTGATTAGCAAGTGATTAGAGACTCATTGAGAGTTGAGATGGGTATGGATAACCAATTATGACTAATAAATAGCCTATGAAGCCAATAGAAGTGGTCTAGAGAGAACTAGGGAGGTTTTGAATGGTCGAAAGGAGGAATGTTTAGATAATAAGAGAGATATTAGCCAAATAAGTTGAATATGGGAAGAATACGACTGAGAAGGTGTCGTAAATGGGCATCCGAGAGTGGGGCAAAGAATGGGGAATTAACAAAGCATCGTTAATAAGTTAAATGGGAGGAAATGCTAAGTGTAAGCATATTTCGTGTGTCTACGGTTCCCAATATTTAATTTATCTTGTGCCTACTTTTTTAGTGCACCCATATATTTTTAACAATCCACACAGCTTTTTTTTTATGCCATAGTATCTTTTAATGTCTTATTCTTCCGTGAGCATGCAAGTTTAATGTTGTTATTTTCCACATAATTCCTAGTGTGCCAATATTTGTAATGTTCCACATAGTTTATGACATGGGAAAGTGTCCTTAATAATTTTTATTTTATTTTTATTGTCACGTAGTATGAATATCTTGTCAAGTTTTAATATATTTTAGAGTCAACAACATCATTAAGGAGATGGCGCAATTAAGTATTTGAAGAGCACAATATAGAAGAGTGTTAACAATGAGAAGGTTATGCACAAGAGATGGATATTCATAACACACTACAAATTATCTACAATATGCATATAAATTCTAATGGATGTCATGAGGCTTGAATGATTAGCTCATAGTGTTGTCACTTGGTACAAAGGTTACAAGACTTTAGGTCCATACACAAAGGATCTCTTTCATTTACACTATCGTATAATAAATTTTTATAGGGTTGCATTACCATCATGCACTCATTTAAGTAGCACACATCTACATTTTAAATTATATCATTCAATTTGATATGAAAAAATGTGAAAGGTCTATTTTAAGAGGTAAGTGCATAGTTATGTACAAGGGTGTAATTATAGAATGTAACTTTCCAATTTTCATATACAACATTTTTGAAGGAAATGCCATGAATTCACATAACTCATAGTTTTAATCTGTTGATATGAATCAATTAAGTTGAATATTTTTATGAGCATTTGGCCCTATCTTGCATAAAATACTAGGATGCATCTAACATTGGTAAATTATATCTTTGAGGAAATATGTAAGTAAGTGAGTCTTGCATCTATATAAGTAGGTCACTACAAATGTGTTAGGATGATTCCACCAATTATTATCACATAATCTTAAATATCTTTTAAGAAGAAAAAAATTTAGAAACCAATGAGACTTACTTGAAACACTTTTCGGAAACAACCCAAGCACAATTTTAGAAAAAAATCTTGAACAATATGATGGATAATTTCTGATTATCCAAAGGTCCTTTGAGATGTGCACATCCTTCTACATCAAAATAAACAAAACATGCACCACTTCTTGTTGTAATATCCATGTTGAATTTTCTATGCATTTTGATTTTTTCAAAAATATACCTTATACTTTACATATTGATAATTTTATGCATGAATGTGGTTGGATTATCTACCTAAATATTTAATTAAAATAATATCATGTCTTTCATTTAAAAGACACGGGAATATGTTTTTCAAAGATTTTTAGATGAAACATGTAAGACTTGTGGTAACTTGTCACATTGGAACAAATACATAGTACATGAGGAAGTTTCACATGGAATTGTAAAGAAAATAGTTGATTTCAAGAAGCAGAAATGTGCAAAGTATGTGTTAAGAATGGAAAAGAGTAATCAAGATGTGATCAAAGTTACTAGGTACATGTATCTAACTATATGGTAGAATTCAAGTAGAATATTGTTTAATAATATGTGAGACAAAAATAGAAATATCTATGGTTAGATGGGAAATTCAAGATATGCAAGGAAAATTTCTAACCTATGGCCATTTTTTAGTTGTGTAATTTGTATAAAATTACACATTATAACCACAAAATGAGGTTTAATCCTAATATTATAGTTGAATTCAAGTTTCCATTTTTGTGCATATTATATTTAAACATGTACCTGGTAGGAAAGAGGATAGTATAAATATTTTAAGCGAGTATTAGATTTACATCGAGTTATAATGAACTGCAATCCGTAATGTTTCATCTAAGGTTATTTTTCAAATGTTTTATGCAAATTTAAATGTAATATATATTATTCTTAATTAATATGTTACATTTAGTCAAAAATATGCAAAGTACATTTTAAGAATCCTCATATTTTTATTGGTTGAGTAAGATTCATGTGAAGAGTGGGTTGACCAATTTTAATGTTTTTTGAGATTGGGCGTGGAATAAGGAGCATGATGATGTTGGGCATGTGTAAAATGGACCTTGAAAAGAGAAGAGTTGAAATACAATGATGGTGCTAAATTAGTTTATGTATTTTAATTTGGTGTGATTATACATTATCTCATGACTCGGCTAAATATTATCATGCGTAAATATTATTTGGTTAATGGATGAAAAACACAAGAAAATGTATAAATATTGCAACACACTAATTGGAACAAATAATTTCCATATCTTTCAAAGCTTCATTTCTATCTCATGGACTATATATACAATGCTCAAGTAATGATTTTGTTTAAATTGTATGGATACTAATTGAAATGAGTTATCGAAGAAGTGCTCTGGATCTATTGGTTCAAATATTGCACAAGTAAATTATGCGAGACGTGAATTGTTCCAAGAAAAAACAATGCAAGCATACAAGACTACAAAAATATGAAAATACAAGAGAGATAATTGCAATAGCACAGAAATAGCTCCAAATCAATACAATCAAATAGAACAATACAAGAGATGTACATATAGGAGGTGAATGTGTAACCTCCTCCTAGAATCAAGGTGGTATCTACCTATAATAATGGTAACTAACAGCTAGAATGGTGTAGTCAAGTGGTGACTCACACCTAGAATAGTGTAGTCAAGTGTACACCTAAGCAATCATATCCCATAAGTGTATGGAAACTCCAAGTGAGGTGGAATATCTTGAGTATGATAATACAAATAAAGTGAGGAAAATAAATCCTACACTAACACCCTACATAAGCACAGCTTAGGTGGGCATTGAAAATGAAATTGGGTCCAAGAAACAATGCCTAATGAGGTACCCACGTACAATGTAATCTCTCATAAGATAGATTAAAAGGAGAAAAATCATTGGTGAAAACTTGGTGGGTAAAAACTCCCCCAAAAGAGAGACATGAATAATTGAAGAGGATAGAAGGCCCCCTTGAAGATAAAGAAGTTTCGATGTAGACCACACCCCAAGAAAAGATCATAGATGAACGAACTTGCTCTCAATGAAAGGTTTGGTGAAGATGTTAGGAAATTGCTCCGAAGATTGGTAGACTATGAAATCGATGACCTACTCATGAATGAGATCTCGAATGAAGTGCATGTGAATCTCAATATGTTTGGTCCTCTAGTGAAAAATTGGATTCTTACATATCTAGATGGTGCTCTGGTTATCACAAAATATGATTGTAGGTTGCCTGATATAGATACCAAGCTCAGAAAGAATCCCCTGAAGCCAAATAGCCTCAAGTAGCCACGTTAACAGGTTCCCCTACACTCTACCCTGTAGATGATAAAGAAATAACATTTTACTTCTTACTCAACCTAGTGATAGGACCAAAACCCAATGAGAAACTATAACCTGAAGTGGACTTATGACACTCAATGTTGCCAACCCAATCTAAGTCTGTGTAGCTAACCAAGTCAATGTCTGAACCAACCCTATAGTGAATCCCATATCTGTGTGATCCCTGAATGTAGTGCAAAATCCTCTTAGCTACTTTCCAATGCAGCTCATGAGGTTCTTGCATGTACCTCAAAATAATACCAATGGCATAGGAGATATCAGGTCTAGTGTGAGTCAAGTAAATAAGGTTGCTAACAAGTTTTCGATACAAAGTAGCACTAACCAAGGGTGTGGAACAATCAGCCTCAACCTTAACTCCAAATAAGAAAGGAGTCAGAGATGGCTTGTAGTTAGCCATGTGAAACCGAGCAAAAGATCGAGAGATTACTTGGGTTGTGCAAGTGAAATCCCTGAATCGGACTGTATGATCTCAATGCCAAGGAAGTAGTGTAGTAGACCCAAGTCAGTCATAGAAAATCTATCCTAAAGAGTTGTTTTCACTACTAATATAGTTGATGAAGTACTCCCAATGATCAAAATTTCATCAACATAAAGTACTAGTATCAATAATGAATCATCTCACCATAATAGATATACATTGGAATCTAAATGGCACCATGTAAAACTAAAAGCTATGAGGAAGGAATCCATCTTGGCATACCAAGCCCGAGGGGCATGTTTGAGGCCATAGATAAATTTCCTAAGTCTGCAAACTAAGGATGAATCTGAACAAACCTGGTGGCCACTCCATGTAAATCTCCTCCTATAGGTCTTCGTGAAGAAAATAACTCTTCACATCCATCTGGTGCACACTCCAACCATGTGTTATGGCTAAAGAAAGTGTGAGTCTAATTGAATTCATCTTGGCTATGGGTGCAAAGGTCTCTGAGTAGTCTATGCTAGCTACCTGTGAAAAACCTTGGCTACTAACCGAGCCTTGTACTTATCAACTAACCCATAAATTTGGTCCGATATATCCATCGACATTAAACCATCTTCCTTCCCTTAGGAAGTGAATTCAAATCCCAAGTGTGATTATTGATTAAGGAATTATATTCCTCATGCATAGCACTATCCCACTCAGGTATGCCTGATGCCTCTCGAAATTTCTGTGGATCTATCACTGAAGCATAAAAGGCATGTGGCCTACTCTGATAGTCTTCCGAGTACGTTTGTCATCCTTTGGATCCCCTGCCCAAGTGCCTGCACTCTGAAGTGTCTTCCTAGCCCAAAGAGGGCCTGAAGTGGGTGAGTCATGTGTCAAATCCTCATCCTCTAAAGTATGACTAAATTATATGAGGATGAATCCTCATTACTATGCTCATTGTCGAAATGGAAGAAATATAAGACTCTTCCTCAGAACCTGTTGTGTATTGTCTAATTCCTCGGACTACTCATCAAAATTGAGTGAAGCCAAAGTAGATGGAGAAGTGTCAAGTAAAGAGTCAGTGGGACTCTCTTGAAACTTAACACTTCTCTCGATGAACAAATTGTGAGTAGTAGGATGGATAAGCTTATAGCCCTTTACCCCTTTAGATACCCAAAAAAGATGCAAGGTTTAGATTGAGGCTCCATTTCCTTGCATTTATTTTTGGGGATGTGTTCCATTACTAGTGATCCGAAGACCCTGAAGTGCTTAACTTATATTTTCTTGTTGTGCCAAGATTCAAAGGGAGTTATACCTTTTAAATATTTGGGGGAACCCAGTTTTGTATATAATAGGAACAATTGATGGCTTTTTCCCAAAACTGCAGGGTCAAATATTTAGTGTGGATCGTATACGGTTTGAGATCTCTTTCAAGGACCAATTTTTATGTTCTTCCATACCATTCTTTTGAGGAGTGTAAGGCACTGTCCATTGTAGATCAATACCCTCTGTGGTGTAAAATTACTCAAATTTTTTTCTAACATACTCCCCCATTATCTGTTCGAATAAATTTGATGTTTTTCCCAGATTGATTCTCAACAAGTGCCTTGAAGTCCCGAAAGTAATCGAACACTTCATATTTTTTCCTAAGGAAGTAAACCCATGTATATCTGGAAAAGTCATCTATGAAGGTGAGAGCATATTTGGCCCTAGTGAAAGAAGGATGGGAAAATACCCTGTGACATCACTATGAATCAACTCTAAAGGTGTTGAAGCTCTCCAATCTTTTCCCTTGTCAAATTTCTCTTCAGGGTGTTTTCCAAGAGCACAACCCTCACAAATTCCCTTTGAGAAATGAACTCTAGGAAATCCTGTAACCATGTCATGCTGATTGATTTGCTCAAGGTAGTGGTAGTTAAGATGGCCAAACCATTCATGCCATAATTTGATAACTCCATCTGAGTGTGTGATCAATGTAGTATGGGAAACATCAGGTGAAAAGTGTGAGAAGGTATATAACCTAGCATGGTGATCTACCCTTCCCACTGCTACTATAGTGTCGCTATGTAACTCCTTGATCTCAACTAAATCTGGATCAAATAGGACTCTCATGCCCTTCCCTATATGATTCATTTGATACACTGACAAGATATTAGTTGAAAGTGAAGGTACACTAAGAACATTTATGAATGTTCCACCTTCGAATTCAACATACCCT
Source organism: Taxus wallichiana var. yunnanensis (assembly GCA_018340775.1). Lineage (NCBI taxonomy): Eukaryota > Viridiplantae > Streptophyta > Pinopsida > Cupressales > Taxaceae > Taxus > Taxus wallichiana. The sequence continues at coordinate 333,979,392 of CM031239.1, read as the reverse complement.
CTCCCGAAACTGTGGCTAGATTATCATCACCCAAAGTGATGGAGGACATGCTACATGGCTCTAAGGAAGAAAACTCAACCTGTGATGAACCCATGTGGTGTGAAGCACCAGAGTTAATAACCCATGAAGGATTAGATGAGGATGCAACTACAACTAGTGCTTTTCCCTTATGTTTCTCTTTATCTTTTTCCTTTTCCTTAGTATATTCTTGGGTTGATGAAGACTATTTGATAGATTCAGAACCCCTATGTTGTTCTTCTCAAGGAGATGACTGAGGTGATCAATCTGCTTCTTCATACATTTGTGTTCATCATGCCCAAGTTTCTTGCAATAGGCACACTTAACCTTTTCCTTTTAGGCTTCCCATTTGAACTGGAGGTTTCAGTGGTAGAATTGGAAGAGGTAATGGATTTTTGTTCTTTCTTCTTTTTGGATCCTTACTCTTTTCTTCTTCTCTTGGTTGCAAGAATTTTTTTTCCATTCTTAGCAATGAGGGCTTGAGGTTTGGATGACTTCAAGGTACCCATTTGAATTAATTTTTCTTGCTCCTTAGTCAAATCAGAAATGAATTCATCTAAGGATTGCATAGACCATATGGCTCCAAGAGACCTCTTGGTAGCATAAAATGTATAAACAAAGACAGAGTAGTCAAGACCTAGTTTGGCAAGCACTAAAAGAACAATTTGTTCATCCTTCTTTTCTATTCCACATTATTTTAACTGCAATCATAAGGACTTGAGCTTAGTAAATAAATATTCCAAGGTGTCAAAGTTGTTAGGACTTAAGCTAATAAGTTCTATTTCTAGCTCATGACCCTCATAGGATCATATTTTCCAAATAAATTTTCTAAGGTTTTCCACACCTCGTTGGGAGATTTGGCTAACTCTATGTGAAAAAGGAGTTCAGGAGACACTAAAAGACACAAAATACCAAATGCTTCATCACACTTATTATACCACTTAACTTTTTTGCATTTGTACTAGGCTCTGGTTCTAACCCCATTGTGATATGGTACAACCCTTTACTCCTTAGTCTAATGGAGATTTTTATTTCCATTCATGGTAGTTAAAAGGTGTAAGTGGGTTAATTGAACTTAGATCCATTATTGTAGAAAGAAAGGTTGTGGTAGTTTTTGTAGAAAACAAAGAAATGTGTGGAAAGAAAGAAGAGAGGAAACACGTTGTACACCCCCGAGAAACTATATCAAGAAGCCCTCCCTCTTACCCCCCCCCCCCCCCCCCCACAATATTGGCACTTTATAACTTAGTGTGTTTTACAAAAATAAATAGGTCCAAAGTGCTTTGGGAAATGAAAAATATTTAACTTTTACAAAAAAATGGAACTCGATATCGAGCTACCAATCAAAATTTTTACAATAACTATTTCCCGTAAATAATCCCTATTTAAATGAATTTGCACTAAACTTGAAATGCACTTATTTTACTAAAAATAATTTTAGCAAAAGAAGGAGGAGGGTTTAATGAACCCAAGGCTAGATTTTTTGTTCTAGTATAGAGGCGACGAACACATCAGATCAAGAATATCTTCACTACTGCCCTGAAATTGCTACAAATCTAAGTGTAACAAATAGAAATCCCGCGGGACTCAAAAATAGTGCCTGAATTCAAAATTGTAATGCGTGTATGAGTTTTTAAAATCTCAATTGTGGTTTTAAAATTCCTCTTGATCATAAATACACCCTTTGAAATTTTTATAGCATGTAAAGCACTAACACATGTGAAAATGCCCTTCACAGTTAAAAAATGCATAGATCTGGATAAATCTTCTAGGGATCCTACAACAATGATTTCGGGCCTACAAAAAGGAAATATCCGTAAGGCGTATTTGCACTATATGGGCCTATAAATATCAAAATCCTGCAAATAGGCTATATACCCAAAACTAGGCAAAACCAACACCAAATAACACCCAAATACTTGCAAATAATGATCTCAAATGAAAATAAATTTGTAGAATAATAACCAAACAATCTCAATACCATCTCGGCTCTGATACCATATTGGAGAAGTGCTCTGGATCTAATAATTTGAAGATTGCATAGGTGAATGATGTGAGATGTGAATTGTTCCAAGACAAAACAATGCAAGCATACAAGACTACAAAAATACGAAAAATGCAAGAGAGATAATTGTAATAACACAAAAATAGCTCCAACTCAATAAAATCAAATAAAAAATTCAATATATATATATATATATATATATATATATATATATATATATATAGGAGGTGAATGTGTAACCTCCTCCTAGAATCAAGGAAATCTCTACCTAGAATAGTGGTAACTAACAGCTAGAATGGTGTAGTCAAGTGGTGACTCACACCTAGAATAGTGTAGTCAAGTGGTAACCAACACCTAGAATAGTGTAGTCAAGTGTACACCTAAGCAAGCATATCCCATAAGTGTAGGGAAACTCCAAGTGAGATGGAATATCCCAAGTATGATAATACAAATAAAGTGAGGAAAATAAATCCTACACTAACATGAGTGTCAATCCAGGTATAGTCCCTTCAAAACTATTTGCCCTTAATAAAAATAAAAACATGAGTGTCAATCAAATGGATAAATTGATGAATAATTTGTTTCATGCACATGAGGCCTACGGAGACATGAAAATCATCAATACCAATAGGATATGTTGAAATGGATTCATCAATTGATTTTAACAATGTCTTAGATCTTATGGAGCATGTTACAATCTATGTGTAATATAAATTTATTTTTATACATTAGTATTATTTTACCTTTTTTATTTAAATTTACTCAAATGTGTGATTACACTTTGAATGCGGGGGCATATTTTTCACTTATTGCACTTGAAGATGGTGATAAGAGGACACACTACTACCTATTTCATTGTGTAGAGTCAAATAATAAATTAAGTACAACTTGTAGACACTAGAAATTGCACCTTCTCGCATGAGGTCTCCTAAATAAAAACTCTAAAAATAATATAAAACCAAAATAATCCCATTGAAATTAATTATTCCCATAAGAAACCTAAAAATTTTTAATATAAGGTTTATTTAATACATGTAATCGTCACTTATCCTCATCTACTTTGATTTGCTCATCCTTGCCCACTCACATTTAATTTTATCCACTCCACCTAACTATTTGCACTTTCTATGCACAATAGACCCTTATCATTTCACCTCTCTATGCACATTGCACCCATATCCATCCCAATATTCTTTGTACCCTAAGTCTATAAAATCACAGTCACATCTTCCTTTCTCCCCTCTTGATTGATTTTACAAGTTTCGCTATTTCTAGGATATGCTTTACTTGCAGATTTTACCAAAGGAGAAAGGAAGACATCTTGGAAATCCAAAGTCTCTACAATTATATTTAGGAATTTCAAAAGTGGTTGTAGTTGAGCCAACTATTGGCTTGTAATTGCTTTTTTATTTTTAGAGATCACGCCCATGATTGAGCTACGACCGTGAAAACCTCCAACTCAATGAAGATACCATCAAAAATTAGTAATCATCTAAAATAAAACCATGCACCATGGCTTGGTCCTCTATGGCCCTCGAATAGGTATATCATTACCTTTATTTTTATTGACCAATTACATGTCTTAAATGTTCTTATTTCAACCTTGAAAAGAATATGGATATGACCGAAGAAGGTCCCCTAGCCACCAAAAATAACTAATATTTTTCTGAGTGTTTACGTGCATATTTAGATTTAGATCTTGAATTTTATCCCACTTTATTCAGTGAAAGAGCCCATGATTATCCCTCACATTTTCAATGGAGGTAGCATAATCCTATTTTATTTAAGTAGCGTCTATTTGGATTTTTATATTATATCAACTAACACATCTTGCAAGTGATCTAAATCTAGGTATACATTTTCATGAGCACGTTGGGACCATTTTGGTTTTGGGTTAAATTATTTTCATTTTTTGAATCTAATTGTGTTTATATTAGGGTTCGCATTCCATTTTATTCATTTTTATATTTTTTTCTAAAATATTTTGTAGATCTAACATTTGTTCTTGTGAATCTTCCAAAATATAAAAAATACAAGAATTTGGTCATTGGATAATCATAGGCATCCAATTGTATCAAGATTTTTGTAAAAAAATATAACAACTTGATTGCATGGTATTCATGCACCACGACTTTTTTTTGGTTTTATTCTTGATTTTCTAAAATTAAAAAGGGAAATAATTTTTTATTTTTTTATTCACATATATAGATCACATGTTACACATGTTCATCCCTCTTTCCCTTAGTTGATATTGGGAATTATAAATGGATAAGTTATTTTTACTTTACTATTGTGCACAACAAGAGGATATAATCATTGTAGTGTTTGGTATTTGTTGTTCCTCTAGGTCATGCTTATGGGTGAATCTGTCATGATTGGCCTATTAAATCTTATTCCTAACACAACCATAACAATGGTGTATAGAACATTGACACTATAAATCATTAGGGAGTTATAAGGACATGAATACATATGTATTCCTCCATTTCCAACCATAATTAGTTATTAGCGTCAACCCCGGATGCACGGAACATCATCCGATTACATACAAGGTATTTTACTTGAATAATATGCCATTTATTTGATTAGTACCTTTTGTGTACCATTTACAATATATTAAATGTGTATCTTTTTAGAATGATAAGATCTCGTGTCATTTGTATCACAACATATTTGCATTGCATATTTAAAAAAAAAAAGGTTATAAAAACAACACCCTTTTAAAACTCACTTCTCGACCACTTAACCATTTCCATGTTGAATTCATGAATGCACCTAACATCCAAAACCATTTTCAGAAAACTTCTACATTGTCTACACAATGTCTACACATTTTTGTTATTCTTGTATTTTTCCTTTTCTCGGTCATAGGTGTGACTACCATACAATTTTTAGCTATATTTTTCTTGTTTCATTCACAAGTGTGATTTCCCGTGGTTTTTTCATCTAATAATTTTGCACCATCATCTATCATCTTGCACACTTTATTCTTATATTAAATATTCTTTATCATAGGTGTGATTGTCCCACATTTATCTAATATCAATTTCCAACCTCTAATATCCATCTACTCCTTTATCTACCACTTACACTCTCTAGTTCCCCTCTACATGTGATCTATCCCTTGTGCTCTTCATTCCCCTCTATGCATGCTTTGGTCCCCCTATATGCATGTTCTGGCCCTTATGCTCTCTAGTCCCCATACATGAATGCTTTGGCCCTTGTGCTCTCTAGTTCCCCTTCATGCACATTTCGTCCCATCTTATGCTCTCTAGTCCCCCTCTACATACACTATATCCCTTATGTTCTCTAGCCCATCCACCTACATCATATATTCTTTTAAGCTTTATTTTTCTCCACTTCACCAATTCAGCCTAGTTATAAGTGTGACCACCCGACACCTTCCCAAAACAATCTTGTTTTACCTACCCATAAATTTCTTACAAACACCATGTAATTATCATGTGACCTTATTGCAACCTCCACCCTTTCCAATCCATATATATTTATAAAAACCTTCGTACTTCTATCCCTCACCCTATACCATCTTCATTCGTCACACCTTTGATCATCTTTCCATGTTTCCCTCTCTCCTCCATTCATCTTCTCTTCTTGGTTGCACCCATGATCGGGATTTTCCCTATCTCCACCCCTTCTATTTCCACATCATCCTTCTCTTATTTTGGTCACAAACATGATAGGATTGGCATGTAATATCCTTCCTCTTGTACCTTCTCCTTTGTAACTCCCTCCACCTCGCTTGTGTTACTCGCACCCTTCACTACCTATCATTTCCACAAATAAACCTCCCATACCACTCTCCTCCTCTTATCCTCACAATAATTAACGTGACTAGGGCTTCTCCCCACTCTCTTGTCTCCACTACCAAGCTCCTCTCTCTGTCACATGTAAATGTTTCCACCCTATCGTCACCCTACCACCTACTACCATTGATGCATCCTCTCTTTATTTCCTCAGCCACACCTACAATCGGGTCCCAACCCCACATTGTCACCATCTTATGCTTTTCCCATGCCTTGGTTACAATCTGTGACTCAACTGGTTATGATCATTACCACTATACACCCCCTCGGTCCCTCTCTTCCTCTAAGTGACATAGCTCAAACCTGGAACAAAAAAATCAAAAAAATAATAATAATAAGACAACATTTTTCCTCGGTCATGGCCACAACACGTCTAGTATTTTATCCTTATTTTTATCACAAGTGCAGAAAACTATCTTACTTTGTACCAATATCCAAATAAGAAAAAATATTAAACACCCTACCTACCTCATCATGGACATGACCGGGTCAAACCTCCCACACCCTAGGATAGTCACGTTCGTGATCTACCCTATGACACGTAATGAAAAAAACAAAATTAAGAGAATCCTCAACCAAACATTAAATTATTCATCTCCACTAAAATTTTCATTGCTTTATCCTCCAATTGAGAACAATATGATGCATTAATTGCAATGAGACAACTCAAGGATCCAAAATCACTTTAAAGACTATGTAAGCACTCACACCTACCGATGCTCATATATTCCAAAGACTTTAGTGACCAATTCTTTTTGTAGACATGATATCTTGTCGCAATCTACCATATACAACCTCTTCAAAGAAAAAAAGGTTTCCAAAGATTTTTTTAAGGCTTACTAAAGTCCTATAACTCGATTAAACTAAAATAGAATATGGGGGCCTAATTTAAATTAATCGATTTTATGTAAATTAGTAAATAATTGCTAAATAAATAAAATAAATGACCCAAGAAACTAAGTAAATGAAATATGAAACCCTAGATGTGTAAAAAGGGTTAAATAGGCCTTATCTAATTCGCAAATGAGATGGGATTGTGCTGCAGTGAAGACAGATGAATAGAATAAAGAAACAACTATACTGGGAGCTCTAGAAAGTGTAGATTTGAGATGTCCGAGTAGATTGAGGTGCTGGAAAGGGATGGAAGCACAGGGCACCCTAGTCTAAGATTTGGGTGCCCTAGTCTATGTAGGAGTTCCTTAAACCAACTTTATAGGGTTGTTAAGTGATACAAAGCCTTTGATGCATGTTGTGTGTATATTTTTGACCGTGTTGAACCTCCTGGTAATCGAAATGAATCGAGATACCTGCAAAACCCTAAGCAAAGCATTAAAACCCTAAAAAATAAAGATGCATATGAAGGGTTTGGAATTTCCTCAATGGCCACAATGGTGGACTTACTAATCGAGCATACATTACATTTCAAACCCAAATGTAGTTCTAGATGTGTGATGTAAATTTTTCCCTAGGTGCTCTTGTTCCTTTTGCACTTTGTGAAGCAATGAGAAATAAATAGATGTCAAAATGTAATAGATGGTGGATGAAATAGAATAAACTTCCTCTTATACAATGTGATGAAAATGAACCCAGCCTTGTCCCTTGTGATGGAGCTAGATGGATGCAAATGGAGCTTTAGATGCCTTAGATGGAATGCAACCTTAAGTGATGATAGTAATGCGTAGTGCTTTGTCCCTCATTATGGTCTCATAACTTTATATTTATATGATTTTATTGTTCTAATTTCATAATGAACCTTGAGAAGGCCGAACATTAAAAATATGGAAAGCTCAAATGGATATAAAGTGTCTAAAAGATGAGTGCAAAGTGGGAAAATGATCAAGGCGCGCCTAGTCGGGGATAAGAATGATGCAAAGTGATAAAAATGACTAGGCGAGTAGAGAGTTCGGTAGTGACGATATAGAAAAAAGAAAAATGGCCAAAGGACATGGGTTCATTAGTACTTTCTTCACTCAAAACCATATGAATAATAGTATGAGACTCGAGACTAAATAATGCCCAAAGTACGTGATTTTTTATCTACATTTACCCCTACTTTATATTGGTAAGCGGAATGCTCGGTAACATAAAGTAGATAGAGATGCGTACTGATGTCAGTATAGAGTGATATAGAAAACATGTCGATGGACTAGACAAAGTGTGGAGTGTCAAAAGATGGAGCGAGAAACTAATATGTAAAAGAGAAAAAGTGGTGAGAGTGAACCTAGGGAGAAAACATGTGTGTAATTGCCAATGTGCGTGAGGTACCTACATGTTAGTATGAGGAACAAACTATCGTGTATTGATGTTGTTTGACTGCTTACTTCTCACATGGTCGGACCTACAAAGGAGAATACAATAAAGTATTCAAATATGCATGTATATGTGTAAAAACCACATGTATATAGTAAAATAGACTATAAATGGAAGTATTAAAAGAATGCAAAAGGAACATGTGCACCTAATCTGTGATGAGAGAAAGGGTGTACTGTAAAAAAGCGATATCTTGTAACTCGATTTTTTTGGATGATATCATGCCTCTGTGGCCAAAGAAGTGTAGGGAGAAAGTTGTGTTATTCTCCAACCTATAATTGTTTCCCTGAGAATGTGTGAAGAGATCTTTATACTGCCTAGTTTTTTTGGTGATTTGATGCCACTGGCTGAAGTAGTGTAGGAGGAAATCTATTGTATCCTCCAACCTATAACTACTCCTCAGAATGTTAAGGACTACCTGTCCTATAAAATCTGCTATGTACTGTGGTTCATAGACTATCTAAACCCACTTCTATTATAACCCACAATGTCAAGGATGGAAAACTAAATTGAATTGTACCGGTAGAGAGTGTTGTGTAGTGTGTAAACACCAAATTATGCCCCCCTCTTTGGAGGTGCATGCGATGTCTCATATAGGAGGATGCTGCCCCAAAAGAGGACCAACCATAGAAATTATGCCTTGAAGGGGGAAAGGAATGTGCTTGGTAGAAATCAAGGTGCACACAAACAAGTGGCTAGGAAAACAAGTGTTAGTACAAACAAGCATGCATGTAGAAAACAAGTGTAAGCTATGCACAAAATAATCTAATCATATACCACCAAAGTGGGTTACAAACATGGGACACCACTCATGATGTCATAAGACACTCAAGGCCATAGTGGCCACATACAAACAAACAAGTGTGCACACCAAACAAAGGGAAAGGATCGCATACAAGAGCAAACAAGAGAAAAATAAGTATAAACAATAGATAACCATGGAAGCAAGTAATCATGCAAATCAAATTTTGTATATGAAGCACTTGTTAACATGTTAGAGAGATAACCCATATGTCAAAAGTGTGTATAAGTAAGAAAGTAGTCTTGAGTACAAAATGAAACAATAGCACCTAGAAGAGACGAATTTGGATGCCCCAAAGAACCGTTGTAGGAATGGTAGGAGGCTGATCCATAGGGATCCAAAATGACTCTACTTCATCAAATCAATCAAAGATAAAGAAGGAAAAATAATACACGAATGTTTTTTCTTTTTAGTACAGGACCTCTCTGCTCTGTGTAGAGCGGTGGTTACAGAACTACCACCCAACCAAGGTGGTGGTCCTAAGACCGCTAGTCTACATTGGGTGGCAGTCCTAGCTCTTTCGGACAGAAAATAAAAATATGAAATGAACAACCCTAGAATTTGAAAGGTTGTCTGTGTTTCTTCTCCTCTATAACATTTCCCATTCTCTAATGCATGAGAGGACATGAGAAAGGCTATAAATGCATTTTTGTAGAAGAGAACAAGGCATCGAAGTATGAAAGCAAGTGAGAAAGAAGTTCTTAGTTCTAGAATTGTGTTTTGTAGAAGAAAGGAGTGTTGAGACAAAGAAAGCAAGTAATTGGGAGGAAGTGTGAGATATTATCTACTTCTCTTTCATACTTATTATAAATTATATACTTATTGTTTTTAATTGTCTAATAAAATTGGGAAGAAAGAGCAATTTCCCTTCCCGACTAGTTTTTCCTCCTCTGGAGGTTTCCAAGATAAAACTTGTTGGTGTTTATGATTTTATATTCTTTCCTTTCCTGCAATTGTGGATTCTAAGCATAAGAAAAATTCATTCACTAGTTATCTCTATCATTTCCTAATATAAAGTAGACCAACAACATTAATTTGTGATATTGTGGATAATTCTAAAGTTGAAGAGTCTACAAATAATTTTGGTATCAAAGATAACAAGTATCTAGGATTGTGGTATTCGTTCTTAGATTCATATGACGGTGATGAGATCTAAAGGTGAAGAGGCTTTACCTTGCAATCTAGAAACTTCTAAAATGAAGTGGAAATAAAGAATTGGGGAAAATGGGGAAGAGAACTTAGTCTATATAATCAAGATCTTTGGAGACCATGATGGATAGGATGTTTAGAAGGCAAGAAGAACTTGCATATTTGTAGAAGATAGATTCTGTCAAGCAAGACTCCATGGACTCAATGGTTCAAGGCTTAGCTGAAAATTTTGGCATAGGGAGGAGCCACCATGAGGAAGATTATGGGGAATAGCATGAAGAAGAGACTTCAAACACAAGAGAAAAGGTAAAATCTGATCATACTCCTTTTAAATTTGAGACAAAAGTTGAGATTAAAAGCTTTAAAGGACAAGTAGATGCAGAGTTGTTTGATAAATGGTTAAAATAGTTAGAAGTCTATTTTAGCATCCATAATGTCACTAAGGCACAAAGGATCACCTTTGAACGTCTCAAAATGGAGGGACATGCTCTGGTTTGGTGGAAACCCCATCTAGCTGTTTGTGAAAAGAAGAAGCATCCTATTGTGAAATCTTGGCAAGAATTTAAAGAATTACTTAGAGCTAACTTCTATCCTATTGGCCACAAGACTAAACAAATGATTAAATGACAGTATTTTAGACAAGGTAGTGGTCAAAGTGTGTAGGACTATACTACGGAGTTTTGAAGGCAAGCTATGTTACTAAACATGGACTTGGAGGATGAGGATATTTTGAATAAGTACTTGGGAGGACTTCACACTCACCTTCGAATAAAATTCATCTCCACAAAGCCCAAATATCTCAACGAGGTGTGTGTGTAGGCATACTACATAGATGATGAAAAGAAGCAAGGAGAAGCAGAGCCAAGGGAAAAACAATCGACAAATCAGCAGAAAAAGAGTATGAGAAAACAACTAACAAGGGTAAGTGAAAAGGGAAAGGTAAACAAGTTGCCACTACTTTAAATACTTGTAAAGATCCCAATAATTTTTGTAAGAACTGTGATATCAATGGCCATACTCACACTACATGTTGGAATTTTCATCTAGAGTTACATTCGAAGAACCAAACCAAGGACTCAAAGAAGTCCATGAAAACTGTAAAAATAGAAGGGGAGGTGGAAATCAAAGATGAATCTAATGTAGACGAAAGGCTTGGATGCACGGCCACCAACATGGACATCCAAGAAGAGGAGATGAGTAGACTATTCCAGATCAAAATATAGATCAAGAGAACTAAGGTAAATGCTTTGGTTGATACTGGTTCACAATCTAACTTGATTTCTGAAGCAGTTGTAAAGAAGCTTGCTCTTGAGACTTACGAGCATCCACACCCTTATCCTTTGGGTTGGGTGAAGAAGGGTGTTGAAATTCAGGTAACAAGAAGATGTAAGGTCAAGTTTGGGATAAATTCCTAGTATATTGATGTTTTGGAAGCTGACGTTATTCCACTTGATGCTTTTGATGTTATATTCGGGAGTGCTTAATTTATATTAGGGATGTTATATTTATGAGAAGTGAAAACTGGTACAAATGGCTCAAGGATGGGATCAGCTACAACATCCGACCACACCAAAGATAAGACACAAAGTTACTATGCTTTGAGTGCTAACAAAGCAAAACACTTATTAAGGAAAATCATTATCATTTTCGTTTATTTTGGTGAAGGATAAACAAGATGGGGTAGAAGTTTCAGAGATTTCTAACCAAAATTTGGATGGTATTATTCAATATTTTTAGGAATTACTTCAAGCTCCTAGTGGGTTACAACCAAAATGGGAAGTAGATGTAGACACCTAAAATTGGTTACCCAATTTGGTGTCCCCTGGGTTCACTCATATTCTCGGGTAACCCAGGGCACCTTTATATCACCACTACTCCCTTAGGGTATTAATTAAGTATCTAATTAAAACACCTATCCTAAGTTTATTTCACTCCATTATATCTTACTCATGTATAATTAAATATTAACTATTTAATTATACCTTTTACATTTCTTCCAACCACTTATTTACCCCATATCATTTCCCAACCTCCCATACCATTATTATCCATTCATCCCACCTTTTTCTCCCCTCCTAAAACTGTGTAGCGGGATTTTTCTCGTATTTGAGTCGGAGGGATAATATTCTTATCCTTCTAATTCATTTCTTTTTGCCACTTTGGGAGTCTGTTTCTGATTGGCACCAATTGTTTCTCGATTGACGCTGATTTTTGGAGCGGCGTTGATTTTATATCGGTCGGTGCAGTATAAATTTACGACCTGAGATCCTCTCTGGTTAGATTCAAGAGTTGGTTTCTAGAGATTAATTTTTCTAAGCGATTAAAGAGATTATCAGAGAAAGAGAGTGGGTTTTGTGCATTTTAATCCCTGAGATGTGTACTTTGTTTTTCTCGCGTATCTACAGCTCCTGGTAACCATCGGTCATCAATCAAGCGTTTTTCAGGTATTCCCCTTTGTTATTTTTAGTATTTTCCTATCGTTCATTGCTGACGCAGTCCGGTTGAATTTGATTAGTCTTCAATCAATGCCGGTTTACCCAAATCGGCACCGATCAGGATTTTCTTTAGTTTCTGGGTTAGAATCCATCAATTTCTACCTCGAGATCCCCTTTTCCTGTCTTCAATCTCTACTTTCTGATCAATCTTCAGTAATCTAGGCTTACATTTAATCCATTTTAGCTTAGTTTGCTTTCTTCTTTTACTCTCTGGCCTTCTATCTGCCTATGTGTCCAATCGACGCCGATTCCATCTGAATCGACACCGACTCAAATAATCGACGCCGATCACTGTCTGATCGATGCCAACCAGCCTGTAGAAAAGTACAAAATTCAGGTAACACAATTTCAGTTCTGTCTTTATAGTTTCCTACTTTCTTTTGGTTTATGTTATGGTTTTTACATTCTATTTGTTGTTTTTAATCAGAAAACCTAAATATTTATTTACATCTTTCATCATGTATGTCTTTACTCTTGATTGAAAACGTGAACTGACATCCGCCGAGGAAGCTCATTGCTTCCGGACCCACTTTCCGGGTAGTTCACCCATATATCATCTAACATCATCTTTTTCTGCCAAGGATTTGTGCATCGTAGGTTTCTTGGATCTAATTTATAGGATTGCTTGTGTGCACTTGTCTTATCTCCATCAGCATTCTTTCCATTTACATCTTCGAGATCTTATCCAATCTATCAAGTATCGATTTCATTTGAGTTTTTAGGGTTTTTGTGTTTAGTTTGGTGCATTAACTTGGACAGTAACAAGCGCGGAAATTATTGATCTACATATTAGCACGCCGGTGGGACATGAACCAAAGTCCCCTATTGGTAAGTTCATTTCTTTTCCAGTTTTGAGCTTTTGTTCTTTTTCTTCACTGATTTTCATCAATTTTCCTTAAGCATTTCCTTTCTTTATTTTGGTCTTGTTTCTTTCATTTATAATTTGCAAAGTCAAAATTATTTCTTTTCTACATATCTAGATTCCCATTTCTAAGATTAGAAAATATTTCATTTGATTTCAAAGCTACACTTTTTGATTTATCTCTTTGTGCAAAATTGTCATTTTCTTCAAAGTTTTCTAGTTTTTTAAATAGAAATTTCTCTTCTACTAGTATCTAGTTGTCTGGAAATATCTTTCTAGATTTGTTTGCGTGTTTGCTTAACCTTTTCTTGTGGAGTGCTTTGCTTGTTCATGGGATTTTTCGAGGGGAAGAGCTCAACAACATGCTTTTTGAAGTCCACACACCTTGGAGAGCTAAACCTACAGGTATTTCTCTTTTGCGGTGTTTTCTCTTTTTAGGAACTTAAAAAGAACTTGTTTGTTTTTTTTATCACACTCAAACACTTTGGTTTTGGTTCTTAAAAAGAATTAATCGCATTGGGAAGGAACTTGTTTGACTTGTCTTCATCGAAATCAAACACTTCATTTTTAGTGCTTAAAAAGAACTTTTTCTTTGTCATTTATGTTGTATGCTCTTCATCTAGTTTTCCTAATAGGTTGGAAAATTGATCAAAATCGGTAGTGACACTATTTGATTTTTATTTTTCACCCTTGCACACAAAGCCAAAATCACTAGGTATAAAGCATTTAAACAAAAAAATTCCTTCCCTGGCCTCGCTTACTTGGAAGTGACATCCAAGAGGAAGATCCTACACGGTACTCGGGCCGCACTATAAATTCATGAAAGTTTTGGTATATATTGGCAAAGCACCTGACTCCCTTATCGCAGTGGTGTGTGAAGTGTGGGGGTAGGCCCCTATATCAAGCCACGTACCAGTCATTTTACTGAAGTGCCTTCGGGACTCCTCACCAAAACATTCCCCAAGCCATCCTTAGTTTGGCCAATTGAGTAGTCCTTGTTCTAAAAATCCTTCCTTAACATTTTCTTTCTTAAAAAGCATGAAAATTTAAAAGAGATAAACACCTACGCTACTTGAATTGTCTGTGCATTAATTAGGTTAATCTCTTTCTATGTTTTTTCTTGTTTTATGATGGTCATCACCTAGTCACAATCTAGAAAAATGGCTCAACTAGCCTCTTCTTCATCCGAGACCACCGCTAATGTGGATGTTTCGGTACCCCTCGGGTCTTCTTTGGGACCACTATTAGTTGGTTCCCCATCTTGGTCATATAATCCTTTCTATCATCCTAAAGTGATCCCATCACGACCAACTTCTCCCAGTCCTTCAGAGGTGTCATCTGCTTCTGATATAGAGTATGTTCCTCATGGAGATCCTGAATTTCAAGCACTCCTCGACCACAACCCGGTAGCCCTTATGGATTACTTAGTGCATAAGTCTATTCAAATATCTGATTAGGGACCACCGATACAAAAAGTTTATGATTATTTTCATGAGCCATCCCAGGCTTTTATGAGCATTTAGCATGATTTTTCTCACCGTGAACCATGAAAGAAGGTAGCGCATCTATGCATCCTTTTTCTCTTCCACTCGACCATGTTGACTAGTTCTCAAATGACCCTACCTATCCCTAGTGCCACAGTTACCTCAACTACCCCACAACCTACTTTCGAGAGGCCCTCTTCTTCAGCTATGATGAACACGTCCACGCTCCCACAAATTGCTATTAATTATTCTATGTCATCTATTGCATCTCAGGGTCAGTATATCTCTGTGAGCCAACCCCCTCTTGCGATTCAATCAGTTCCTTCTTCTCGTCTTCCAGCTGATCTTTCTTCTGATGCTCCGGTGATAGTGGCCTTTACCCATCCTTTGGTATCGGCACTATTAATAACTAATCTCGATAGTCAAAAGATTCATTCAGAGTTTGTTTCCCACCATATCAAATCAAATCAACACCCACATTCCTCAATCCATTCTGATTTAGTTGGAAAATGTAGGAACCCACCAATCACAGGCTCCATCTTTCATTCAACCACCTTTCTCTCAACCACTTGTTATCTCATACCCTGTTTATACTCAGGATCCTTCACAACAAATACCTCACAGGCATCACCTAGAACACTTGGTTATTCCTCTTATCATCCTGTTAACCAAGTAAATGAATCCCCCATTAACGCCTTAGCAAAACATACCATTCGCTTCTTATACGGGACATACCAACATGCCCCCTCCTCAATCTGATGTCGTCCAACTTCTTTTAAGAAAATCACAGACCTAGAAGCCTCCACCAAAGGGGCTCACCCTTCATACTCTTTTGAAGAAGTATGTAATGAATCGATTCATCCATCAGTGGCTTTTAAGCCTTATCCTCCCTAATGGGAACTTCCTAAGTTCTCAAATTTTCATAGTCGGGAGGATCCTCAACAACACCTACGAGCATTCAAACATGCTTGCTACCTTATATTCAGGACCAGGAGCTTATGCTCCATACCTTTCCTATGTCTTTAGTAGGGCCCACTTTAGACTGGTACAATAACATACCCCAACATTCTCTATTTTCTTTCTCTCAATTAGCCTAGATGTTTGTTGAAAACTTCTCAATAAACATCGCACATAAGATCTCGATCACAGATCTTTATAACATTTGTCAATTCGATGACGAGTCTATTGCAGACTTTGTCACTCGTTGGAGAGGAATAATAAATCAGTTGTCCTTCTCCCTCCCTCAATCTCAGCAAATCGAGTTGTTTACTCGATCTTGCACTAATCATATTTCTTCCACTTTAAGGATTCAAACATTTTATACATTTGAAGAAGCCTTTACGATGGCACACAAACTTGAGTCTTGTGCCATTGAACAAGGAAAGCTAAAACTTCATTCTAAGTCTAAACCAGATTTTTCTCGGTTTACGAAATCAAACCCTTCCACTTCTAACAAAGACAAGAATCAGGGGTCCACCAATGCTATTGTATTAAAAACATCATGATCTGATAGCACTTCTAATCAAACACCTCAAGAGAATCTTCATCTTCTCGAAAAGGACCTTCATCATCTCGGTCTTTTACTTCGTTGGGGGAATCATATGCTTCTATCTTAGAAAAAATGTTGGAAGTTCACATGATCAAACTTCCCCTATTAGAAATTTTGATGAGAGCCAAGAATGACCATTCTGGTATCATGAAAATGACTTTTGTCATTATCATAGAAGCAAAGGCCATGATATTGAATGATGTCAAACCTTCAAAAACCTCATCCAAAAATTCATTGATAAAGGTGAGCTCATTCTGGATAACCCAAATGCTCCCCCAAATCAAGCGCTTGATGTTTTTAAACAACCTTTTCCAAATCATTCCCTGAATAATGACACTTTGGGGTCTCTAAAATCAAACACGCATACTATCAACACCGTTTCTACTGATAGTTCTTCTTCTAATTTTGAGCCATCTACAAACATGTCGACTAAATCGGAACTTTCTTCTGCTCCTTCAAATTCTGAGATTCCACCATCCTTAGATGGTCCATCTTCGAGTCTTCCTTTATTAGAAATAGAGTCATCTCCCTCTACCTCGCCATCTGATCTTCCACCTATACCTGAGACAAGTGTCATCTTCATCTATCTCATCATTAGATATTCTTTCGGTGCTTGAGTCATTTACATCCCTTCAAATTTTCACTATGGATACTTCTCTACATGTCGCTCCCATTTTTGCTGCAACCATGCCTTTGGTTAACATACCCATAGTTATACCAACTTCTATGCCTTCGGAAGCATCTTCGATCTTGACTCTTCCTGTCTCTTTTCCTACAATAATTACACCCATAATTACTGCATCTGAAGTACCCTCCTCACAAGAGATAGCTTCTTCATTACCTACCTCTTCCACCATCAGTGCTTCCTTGCCTATTAAGGAAACATCTAAAGAGATAACATCAACACCTATACTTGACTCTGGACTCAGACATAAACAATTGGAGTTTAATCCTAGGGTTACATCATTAGTATCATCTCCTTTACTTCCTCTGAAATGGTTACAATCACCTTATGCGGTCGAAGTTGTCACCATCCCTGAAAAGGGAAAACCAATATTTCGGACCATCAAAACTCTTGGTGCTTTCCTCAAAAATCCCTCTCTGCGCCTCATAAAAGATTGGATTTATCCACTGAAAAGGCGTCTTCTTCTAGAACACCATCTTCATTGGTGCCTCGTAAAGTGGATTTACCTACTGGAAAGGTGTCACCTCTTTTATCAGAACCATCATCTTCATCACTAAAAACCAAAGCACCTTTTATACCACCTATCAAATATATTTTGGGAGCTCCTCCCCCATATAAATCAATATTATCTAAATCATCATCTGTTTCGGCCAAACAACCTTCTTCATCTCCAAAGACTAAAACATTTGTCATGTCTTCGTCATCTTCAAAATCTATCTTAGGAGCTCCTCCTCTGTTAAAATCAATCTTGCCTCACTTTCTTCCATCTCAAGCACCTAAGGCTACTTCTCCCAATGTCCAAAAAAGAAAAACAGTCTCTAAAAAGACTGTCAAACCAAATATGCAAGTTCTTTAGTTGTATTGAGGATATAAGATGGATTAAGATGATTTGTGTCTGATGGAAGAATTATTTTTCTCATGAGAATTCAGATTATGGCATGAAGGGATTTGTAATATTTTGTCTAGTGTCTTAATATTTGATGATAATTATATAATGCCTCATAGTAATACAAGAAGGTTTCCACACTTGAGGATTAGAGGGCTTAATAGGGGGAAATGTTATGGTGATGATCGAAGATTTTTTCAAGTATTTTACTATAATATCATGTTTTGAACTGAATAAGATGATAATGAAGGTGAATTATTTTAGATATCATTTGATGATTTAGAGGTACAAGATATGAGAGTCATGTTTTGTGTGGCACGTTTAGGTGTTGGTCGAGGAATAACCTTAGATTTTATGATCATGATTTCAAATTTGGATGAAGGATGAGGCCCCAAAATAGAGGGAAGGGGTCATATGTTTCATTGTATGATTGTTTGGTCAGTACTTGGTAGAGTTCATGTCTTTCTTGATGAATGATTTGTGGGTTGTTGAGTTGGATTACTATGATTTTTATTTGATGTTAGATGATGAGGTCTTGGAAAGAGATATTTTTAATTTTAATGACGAGTTCTCTTCTTGAGATCCTAAGGGGATGATACAGGATGTTTGTGTGGGAGTAGACATAGAAGACTCCAAATGTACTTATGTGCTTGAGATCGAAATCTAAATAGTGAGGAGATCGAGGAATGATGTTATTTGGTTAGTGTTTCATTTGTGGAAACACTGGGTATCGTATGTGCGAGTGTGAAGCCATTGACAATTTTGATGATGTGATGAGATTCTATAGTGTTGGACTAAGGATGAATATGGGATGGAGAGTGGTTCGAGGAAAAGGATTTTTAAACACTTTCATGCCTTATTTAGGAAGTGCATTTGGGATATCAAGTTGTAATTGAACTCATTTAATAAGTTCTTGGAGGATTTTTCTAAATGAAAAACACCTTTCATTGTCATGTCCTTCGACTTGATGGTATTTACAATAGTAAGTGTCTATATACCATGAAGTCTTGGATGACTCTTTAATAGGTTGGATGAGAGAGAGCTTAATCATATAAGTAGCAAATTATTTTTCAAAGATAGTGCTATAGGACCCCCTAAAGGTGTGTATTTACATTGAAGTTGGGACCATTCAAATTTTGAATGACCTTTAGACGCATTTTAAAAAATAACCACATTTTTGACCCTTTAGATTTGTCATTGTTGGAATAAATTTCAAAAGATGAATCAATTTTCATTTCTTAAATCAAAGTTTAACCTTACCATCCTCGAGGGTGCATATTTCTAGTTAATGGGCCATGGTAAAGGCCTCATCAAATGTTTGAAAGGATTGAATTCAAATATTTGATGATATATGTTTGGCACATGATCAATAAAAAAACTCAATCAACTCATTTTGTCGAAGAGAGAAGGATATTTGTTGATAATACCTCACCATCTGGAGACAAAATCACGAATGGACTTGTCCTCAAATTGTTTGATGGCATAGAGATCGGTGATGGATATTTTACGAGCAATATTGATGGAGAAGTGTTCTAAGAACAATTGTGCAAGTTGTGTGAATGAGAAAAGGGAGTGTTGTGGGATACTATTGTACCATTCAAGGCGGGGTGATCCAAAGAGATAGGGAATTTCCTCAATATGAAATCTTGTTCATGGGCGATAAGATAACACGCATGATGAAAGGACTTGATATGTTATTGTGGATCCTCCTTATTATATAATTTGATGAATTTCGTGATTTCCCAACATGGAGGATAGGTCTTGAAAGCGGGGATGCGTTGATAGGTTTGTTGCAGATTTTCTCGTATGAAATATTTTTTAGGTCCCATAGTGGAAACTTCAAGGCTAACTATTTTTCATAATAGTGCTTGCATGGCATTCTTCCGAGACTGTTGGATGTTTGAGGAGGAAGGAATGGATTGATTATAGGCATGACGGTTTTATTTATGATATAAGTGATATGGTAATGGAATATTTTGAGGAGGAATACTTGTTGGGATATTATCAATGTATTGAGAGACTAATCACTACAAAAAATAAGCCTTTTTACCACAATTATTCCAAAAATTGTACATTTCAAAAAAATTGAGAATATTTGTGGCATCTCTATGATAGTTTATTTTATTCATTTTTATGTTTTGTAGATATTCTACAATTTACATATATAAATAATAATTTGTAGAGAATTCACATCTCCAATCCTTCCTCATAGAAATTCTAAAATTTTATAAAAATAAAACTAAAATTTACCATAAAATTTAATTTACCACATTATATTTATAAACTATTTTAAAAAGACTTAATATTAAAATTTATAAGTAAATAAAATAAAAAATATTATATTATCAAATTTTAATATTTTTTACTTATTTAAAACAAATTTTTAAAAAATATGAAAATCAAATTATATAACAATACATTTATTCTTATACATACTCATAAGATTAATAGATTTTTATGTTTATAACATTTGTCTCATTATTTATATGGTTAAAAATAATTTTGTAAACTTATCAAATTGTTTTTTAAATAACAAATATATAATTATAAAATTTCAGCCATCTATTATTGGTGTTTTTACGATACCTATTATTATAAATACTTTTGTTTTTAAATATACTAAGTTTGAGGACATTCCCTATTAAATTATACCAGGATCTCATGTTGAGGATATTCCCTATGTCCTTGGCTAGCCCCGCCCTTGACTGGTACAAAGTATCCCGCATCACTCCATTTTTTCACTTGTAAACTATTAAATTTGTTTTACCTCCATCATTTCATTGCGGATGAACCGTGGTCAATGTGCATGTTTTTAATATATTTATGCCATGTCACATCACAACTTGAGCATGTGAGATGATTAACACTTGAACTATTTGACTTGGCCATGATATTAATTGCATGATATGCACTTTTTGTTAACTTTAGAAAACTTGAACTTAATATTTTTTCATCTCTACCACCTAGATGTGCCATTCCATGGGATTCATTTTTCAGCTACATCAATTAAGAGAATGAATCGTATGCCAATTTTTTTTTGAATAAGAAATAAAAGGAAGGAACCTCAACAAGTTGAACAAATAGAAAAGGGATCTTCACCGTGCGTCAGATGTCTCTGGCTACAAAATAAGAAAGCATGGACAGTAAGATTAGTGTTCTCATGTGTTTATGATGGATTATAGTACTTTAATCCAATGCATTTATATTTAAATACATGTTTCCTTGTTATGGACTTGTGTGTAATGATTTTGGTAGTTGTGGTGAAAGAGATGGAAAAGAGGGGAGTTATAAGTGTTACAACCCATCCAGTTGAGTGGAAGAATCTTCCAATATTTTGAGACTCGCTACGAAATAGAGATCATCACATCATTCAAACCATTAGTATCTATAGACCGGGAGGATATGGAAATACCAACCTAGCCAAATAATTGTTCAACAAGAAGTGATCCGAGTATGATGCATCATGTTTTCTTGACGATGTGAGAGAGGCATTTTGAAAACGTAAATTGCACTCTATGTGAATTAACCTCCTTAAAGATCTCTTCCATGAAGAGTGTCAATTATACACTATGGATGATGTAACAACCTATTTCAAGGTTTGTATCGGACACTGCTGACCATTTTGGCACTTTATTGTGTTGGATGATATAGATGACATGCACCAATTAATGCATTATCATTCGAGATAAATAGAAATATCGGTAATTTGGTAATTGTTACCACCCACATGTTGATATTTCTCGTACTTGTGTGAGAGGTTAACTCGAAACTTGGTTTCTCAGTTGAAGGGGTTACGCTAAAGTGATCTAACTAAGGGAAAAGAGGGAATTTTTATGTAATGGAGTGCTAGAGATTTTTCATATTTACCCTTTTATAAGAAACATGATTGGCCTTTCCATATTTTTACAACAAAGTGTGTATTAAGATAGATGTTCTTGTGAGTTTTATTCCCTCAATTGTTAATTTTTTCTTAAGTTATCTACCGTCTTTGCAATTTAGGTGTTGTAATTCATTTTAGTGTGTAATTTTTGTGTTTGTTATTGTGAGAAATCCCTTAGTAGTACCAATATTTTCCTTGAAATTAACAACAACCCTCTACATCATGTTTGTTTATACTTACTCTCATCAGATTGTGTATGTTCTCTTGTCAGAAATCCCTCAAATCCCCTTGGTGTATCACCTTTTACATTTTGATTCACTTTCTCACCTTTAACCCCCATAGATCTAGTTTAGGGATACTCCGAAAAGGGAACCAACCATTAGTAATCTGGAGATTCACCTCACATATGGAGGACCCATTGCGTGAGGTGTTTCGATTATATATCCATAGAAGTGAGGGAAGAGGGATAGACAAATTTGTTACCCCTCAAAATAGGTACACTTTTGCTAGATAACATTTCCAACATGCCCGGTGAGACTAGAACGAATATTGATGAGTTCATAAAATTGAAGATCCAAAACACAACTCATCTAGCGACTCTGTGAAGATGATTACGGACTAGTACATCACTTTTCATCACCAACGTGACATCAAGTTTTCAGCTACAACCTTTTGATGTATTTTTCATAATATAGATGTCATTATTTTGTTGTCCATGCAACCTATTTTCATAAGTAGCAGACCTGGTTTTCATTTTTTCATACTTTATGAGGTCATACAAGCATGAATCCCTATTTTCAATAGTATTATCACTCAAATCCACCTCCATTTTACCCATATTCTCCTTCTGATCAGTACTATGACCCCTATCAAAATGAATATCCCCATAACCTGAACCTTGCATATCAATATGATTATCAGTATGAAAATCATTTTGTTGTTCAAGGTCATGGTTATGCAGATGGTTATGTTGATTATACATAGGAAGAAGAATTTGAAATTAATCTTAATAGATTGGAGCAGAGATATTTAGCTATCAAGGAACATGTTGAAAAATTTCAAGCATTAGAGGATGATGGGCATCCGATTGAGGAACCCTGTGAACGGGATGTTCCCACTTACTTTCTCCATGAGAATCCAATGCCCATATACCTTCCTTTTTATCCAATGCAACATCTTTACCAATTTGTAAATTTTTTAGGTTGTTGTAAATTCTTCCCCCTCTTTTCCACAATCACATATTGAGTACAAATTTAATTTTTCTAGTTTTTGTCTTGTTGTTCCAAATCCCACTTCCTTACATGTAGATTTTGAACCCCATTCCTTTGCCCAAAAATTGCAAAATAAATTTGAGAACCATCCCACCCCTCCTCCTTCATCTGCAAAGTACTAATTAATGAAGGTGAAGATTAGAAAATTATCTAGGAGGGGTAGCCAATTAAAGAAAGCAGAGGCTAGAATTTTGTAGAATTTGAAACAATGGGTCTTAAAATTTCAGTTTGATCATGTTCCACAGTTGGAGAAAGAACCCATGCAAGAGGTGGAATTTTATTTTGTAGAAGAGAAAGCACAAGAGGGAGATGATCAATAATATCAATGTTGAGTGTAGTGTGCATGAAGGCACCATACTCACACAAGTTACTGATTCATCCCAACTTGCAAAATATGAAGAGAAGGAAGAATCAGTTTCAACTGAAGAGGATTTTCAGGTGAGATTTGAAAATGAATCAACAATTTTAATGTATGAACAACATGTTTTTATCTTGACAAACCTCCTTTTCAATGATGAGGATGAAGATATTAAGGGAAAAGAAAAGATACAAAGTGATCAGGATGATGCAGCTGAATGTAAAGACCCTTATTGTGTTGTATGCTTGGAGATTACTACACTATTGGAGAGTGTAGTGGTTCACAAAGGATATCACAAGATCTGCAAGAAATCAAGATGGACAAAAAGATTTTGGAGAGGATAAACATGATTTTTCAGGTTGCATGATGAATCAAAATGATGAAGGAATGAAATAAGTCATGATAGAGGATAAACAACGGCTTGAAGACGATGGAATGACTTCAAATAAATTTCAAACTATCCCCACAAATGAACGAAATAATAGTTTCATAAAATAGAATAGCATTCTCATGGGTTGCCCACGTTCTCACAGATGGAGAAGAAATAAGTGAAAAGAAAGTGCAAATAAGAAAAATCAATGTTTCCGGTGTGAGGAGGCCATGTCTATCAAGTATTTGGCTAGTTTAAAGCCTATTTCAGAGTACCATAATTCGTGCCTATTTTATATCACAAAGTAGAGTTTCATGTTCTCATAATCTAGCCTCAAAGCCTTCTAGAAAATCCAATCGATACATTCTTCATGTTTTGGCTGGTCTTTGGAGAAAAATAAAGGTACATGTGTCATTTCAAGTTTTATCATGTTACTTGTTTTTATAATAAAGGTACATGTCTAATTTCAGTTTTATCATGAAAATCCTAAATAACCGTTTCATAAATTAGATGAGCATTCTTATCAAGTGTGCATGAGTACTTTATCGTTTAGATTCATTTTCTACTCTTTTTGGTTAGAGTAGGATAGGTAGGATTTTCATTTCAATAAAGTGCTCATACACACTTGATGTTTTTCAATTCAATAAGTGCATTTCATGCATGATGTCTAGATTTTCCAGATCTGTTCATGTTTTAGTTTGTTTACGGAAAGGAATAATTTTCAGTATAAAAGGAATGAATTGGTTTCGCCTTTGACTCCATGCCAAATGGATGAGTTTAAGGAATTGCTCTTTAAGCTAGCAGAAGCTAATCCCACAAAATCACCATAAATGTTGACATTTCTCAAACATGTGCGAGAAGTCGACTCAAAACTTGGTTTCTCATATTGAAGGGGTTACGATGAAGTGATCTAACTAAGGGAAAAGGGGTAATTTTTATGTAATAGAGTCTAGAGATTTGTTTTCCAGATTTACCCTTTTATGAGAAAGCAAGTGGATTGGACTTTCCATATTTTTACGTGAGTGTGTATTAAGATAGATGTTCTTGTGAATTTTATTCCCAAATTTTTTAAGTTTTGCTTAAGTTATTTACCGTGCTATAGATTAGGTATTTTAATTCATTTTAGTGTGTAGTTTTTGTGTTTGTTATTGTGAGAAATCCCTTAACAGTACCAATATTTTCCTTTAAATTAATAGCAACCCTATGGATCGTGTTCATTTTATACTATTCTCATCAGATTGTGTATGTTCTCTTGTCAAAAGCCCTCAAATCCCATTAGTGTATCACCTTTTACATTTTACAATTCACTTTCTCACCTTTACACCCCATAGATCTAGTTTAGGGATACTCCAAAAAGGGAAGTAGCCCATAGTAATCTAGAGATTCACCTCACATCTGGGAGACCCACAACTCATGAGGTGTTTCAATTATATATCCACGGACATGAGGGAAGAGTTGTTATCTCTCGAAAGTGCACCCTGTAGAGAGATGGTTGCGCAGTTTTCTAAGCTTGCAAAAATTGATCTCTCTCTTTCATAGATCTGATGGAAACACCTCGGGTCTATGGCTATACCTTTTTTGAGGTGAGTCTCCGAGATTAAAAGTCTAGTTCCTTATTGGTGTATCCTAAACTAATTTCTGGGAGTTTGAGAGTAAAAGATAACTGAAAAATAATTAAAACTTAAGGTGATACACCAAATTTATATGAGGGCTTTGATTGAGTATATGCACAACTAATTTTCGAAGGATTTTGATGCAAAAAACCAATAGTTTTTCTATAGAATATCTAAGGGAAAAACACTTGATTGACTTGAGGAGAATCACAATAGTACTAATAAGTTAACTTGCACATTAAAATTAAGCGAGAAGAGACCTGAATTTACGGTGGGGTAAGGTTATTGATCGGGAATTTGCATTCACAAGAATAATTAGGAACATACACAAGAATGTAAAATAATTTGGAAAGACAAAAAATACTTCACACTCAGAGGGCCAAACTGCAAAAAATTAGTTTTAGTACTTATATATCCAAAAGTCCTCGGAAGAATCCCCTTGTGCTTTGTAAAGGCACATAATATATAGCAAAATAAATTTTCACACCCTTCCTAAAAATAGACTAAGGTTGTACTCGCCCATGCATCCTAATTTTATCCTTTATTTAATAATAAATAAAGGGATAAAATAATACAAACTAGTACAAGAGGAATTAATAGCCTTTGATTACATCTCATTCAATTGAAGTTGACTGTTCTATTTTTAATAAAGTGGGTGAATAATTTTGCCAAAAATAAAATTGTTTGCTAGGCAATTCGCTCTTCTTGACATGCAACTCTATATCTTATTTGTTCTGTCTTCTTGGGAAGCATGCAACAAATTAATTCCCTTCCTGTGAGTAAATAATTCAAATATTTGTAATATTTGCAAGATGAACATCCAATGTAGGGGACCACATGCCACATGTACATATTACGATGTTGACATTTTTGGCTTCAAAAGGTCACAAGGTTGACATTCTAGAAATCAATTCTAACTCCTTGAAGTGGGGACCACCTTTACTTTACCAGGTTTGGCCACCTTTGTGGACTTTTAGAAAATTTGCCATGGTTTTAGATACACATGGGGAACTTTGTAATAGTTACCACCATACTCGGCCACCTTTGATTATTTACCATGACCATATTACATAGTCGGCTTTGCACGTTTAAATGGTATATAGTTTGATATCTCACCTTTTCGGTGATCATTGTGGCATAATTTGGTCACTTTGTTTGTTTTGGATGGACTATAGTTTTAGACTTTGAAATTCATGGCAATGATTATTTGTTTGGTGACGTGGGCTGACCCCTTCCCTATGGTGACTCACCCCTCATACACTTTTTCGGTGGTAATTTGACCTAGGCTGAGTTTGCTTTGATGTTTGGAATGGAACTTGTACCATTGATCTTTAACCGATTGGCTCTGATGTCGTTGATCTCTAACCTATGGTTAGGGTTTGTAACTTTGTAATTAATGTGGTCGGTGAGGAACTAATCGTGGTAATTTGTTTTGAGTTCGATCATGATCATTGGCCATTTGATCTTTGTACATGTTGAATAATGATCGTTGATTACTAACTTTCTGGTTGGGTTAGGTTGAACTCAGCTAAGGTGAATGAGTTAAAATGCTCGAACCCTTTCATTTTGATCATTTTTTGGCTTGCTTGCAGAGAGCGGAGAATCCCTGGAAAATTTTTCTTGGACGCCATTTGTTCTTTCTAAAGCTAGGCCTTTTCTGATTCTTTCATCTTTCTAAGCTCTGTTGCATTTGCTTTCTTGTTCGCTTTCTGTTTGAGCTCTCCAAGAGAGATGATTTTGGATTTTACTGCCATTGTTGAAGTGTCTTGGAGCTTGGATTTTCATTTTTATTTCTTTCTAAACACTGCCATATGCTTTGATCCTCAGAAGGTCAAAGTTATACCTTCTCTCTTGGCCATCATCGCTGAGCTTTGTAGGCTTGGGGTTTTTTATTCTTTCAGCCTTCTGAGCTCTCTGTGGTCATTCTGAGACTCGGTTTTCTCCTTTTGAGCTTGGCTTCTCTGTGGAAAATAATTTTTGTTCTTCTTGTTTTCAAACATTGATAAGTTGAATCTTCATTACTTGGTCCCTGTGTGATGAGCATCACTATTTTGATGAGGGAATGGTAAGTTTTCCATTCTCTGAGCTTTTAACTGCATCATTTTATAATCTTGATTTCAAAATACTGATATTTTTCTCATTCTTCACATATCTCATGCCTTCCTGGTTCTTTTGGGGTTTGGAGTTGAAACGTTCTAGGTCCTCGTCTTTCCTGCTTACGAATTTGATGGTTTTTGAGGAATCAATAGTTTAGTGTTAATTAGTGAGTGTAAACTTGAGCTATAATACATTGTGAATTACAAATTTGTGTATTTTGAGTTCTGGGTGTAGCAAGTTACACAGTTTATTTCTGACATTTTGATTCAAAACTGATCTACTAATACTCATTCATGAGTTATTCGATTATTGACTTGTTGACCTGGCTCTACACTCTTCTCTAATATTTATTTCTGTAGAGACTTTGAATTCACTTCATTTTCTGTAGTGAAAAGTAGTTTCTTCATTCTAAATACTCATCTCTACTCCTCAGTATCTGTTTCAACTATTATTTCATCTACATTTGTTGAGAGTATATGGAAGTAATAGTTAAGCTTTCTCTATTTACCCAAAGCTACCCATATGAGTTGTGCTATGAGTATTATTTCGAGCTTTGTGCAACTGGTACTTTGTTTCTTTTGCATTCTTCCTTGCATTTCATGTGACCTTTGGAGATTTCCATCTTGAAACTCATTTTGTGACTCGTTGTATGATTTACAACTTTTGAGGGTTTGAAAAGTTTCAATTCAATCAGTGAGTTCTTGCTATTTATCTAAGTTCTTGATACCCATTGATGGGTTTTCTTGATTAATGGCCAAGATCTGTACTTGTTGTCTGATTTTGAATCATTCTACACTCTATTCCATCCTGCTCGATTTTGTTGATCTCGGTTCACACCCTCTTCTACGCTCCATTTTGTGTTGGTTCATTAGTATTTTCTTTCAAGTAGAGCAAGTAAATTTTATAACAAATTTGCAAAATCATCAATACAAGTTTCTAAAACTCTACTTACTTATCCATAGTACTTTGAAACCTTGCAGTCCTGAATATAATTGATCCTTTTTGATGAATCATTGTCATTTGATGATCCTGAAGATGTCATTTCTTTATTCACACCTTTCTGTATCCACTTTTAATGGCATCATGAGATAGCTCCTTTGTTTTCCTGTAATGGCTTATGGTCATGTTGTAGATGAGTACTACCTTTCTTGAATGAATGTACTTCCTTGACATTGTAGTATTTATGTGCTCTCATATTTGCTTCATTTTGAAAACTGTAACTTAGAATAGCTGAAATTTGTAAGATTATCTTGGAATTTCAATTCTCTTCAGTTGTTTAAGCTATAAAGAATGCTCCAAGTACTTCAATCTGATGAATGAAAATACAATCCATTTCTTTTCTGCATTATATACTATATTTCCTTTCATTACAACTCTGATATGTATGCTGAAAAAATCTGAAATGCTGATTTTATAAGGTAAGCCATGGCAAAAAAATTTAGAATCTTTTTCGTAATGCATTTTCAGAAATAGTAGTTATATGTTCGATACTAGAATACAAAAAGTAACACTTTTCTTGCTGAAATGATATAGCAATTGGAAACTAAAAACATGTTAGCTGTTTATCTTGATCATGTAATGTTTTTCTACTTCTTGTATCACTTATTTGATTTGCATATTTCTTTTAAAGCATGTAGTAATTGAAAACAACATGAAGAAAAGTTGTAAATGTCCATTTTTCATGGTGAAGCCCTGTCAAAATTTTCCTAGAATCTTCTCTATCTCATCCTTTTTCAGTTGTTTTCCCTTTTGCTATCTAGCTTCAACTTCTTGGAAAATGATTCTTCCTCTTCTCGCATTGTAAACTAAAAAATGCATTTATATCTTCCATTCTCTTTTTTTATTGTAACTTCTTCTATTTGATGGATAGTTGCTAAAATTTGAGCAACACTCTTCTCTCTTTTCTGTATGTACTTATGACTTGTTTATTTTCTTCTTTGGCTACAACCTATACCTGCACACTTAAGAAAATAGTTAGAAAATATTTAGGCTTTTGGCCTCTCTTGTTTCCATGTTTTCTTTTCTTTTCTCTTTCTTCTTTTTGAGTGAATAAAGTGTGCATGTGGTTTGTTCTTCAAGTAGAATACATCTGTTGTTAGGAGAAGATTCATATGCACAAAGTAGGATAGTGTAGGAATATGAATTTATCCTTGAGCTTAGAATCGATGATTAATTCTTTTTTTTTTTTTTTAGGTACAATGTCTACTACAATGGAGATGAAGGAGAAACAAAAGATGGAGATGAAAATGCTTCAAACGAAGAATAGAAACACCAAAGAAATGATGGGTTCACTCATACTCCTTTTCTTTCTCTTTCATGCATGTGTACCTTTATTTTTAGTAATTGTACTTTAGTTTTTAGTTACATCCCCACACTTGTGGGAAACATTTGAGTCTCATTGTGAATAAAACATTGAATTCTAAAAATGAGTTGTGTACGCATTCTAGCTTTCGTATGGATTTTATAATGAACTAAAAACTCAAGAACATAATTGAATGTCTTAATCATAAAGGAAAGAACATTTAATAGAACTTGTTCAAGTAATGAACTCGATTTTTTTAATATGCACTTATGTTTGTTGTTCCAAAACTTTACACTTCACCTACTTTGCAATTGGATGTCCTCATCAAGATGACACAATTGTCCTTTAGGGCTTGTGTTATTTTGCTGGGGATGGTCATAAAATTGTAGACTATGTGATCTGTTACATTTTGTAACAACACACATAGTTCTGATTTCATGTAATATTTTAAATAAATCAATAGTAGTGACATAATTTGATATGATCTCCCCTAGTTTAGGTATACTTCACCAATGATATCCATTGTAAAAAAAAAATGAGTTGCCCATTTTTGCACAAGTGCAAAAATTATCAACATTTCGGCGATCCCGCAGGAAAGCTGCCTACTAGCTTATATACCATTGCCTAGCTCTTGTCCATTGGGCATGGAGTCCAAACATGTAACAACAATTTTCGTCTTATGAAAAATCCAACCTTTCATAAACAAAACTAAAACTGGGAAAGGATCTAGTAAACTAGATCACGTGCACGAATGCACTTATTGAATTGAAAGATAATGTAATGTGCAAAAACTACACTTATTGAAGGAAAATCCTACTCTAACAATCACTATAAGATTTTCAATAACAATTTTTGAGAAACATACCATTCACAAGAATGGGAAGTTCCTCTCCATTCAGCTTCAAAAGCTGAAAAGCATTGTGCTCCTTGCTAGCTGAAATCATGTAAGGACCACTCCAGAGTGTGTCAAACTTTGAGTGTCTTCTTGGCTTTGCATGATCAACATCCCATTTTAACACAATATCTCCTTCATTGAAGACTCTGAATTTGGCTTTCTTGTCAAAAGTCTTCTTGATTTGTTTTTGATTCTTTTCCATATTTAAATGAGCTTGATCCCTTAGCTCTTGTAATTCCATTAACTTTGCATAACGAACCTATAATGGTTCATTCTCAAGTAGCTCCATTTGGTGTAGCAAATCTAATGCAGGTAACTCAACTAAAATAGGCATTCTCACTTATTTTCCATACACAAGTTTGTACGGTGAATTACCAACTAATCTCTTAGGATTCACTCTGTCAGCCCAAAGTGCTGAATTCAACATCAAATGTCAAGCTCTTTGATTATCCTTGAGTGTTCTTCTGTTAATCCTGAATAGATTCTTGTTAGTACTCTCATCTAAGCCATTACCTTGTGGGTAATAATTAGATGAATAACTTAGATAGATTCTATGGTTGACAACCCAATATTTTATCTTTGCACCAAGGAATGCTAGAGCATTATCTGATATGATAGTTTCAGAACACCAAATCTACAAATTATACCTTCATAAAAGGATAGTATTAAAGTTTCGTTAGCATCTTTCAAGGCTATTGCTTCAGTCTATCATGTAAAATAATATGTATTAGTTAAGATCCACTTATGTCCTTGTGAAGAAGGTGGATTTATCATACACATAAAGTCAAGACCCCTTTGCATAAAAGGTTGGTCGGCTGAAATAGGCTCAAGGGAAACGAAGCTAGACATTCTTTTCCAACAAAGAAAGCACATTTCTTACACTTTCTAATCCATTCAAAACAGTCTTTGAATATGCTAGGCCAATAGTAACCTACTTTCATGATTTTTAAGGCTGTAGTGCGTGCTGAGAAGTGACCTCCTGTAGGTCCATCATGGAATTCTGATAATATTTTCTAAATTTTATCATAGTCAACACATCGTAGCAAGATTCCATTTATATCCCTTTTTAACAACACACCATCAATGAAAAGATAAGGAATTTCTTGTAATATGAAATATCTTCTTTTATTCTTATCCATACCTTTAGGATAGGTGCCATGCTATAATTAGTTAACCAAATTAGTCATCCACCTTGATTCTTGGATCTCTCGAGGAAGTTCAGGTTGCTAATTTTCTTGTTGGACCATGATATTTGATTGCTCACATAGACCTTTACCTCGAACTATCTTAGCAACCCAGATATCAACATCATATTCCATAACCTTTGTTATCTAGCCTGCTCTTTTCTCATTTAACTCCTTATGTAGTAAGTACACTTTCACACTTGGATGAGAAACAAGAACGTGGATTTTATTGTTCAAAAGCATATACTTGAAATTATTTAGTCCTCTAACTAGTGAAAATACTTACTTTTTCAAGAAATGTGTACTTTGTTTCATAATCATGTAAACTCTATCTAAAGAAAGTACTTGGCTGGTCAATATTCTCATCATTAACTTGAGTTAAAATATTTGAGATTGTTTTAGCTCCTGCAAGTGCATACATTGTAAAATCTTTATCAAAATTTGGATTTGCAAGAGTAGGAGCCTGAGAGATAGCTGTTTTGATTGCTTCAAAACCTTCTCTCCCTTTTTGGTCCAAGAGAATGTTTTCTCTTTCTTTAACATAGTTGTTAATGGTTTGACCAATGCTGCAAAATATGGAACAAATCTTCTAACAAAGTTGATTTTTCCCAGAAACTCTGTAATGCCTTCTTATGATGAGGCAATGATAGCTGTGATATAGCTTCGATTCTGAAAGGGTCAATTATTAAACCTTGCTTAGAAACAATATGGCCAAGTAATTTACCTTGATGTATTGAAAAAATAGACTTCAGTGGGTTCGAGGATATTCCAAATTTCCTGCACAACTAAAAAGTCTACCTTAAATGCATCAAGTGTTCTTCTAGATTTTTTGAGAACATGGTAATATCATCCAAATAAACAAGAATACATTTATTTAACAAGCTCTGGAAAGCCATGTCCATTGCATGTTGAAATGTTGCACCCGACATTTGAAAGACCAAAAGGCATTCTTTTGTAAGCATAGGTACCCCACTTGGTGGTATATTTTGTTTTGTATATATCTTCTTCTCGAACTAAAATCTAACTATAGCCACTGTAACCATCGAGAAGAGATAGTCTATCTAAACCGATCTTTTCATTCTCAAAATTTGATCCATATTCGGGAGTGGGTAATGATCTTTTAATGAAGCTTTATTAAGATCTCTGAAATCTACACATAGTCTGATTTCATCATTCTTCTTCCTAATAGGAACAAGATTGGCTACCCAACTTGAATGCTTAACTGGAAAGATAATACCGATTCAATCAATTTAGATAATTCTTTCCTTATCAGAGGTTATATTTTTAGATTTACAGGCATTTGTTTCTTTCTAAAAGGCTTAGCATTTGGATGTAACTCGATTATATGTTGTGCTAGACTGGGATCAAATCCTTTCAGATCTTGGTATTTCCAAGAAAAAACATCCTTAAACTCTTTGCAAAGATTAATAAATGACTGCCTTTCGGTTAAGGAACATACCTTTCCAAGAAATAGTTTTTTCCTTCATCAACCAAGATCTCTTCGTAATTATCAGAGGGGTTGACATTTTAGTCTTCACCTTTCTTAACTGATCATCAGTTATAAAGATGTCTTCCAATGTGACCAGAACTTGAGGTAGTTTATTTGTCTTCAACTGAACAATTTGATCACCATATAAATGTTGTAACTTATCTTGATTTACTACATAAAACTCAGCTTCTTGCTACAAAAACCTAAAGATTTGGTCATCACTTTCAAAAACTTGCCAATTTGATTCATTATCAGGTATAGAAGGCCTGACAATTAGCTTAATATGAGGTTGAATTTTGTTGTCTTCCATCTATTCCAGCACTTCAAAACTAGCACCAACTGCTGCAAGTCTATCTTCATGCTTGTTGTCACTCTAGAAATAGACTGAATATTAATAGCGTGAAAATATTCAAGTAAGCTAAAACTCTATGTTTGTAAGACTTCATTAGTGGATTCTTACAAACATTGAAGTTATTTACTTGATTGATAACTAACTCAGAATCACCAAAGATTTGTAATGTGCTAATACCTTTCTTTTTGGCCCAAAGTAAGCCATGAATTAATGCTTCATATTCAGGTACATTACAAGTACATGGAAATTAGAGACTCAAAGATGAGAAATAACTTTCACTTGTTGGGAAAGTGAGCATCAAACCCGATCCTTTCCCTTTTTTGTTCTTAGCTCCATCAAAATGAAGCTTCCAAATCCCTTCTGCTAAATTTTCTGTCTTGGACAACAAGGGAAGTGGTGTATTTTCTTCATGGATACAATCCACACCAAAAAGTTATTTAAAAGTATTATGAGCATGTTATTCAACTTTATTTTCATCTATAAACATGTTAGAAACACCATATAATGTTGAAACACAGCTACATCATCAAAATTAGATTGCTCTAAAGCTTAGTAATTAGCTACTTCATTTGAAGAATGAGGCTCAATATGGAATCTAGCCAATGGTTCTGAATTAATAGTAACCTTAGTTCCATAACATGTAGTAAAAAATAAGGACCAATCCGAAGAGAGATAACCTCCTATTTTCACCTGTGAAATCTCTAGATAAGCATAAGGCGAATATGGAGCGAGTCCCAAAAGAATAACATCTTAGAATAGAAACATTTGGGCAAGCATGTAATGTCACTTCTAAATTTTTAATTATACCAACCATATTAGTTGCAGTTCCATCAAGCTATAAGACACTCTTTTCTGTAGGCTCATCTGCAACCCTAATTTTTCTACGATCGCTTTAGGCATAAGCGTGCTACTTGCACCACTATCCACCATGCACTTATGAACTATATTTTCACCAATAATCAATGATAAATAGAATGGTGGTGGTTTCTTGATGTCACAAGCATTGAACTTTCTGAACCATCCACTTAACTTCTTTAATACGGTCTTGCTCAAACATTCCAAGGACCATGCCTATCTTCTGAACTTCCTTTTCTATTGTATTTGAAGAAATCTACAACTTAGCTAGTTCATGAGAAAGTAAATCTTGTTGTCCAAGAATAATTAGAGCATCCCACATTGAGATGTTAACATTATGCTTTTTCATTACATCAACAATGTTAAAAGAAGCAACTATCTTAGAGATAGAATCAACTGTTTTAGAGTAGGCCTTAGCAAATGGCGATTACGCTTCAATTGCCTTGGATATCTGAGGTATAAATAGTCTTCTTGGATCAAGTTGTAGCTGTCTTTGATGATCTTTATCAACTGGGACACTTGCTGATTTTTGAGGAACA
Organism: Taxus wallichiana var. yunnanensis; assembly: GCA_018340775.1. Classification (NCBI taxonomy): domain Eukaryota; kingdom Viridiplantae; phylum Streptophyta; class Pinopsida; order Cupressales; family Taxaceae; genus Taxus; species Taxus wallichiana. The sequence continues at coordinate 333,944,118 of CM031239.1, read as the reverse complement.
ACATGGTTGTTAGTTGACTTTGGAGCTGTAGATGTTGTCTTGTTAGTGACAGTAGGCAGGATAGGCCTATTTTGAGAAATTAATATGTGGTGAAGGAATATTAGGAGGATGGTTACCAAACCAGGTCTATTATAAGGTAAAGTATTACCAACTCTTCTCCTTCTAGTAAAATTCAAAGGTAAAGAACAAACTCGAAGGAATTTCTCTTACCGATGATCTTGTAGTCACTTTAGGCATGGAACATCTGCAATACTAGTCTAAAATCAGCTCGTGGAGTCGCAAAAGATCATAAAATCTTTAGAATAAATTCTTGCAGTGTTTACTCCCGAAAGTAAACTTTAATCTGCTTTGTAAATATGTTGTTTGCATATAGATTTGATTCGTGGTCCCATCGGGCATGCCAAAAATTATCTCTCGAAAGTGCACCCTATAAACAGATGGCTTTGGGATTTATAAGCTTGCAAAAATTGATCTCTCTTTCGTAGATACAATGGAAACACCTCAAGTCTATGGGTATATTTATTTTGAGATGAGTCTCTGGGATTAAAAATTTGGTTCCTTATTGGTGTATCCTAAACTGATTTCTGGGAGTTTGAGAGTAAAATATAACTAAAAATAATTAAAAATTAAGGTGATACACCAAATTTGTATGAGGGATTTGACTGAGTATATGCACAAATGATTTGGGAAGGATTCTTGATGCATGAACCAATAGTTTTCTACTGCAAACTATCTAAGGGAAAAACACTTGATTATCGAGGGAGAATCACAAATAGTTTAATAAGTTAACATGAACATTAAAATTAAGCAAAAGAGACTAAATTTGCAGTGGGGTAAGGTGATTGATCAGGGAATTTTCATTCACAAGACTAATTAGGAACATACACAAGACTACAAAATAATTTGGAAAGGCGAGATAATAGTTAAGACTCGGAGGGTCGAACTAGAAATATTTGCTTTAGTACTCATATATCCAAAAGTCCTCAAGAAGAATCCCCTTGTGCTTTGCAAAGGCACACAATATATAGAAAAATAAATTTTCCCACCCTTCCTAAAAATAGACTAAGGTTGTACTCGCCCATGCATCCTAATTTTATCCTTTATTTAATAATAAATAAAAGGATAAAATAATACAAACTAGTACAAGAGGCATTAATAGCCTTTGATTACATCTCAGTAAACTGAAGTTGACTGTTCTATTTTTAATAAAGTTGGGTGAATAATTTTTCCAAAAATTAAATTGCTTGCTAGGCAAGTCTCTCTTCATGGCATGCAACTCTGTCTCTTCTCTGTTTTGTCTTCTTATGAAGCATGCAACAAAATTAATTCCCTACCTGTGAGTAAATAATTCAAATATTTGTAATATTTGCAAGATGAACATCCAATGTAGGGGACCACCTGCCATGTGTACATATTTTGATGTTGACATCTTTTGGCTTCAAAAGGTCACAAGGTTGACATTCTACAAATCAATTATTACTCCTTGAAGTGGGGACCACCTTTACTTTACTAGGTTTGGCCACCTTTGTGGAATTTTAGCAAATTTGTCATGGTTTTAGATACACATGGGAACTTTGTAATAGTTACCACCATACTTGGCCACCTTTGATTATTTACGATGACCATACTACATAGTCGGATTGCATTGCACGCTTAAATGGTATATAGTTTGATATCTCACATTTTTGGTGATCATTGTGGCATACTTTGGTTGGCTTTTTTTTTTTGGATGGACTATAGTTTTAGACTTTGAAAGTCAAGACAATGATTATTTGTTTGGTGACATGGGCTAGCCCCTTCCACATAGTGACTCACCCTCATACGCTTTTCGGTGGAAATTTGACCTAGGTCAAGTTTGATTTGATGTTTGGAATGGAACCTGCATTGTTGATCTTTAACCGATTGGCTTGATGTTTGTTGATCTCTAACCTATGGTTAGGGTTTGTAACTCTGTAATTAATGTGGTCTATGAGGAACTAACCATGGTAATTGGTTTGAGTTATGAGCATGATCCTCACCATTTGATATTTGTACATGTTGAATAATGATGATTGATTACTAACTCTTGTTGAGTTAGGTTGAACAACTTAATGAGGTGAATGAAAAATGCTTGAAACCTTTCATTTTGATATTTTTTTGGCTTGCTCGCAGAGAGCGATGAAGCCCTGGAAAATTTTTCTTGGACACCATTTGTTCTTTCTAAAGCTTGGCCTTTTTTGCTTCTTTCGGATTTCTTAGCTCTGTTGCATTTACTTTCTTGTTCTTCTCTATTCGAGCTCTTCAAGAGAGGTGATTTTGGATGCTACTGCCATTGATGAAGTGTCTTGGAGCTTGGATTTTCTATGTTATTTCTTTCTAAAGACTGCCATATACTTTGATCCTCAGATGCTAAAATTTATACCTTCTCTCTTTGTCGTCATCGCTAAGCTTTGTAGGCTTAGGGTTTTTATTATTTCGGTCATCCGAGCTCCTATGGTCATTCCGAGACTCGGTTTTTTCCTTTTTGACCTTGGCTTCTCTGTGGAAAAGAATCTCTTTGTTCTTCTTATTTGAAAACATTAAGAAGTTGAAGCTTCATTACTCGGTCCTGTGTGATGAGTATCACTATTTTGATGAGGGAATGGTAAGTTTTCCATTCTCTCGAGCTTTTTTGCATCATTTTATAATCTTGATTTCAAAATACTGATATTTTTCTCATTCTTTGCATATCTCATGCCTTCCTCGTTCTTTGGGATTTCACGTTGAAAATGTTTCGGGTCCTCGTCTTTCCTATTTTGAATTTGATGGTTTTTGAGGACTCGATAGTTCCGTGTTAACTAGTGAGTGTAAACTTTGAGCTATTCTCGCATTATGAATTACGATTCTGTGTATTTTGAGTTATGGGTATAGCAAGTTACAGTTTATTTCGACATTTTGATTCAAAACTGATCTACTAATACTCATTCATGAGTTATTCAATTATTGACTTGTTGACCCGATTCGCATTCTTCTCTGATATTTATTTATGTAGAGACTTTTTATTCACTTCATTTTCCTGTGGTGAAAAGTAGTTTCTTCATTCTGAATACTCATCTCCACTCCTTCTCTGTATCTATTTCAACTGTTATTTCATCTACATTTGTTGAGAGTATATGGAAGTAATAGTTATGTTTTCTCTATTTAACCAAAGCTGCCCATTTGAGTTGTGCTTTGAGTATTATTTGAGCTTTGTCCAGGTTGGTACTTTGTTTCTTTTGCTCTCTTCCTTGCATTTCATGTGACCTTTGGAGATTTCAAGCTTGAAACTCATTTCATGACTCATTATATAATTTATAACTTTTGAGGGTTCGAAAATTTTCAATTCAATCGGTGAGTTCTTGCTATTTCTCTAAGTTCTCGATACCCATTTATGGGTTTTCTGATTAATGGCCAAGATATATACTTCTTGTCTAATTTTGAATAATTTTACACTCTGCTCCATCCTTCTCTGAATTCATTGATTTGGTTGACACTCTCTTCTATGTTCCAGCTGTGTTGGTTCATTGGAATTTTCTTTCGAGTAGAGCAAGAACTTTTATAACGCATTTGCAAAATCATCAATACAAGTTTCTAAAACTCTACTTACTTATCCATAGTACTTTGAAACCTTGTAGTCTTGAATATAATTGATCCTTTTTGATGAATCATTGTCATTTGATGATATGAAGATGTCATTTCTTTATTCACCGTTCTGTATCCACTTTTAATGGCATCATGAGATAGCTCCTTTGTTCACCTGTAATGGCTTCTGCTCATGTTGTAGATGAGTACTACCTTGCTTGAATGAATGTACTTCACCGACATTGTAGTATTTATATGCTCTCATATTTGCTTCATTTTGAAAACTTTAACTTAGAATAGCTGAAATTTGTAAGATTATCTTGGAATTTCAAATCTCTTCAAATTTGTTTAAGATATAAAGAATGCTCCAAGTACTTCAATCGATGAATGAAAATATAGTCCATTTCTTTTCTGCATTATATAATGTACTTCCTTTCATTACACTCTTATATGTATGCTGATTTTATAAGGTGAAGCCCCTGGCAAAAAAATTTAGAATCTTTTCGTAATGCATTTTTCGAAATCATAGTTATATGTTCGATCGAATACTAAAGTAACACTTTTTTCTTATGAATCGATATAGCAATTGGAAACTGAAAACATGTTAGTTGTTTATCTTGATCATTGAATGTTTTTCTGCTTCCTGTATCACTTATTTGATTTGCATTTTCTTTTAAAGCATGTAGTAATTGAAAAAAACATGAAGAAAGTTGTAAATGTCTATTTTTCATGGCGATCCTTGTCAAAATTTTCCCAGAATCTTCTCTCTCTCATCCTTTTTCAGTTGTTTTCCCTTTTTCTATCTAGACTCAGCTTCTTGGAAAATGATTCTTCCTCTTCTGCTGTAAACTAAAAAATGCATTTATATCTTCCATTCTCTTTTTTTACTATAACTTCTTCTATTTGATGGATAGTTGCTGAACTTTGAGCTACACTCTTCTCTCTTTTCTATATGTACTTATGACTTGTTTATTTTCTTCTTTGGCTACAACCTGTACCTGCACACTTAAGAAAACAATTAGAAAATATTTAGGCTTTTGGCCTCTCTTGTGTCCATGTTTTCTCTTCTTTTCTATTTCTTCTTTCTGAGTGAATAAAGTGTGCATGCGGTTTGTTCTTCAAGTAGAATACATCTCCTGTTAGGAGAAGATTAATAGGCACGAAGTAGGATAGTGTAGGAATATGAATTGATCCTTGAGCTCGTAACTAACAGTTAATTCTTTTTTTTTTCAGGTACAATGGCTACTAAATTGGAGATGAAGGAGAACAAAATACGGAGATGAAGATGCTTCAAACGAAGAACGAAACACCAAGGCAATGATGGGTTTTTTCATACTCCTTTGCTTTCTCTTTCTTTGCATGTGTACCTTTCTTTTCAATAGTTGTACTTTACTTTTCAAGTTAACATCCCATGGCTTGTGTGGGAAACATTTGACTCTCCTTGTGAATAAAACATTGAATTCTGAAAATGAGTTATGTATTTCCTTCTGCATTCTAGCTTTCTGTATGGATTGTATAATGAACTAAACAACTCAGTAACATAATTGAATGTCTTAATCATAAAGGAAAGAACATTGAATAGAACTTGTAACATTCAGTAATGGACTCTGATTTTGTGTAATTTGCACTAATGTTTGTTGTTCCAAAACATTACACTTCACCTACTCTACAATTGGATGTCCTCATCAAGATGACACAACTGTCCTTTGGGGCTTGTGTTCTTTTTTTTGAGGATGGTCATAAAATTACGAGACTTTATGAGTGTTATGTTTTGTAACAACACACATAGTTGCAAATTTCATGTAATCTTTTAAATAAATTAGTAGTAACGACATAATTTGATATGATCTCCCCTAGCTTAGGTATACTTCACCAATGTTATCCATTGTAAAAAAGTTTTGAGTTGCCCATTTTTGCACTAGTGCAAAAATTCTCAACAAGAGTGATAGATAAATTTGTCATCTCTCAAAATAGGTGCACTTCTTCTATATAACACCATGACCATGAGGTTTTAACATGTGCATGAATTAATGCTCATTATCATATAAAAGTAATGGATATGCCTCATGCAACGTAAAATTTTTTTGCCATGCTTTCCTCAATTGTATCCAGATTTTGGATATGAGGATCGGTTATGAGGTTTGTGAAATTTTGTGGAGGTTTACCCCTCTCTCTCCAAGTTTTGGGATGCCATGTTTATGGTGGTACTAGGAGTTCTTGGGAGTCAAAGTTGTGAAATTTGTGGACACCTTGCTTGATGATATAATCAAGAGGCTTAAAATCAGATTTGACAGTCTACATAGTCATGAAAAACATATGTTTTTGGATATTACTTGTTTTTTAATAGGTAAAGGGACATCTAACGTTATAAGAATATGGAACGAGTTGGGATTGAACGCAAATCCTACGCTTCAAACCCTACATGATAAAAGTCTAGTTGAGGTCGAAAAGATGTATTTAGGATGCACGATCATGGAAGATCAATTCACCCTCCTCGGCTACCAAAAAGGCATCTCATTTGACATGGTCTACTTTTCTTCAATTTTTATGATTGAAACTTAAACCTCTTTTGGGAAATTTATTTTTATTTAATTTCTTTTATTATATGAAGATATGGAAGGAATTCATAAAATACCAGCTCAATCATATGAAGATCATTATGCATTTCCAGAAATACTTAGGCTAAGATATCGATGATTATGTTGACACATAGCTGTCCTATATTGGCTTGAACTTAAGTATGAGCTCAAATTCAAAAGGAATTATTTTGTGGAATGTGGGCCTCCTACTCCTACAATGGTTTTGGAATGCAAATTTATAGATCAAATAATCCAAGGTATTATTTCTATCTTTTATTGTAAATTATGTCTCTTTTACCATTAGTATAAGTGAAGGATGAGGGGGGAGAAGTCTACAAGTGCCCAAGGAGTAGCTAAAGGTTAGAACTAGAAAAAAATCAGCTTTAGGTGAAATAAACATAACGAAAAATGAAGTGTGAGGATCAAAGCTCAATGAGAAGGTAAAATATCAAGTTCAAGATTATGATCTTTCAAAAAAATTCCGTGGTGCCATCTATCTTGGCCTTATCAAGGAGTGGTTTTTATGCTCGAATTGAGCCTTGTGGGCTTCAGTTATTTGTTTTTATTAACATCTCTTGGTCAAATATTTCTTCACTATTTAAGCTCTCTCAGTTTCTATTTTTACTAGCCAGTGGCGACTCCATTTTTTTATTTCCATTCTACCAAGAGTGCATTCTATGTCTACTTCCCTATAGTAGTTTAATATTGTTCTAAGTGAGCTCTATTTTGGAATGTTTTGTAATCTTAGTTTGTATCAATTCAACACACTCCTTTTTCTACATAGTGTGTTGAATACAATTTGTTCCCTCAAATTTTCTCAAAGAAGTCTCCTTTTGGCTTGATCCTCAAATGTATGTCCATTTTCATCCACTCTTCAAGCCCGGATCTAGATTGTGTTCATTTAATCCTATTATGGGCTCGGTTCTTGAATCTCCACTAGTATTTAGTCCTAGTCTCAAAAAATTACATTAATTGTTTTGCCTCTTTTACATAGACCACTCCTAAGCATTTGTAGGTATTTTGTAAAATATTGTAGGTGTGAAAATGCATGTCGACATGTGAGAAAATATAAAAATCATGGTTCTTTAATTGTGTTTGACAATCCATAACCAAGTTCTCTATCTCCTTACTCGTAAGTAAATTTTAATTGTGCCTACCAATATTTTTTATTATTGCACACATGTTTTGGAGATATTTATTTTTACACGTGTTTAGTTTCTCTAGTTTAACTCATCAATATGCATGTTATGTGTAGGCGTTTGGTGGCTCTAAAAATAATTTTTTTTTGACAAAATCACAATAAAAGATGGCTTATAATGGAATATCATATCACATGCTACAAAATACAAGGGCATCCTCTCCAGAATTGACATTGTTTTACCAAATGAGAGCCATAAATCTCAAAATTGATCATCTTTCCTTGTCATTAAGATAACATCCTTACACCCCCTAGCTAATGCATTAATTACAATTATCCTCCCTACTTTTCTCGCTTCTAAACACCAAGCCCAAACTAAATAATATCTTCCTTTCTTTTCCAACCCCTCTAAAATCGCACGTCATTCTACAATATAATCATGTTCGTGTTCAAAAATTCATTTCTTATATCTATTAGTGCCATTAAGATCCCCGACATACATGGAATGTCATGTGATTAGGAAACAAAGATTCAAAATATGGGAGATAGTGAGCAAAGATTAAACTTGTGAGAAATAGAATAATGGAAATGTATGAATAAGTTACAATATTAAAGTTAGTTGGTCAATCAAGACCACAAATCACTGAAAATAGAGACATCGTTAGTTAGTGATGTTTGATCCATGTGTACACTTTCTATAATAAGTATAACATATTTTCTCTCCACATATGATCCTTTTCAAGTTGTTATTTTATTTTTTTATTTTTTAAAACATTAATTTACTTTGTAGTTAAATATTTCTTTGAAATTAAAAATGAGTGCATACATAGAGGAAAAAAATTATTTAGATAATATAAATAGTAAGCGTTTCTTTATAATATATTATTCAATATATTTTTTGTAGAAATATATTCCCATTTAATAATAAAATTATATATTTATGTGTTTTTTAAATTTAGACAATCTACATAAAGAATTATTTAAATGAATGTGAAATTGGTTGTTAATAGTAACTTTTCTACATTTTTAAAAAGATAATTTCATAATTAATTATTGTGGCAATCAAATTGTAGCTTCCACCTACAAGTTTTATGTGGTAAGGAAAATTGTAGAAAAAAATTGTTGAAATTTCAACAAATATAACATTGATGAGAGATACGAAATTTTAAATTATGGAATTTCTACAAAGATTGAATCTATAGAAAAACTACATTTTGGTGAAAATTGTGGAATACTAACAAAAACAAAAATTGTAGAAATGTTACAAACATCACGAAATGTGGACAATGTACAATTAAAAATGGAGGTTAGCTATAAATTTTATGAATTGTGGACCATCCATGGTATAATGAATTGTGGAAAAACTACAATAATATATCAAAATGTGGATTAACTACACGTCCAATGCCACAATTTTAATTTTTGGAATACTATATAACCACAAAAATAGTGTTTAAAAATATTGGTAAATAATCTAGTATGTTGTAGTGAATGGTTGTGAAGATTAGATGTATTGATAGGGAAGAGGAATAGAAGTGTTGACATGAGGTTGTGATGGTTGTGGGATATATTGAAAAGAGATGTAACTATATTGTGAGACATACACAATGGCTGATTTTAGTGAAAAGGGTGGAGTACTAGAAATAACACTCATGTCGATAGGTGGTATATATGTAGGGATGGATAGGACTAGGTTTGGGATTAAAGGCATAGGTTATTGTGAAGAAACAAACCGAGACATGATCAAAGTATTTATGGAGAGAGGGACGCTCATTGATCTTGCAGGAGGGGGAGGAGTGGTGGAGGCTTTGTGACCGTATGTGGATGGGGAGGTAGTAGTATGATTATTTGTATCCTGTGAGATAGGTGAGGAAGTCGATGATACAAGTGATTTTTGGCTAGTCATGTTCGTGATGATATGACATAGAGTTTGAAACTAGAAATAGGAGCGGATGAAGTGGGTGTTGAAATCTGTATCACTAGTAGAGGGGTAAGGAGATATTTTCTCAATAATGGGTTAATATTGAGGGTCATAAATTTTGGAATAGTTGTAAGTGTTGACGATAGAAGATGGAAAATATTTTGGATAGGGGGATAACTGATATGAATACCTTTGGCAACAAGGTACTGCCACTAAGGGCAATTATATTAGAGTCTAAGAGTTTGGAAAAGACTAGGTCACCACTGGATGAAGCGGCGAAAGTGAAGACAAGGAGCTTCGATGTCAAAAATTGAGTACGGGAGAATGCATATGTTCCGATATATTTCTAAGGGTGGTTGTAATGGATCTGTCATGTTTGGGATGTTTTGAATATGAGACTATAATGATTCTAAGGATTGGTGAAGTGGTTCTATCATGTTAGAAATGTTTTGAACATGAGAATGGATTGATTTTAGAGACTATTAAAATGGGTTGTCATGTTTAAATTTTTTGAAGGAGATATTGTTGTCTATTCAAGAACCATGAACTGAATAAACAAGAAATAAGGAAAAGAAAGATAGTTGTTATTTTAAAAGAACCATGCAAAACACAAGGAAGTTTTGGATTATCTTGATTAACTCAAGAGAAGTGTGAAATGAAAAAAATGGATGAAAGGGAACTAGGAAAAGGGCTAGCTAAGGTTTGTTTTCAAGTGAGTTAAGGTTTGAGTCCTCGATACACTGAAGGTACATGAGGCCAAATTTTGTGTTGGTTTTGGCACAAGGTGTGGTATTAGAGCCTATCCCCTTACTTCCCAGTCCAAAGTAACAATAAGGGTGTCGGGTGATTAGGTAATATACCACCCATCAATTATTTATACTCAGCCATAATAGTGAGCCAACTTTGCTCTTGGTGATGAAATCCAAGTAGGTAGGCCTATAAGGTATTGTTTAGATGTAAGTTTGATTTTTACTTAGTTAGGTTGTGTATGAGGGAAATTTTGTGAATGCAATTATTTATCCCCTTATTAAACTACGTGAGAAAGAAAAATGAATGTTTGTTTTAAGACCCAAAAGGAAATATTAATTTTGATGAAGATAAATCAAACAAAAATGTGATGCTAAAAGATAATGAAAGAAAAGTACTTGTGTTTGATATTCCTTTTTTATTTTTCTTATTTTATGCATTTTTAAAGAAGTGATAGAGAGCTCTTCAATCAAAAAAATTAGATGATTTGATAAGGAAAGGAATTAAGAGGATATAAAATATGATCAAAAAAGGAACTAACTATCCCTACAAGCATGCCAAAATGTTTAAGGTGGATTTGGTTCGTCAATTATGTAATAAAACACCAAAAACTCGAAGGAAAACACAATTTAATGATACTTGCACCAACAACACAATTTTAGGATGAATGGATGCAATATGGATGTGGTACTCCTAGAGAATGAGAGAACTTGCATATAAAGTGATAACTGAACAAGATAGATATTAGATAAAATATATGACAAGTTTCTCGGCAAAGGCCAATCCTAGGAACCAATGGGCTTCTTTTAAGGGTGTTAACTCATTTTACAATCAAGTGATAATGATAGAAATATCATTAACAATAAAAGGATTATTAGAACTCCAGACGGATAGAGAGATCTTGCTCTATGTGATAAGCAGCCCAAGTAATGATACAACGATCACAAACTCCTCGAAGTATTCAAATCAATATTTTTCAGTAGTGATTCATTCTTCTTGTATGAATTCAAGTTGATCTTAAATGTCTTCAACGTTCAAAGTGTCAAAGAGATGTCACACGAGAGGCTTAGTTCAAGTGCAATATCAAATTATTCCTAAACTAACAAAGTGTGAAATAATAGGAAGGTTATATATTCTTATAATTGGATCTCACTGACCTAGTACAGTCATATACAGAGAGAAACAACTCAAAAATAGGAATATTAAATACAAAATATATTGATATATTGATTGAAAATATGAGAAATGTGATTAAAGTGATAAAAATATAGGGATCACTTTGGTGATTTGAAGTAATAGTTAGTGATTCAGATAAATTGTGGGAATTATTGTGGAAAAGGTTGATTTCCTAATAAGATGCAAATAAGGTGTAGAATAGGAGATTTTTAAATTGATTTGAGATTTAAGGTGATGCGTTAACAATCTAAATATGAAAATAGATTACAAGAGACCTTAGACAAATAATTCTAATAAATGGTGTTGTGTGAGTCTTACAAGATTTTTTAAGATTCCAAGGACGTGACAGGAAGCGATTTATTTCAAGATGTATGTAATGATGTCATCTAGGTCGTTAGAGAACCAAATATTTTCTACAAAAATATGAGGATCCTTGCCATGGAGGTTTGATGATCCTTATATAATCTTTGGTGATTAATTAAAATCACCGAAGACCTAAGAAAATTAGGAAACTTTCTTGGAATTCTATTCAACCACTTCCAAAAGGGTTAATTTGGGTATGAGGGTGAGATAAGATAGCTAGGAATGTGTTGAGGGAGTTGGGAGGTTAGAAATTAGGGCTGAAATGGGTTAGGATGAGTTTTAAGTGGTTAGAGTGGTTTAGGGTGAGTGAAATAGATTTTTACTAAGGGTAAAGTGTGATTTTACGAGGGTGAGGACATGGTTTATAGGATAATAAGATAGTTTAATGTTTTGAATGAAAATGTGAGGGGTGTGGATAAAAATGTGTAAGGTCTTGAATATGAGTGTCCATAGATCTATTTTGGATACAGGCTTGAAATTATATGTAGTTTTCCTCATGTTGTGATACCTTGAATTGTGTATTAGGATTTTTACTACTTTTTTTCCTAGAATATAAATGAAAGAAATGTTATCATCTTCTTTTGTTACATGAGAATGTAACAGTTCATGAATCCATTTTCTTCCTAGCATAATTTTTTAAATCCATCTATGAAAGAAGATGTACTTTATCAAAGGATATGTCATTGAACAATGAAAATTAAACATTCAAAGGCTTGATAATTCACATCTCAAATTCTATGTCTAACAAAGCCTCAGTCATGTATTTATTCAAATTCCTCAAAGACAATATTTTTTCAATAAGACATATTTACACTTACAATATTTTTCAATAAGACATATTTAACCATATTTTCATTGAATTACCTTACCATATAACTCTCCAAAACATTACATCCTATGATGTGCATAATTAAATGATATTTAATTTTATTTAAAAATATTATATTTTATGCCACATAGCCATGGAATAAGGAGTGGGGTTTAGTTATATAGATGTTGCCCCTTCAATTTGGTTTAATCATAAAATCACTTTTCTTCCATCTCCTACATGCGTGCAGACAAGGAAGTTTACATCCCCTTTTTATAAATTCAGTAATTACCTACCTTATGTTTCACCTAATAAAGTACTCATTAATTTGAGTTTTAAATCACATAATCAATATGAACAATTATATCAAAATCGTAAGCATAATATTATCGCATATAGACAATAGTCTAGTCATCATAATGCAAAAGTGGCACTATGATTGTTAATTCAAATATTTCACAACATGGTTAGCTTTCACAAAATAACTATCCAAGTCCCTATCGTAAAAAGTGACGCGTTCAAAGAAATTAGACTAAATCACATAAAGGGGGTTTTAAGACAAGACTTATGATTTAACTAGTCTTTCGAGCGTTGTCTTACACATATTAATTCTCCTAAAATACCCATTATCACATCTTATCTTATCTCCTCGATGATGCAATTTCTTGCATTCGAGAACACCTTCACATGCAAAGATAACAATAATTGGTGCTTTATATGTCCAATATAATTAATTAACTTTAAATAGATCATAAATAAGAAAATAACATTAAAATTTATCAATAATTGTAATTCCATTTCAAATATCCATCTAGTGTCTACTCAATTACTTAAAATAAATGTTTTAATCCCAAACACACCGTAATACTAATCAAGAAAATCTAATCAGTAATAATAGGTTGTACATCTACAATCGACATCGCCACCCAATTCTAAAAATGTTCCAAAAATAATAAATGCATAGTTTTGGTATATATATACATATATCTAACTATCTATGTATGTGTGTGTGTGTGTGTGTGTGTGTGTGTGTGTATTCAAAGGGAAAGGGCACTTCGAAACAATTAGGTTCTGCCATAATAAAAATCTCCCATTTTTTTTTTTTTTTGGAACAGGATTCAACAATGGGTTCAAGCCGTACGGCTTCCTTGATCTGTATCTCTACATGAATGAAAGGATCATAAGACTAATAACATTAGATTCTGAATAGTGACATTTCTTGTTGGGTATGTATACATATATCATGTATACAAGTGTATATATACATATACATGTATATGCATATATAGATACATATATATAAATATATACATATATATAAATACATACATACATATATGCATATATATATATATATATATATATATATATTACAAATCTTTTATTCATAACAATGGTGGTTCTAGTTTTATATGTATATGTATAAAATTTAATTAAACTAAGATATGGGTTGAAAAATAAAAATTGAATAGAGATAAGAAATGGAAACAATGTGTAACACCCTCTAAAATCTCCCACTTGAGACCCAAGAACAACCTAGGTTTAGTAAAAAAATTCTAGAATAACTTTTTTTTAATAAAGTGTTCGTAACAAAAATTCATAGTGCATTACAACAATTATCAAATCACCTTACAAAACACTAAGAAGGTGAAAGTTATCCCGAGCACAGTTAGATTATCTTCTTGCAGGGCACGCGGAAGAAATTACTCTCAAAGCGTGGAAGGAGGGCGCGGGAAGAAATTTTTTCTCCCGGGCGTGGAAGAGGGCGTTGGAAGAAATTTTCTCCCGAGCGCAGAAGAGAAGGGCGTAGGAAGAAATTTTCCTCCGAGGTGTGGAAGAGGGGCACAGGAAGAAATTTTTTCTCCCAAATGCGAGGAAAGAGGGGCGCGGGAAGAAACTTTTTTCTCCTAGGCATGGGAAGAAACTTTTTTCCTTTTTCAAACTTAGATTATTTTGAAGCCAAATGAAGTAAAAACTTCCGGAGGCCATAACTTTTGATAGGGAACTCAATTTTTTGGCAAATGAGGACTTTATGGAAATATCTCGACGTCCTTTTGCACAAAAACCTTAAAAATTTAATTTGGATAAATTTTTAAGGGTCGATTTTGAGAAAACATTTTTTTGTCACTAAACAGGTGAATTGGTATTTTTAACTTACACAATTTTGTTCAAATTCACCATTAATTCTTTCTCAACATGCCAAACAGGCATGGAGGATTTCACTTGGGAAAATTTAGGATGGATTGTGAGGGTTAATTTGTTTGATTGATTTTCAATTCCAAATTACCAATTTTGTACAGCAAGATGTCTGTAATTTTGCCTTTGCCCAATTTGAAAGATTCTATAATAATTTCTTAAGTGTTAAGGTCTAATTGGGATCATTTTGATCATACTAATTCAATTTAATATAACATTTCATTTTAAGGTCATAAGGTCATTCTATACATTTTTAATAAAATTTACGAGTTTTTGAAAATTATCTAATAGAATCTACAACTTGAAAAAATTGTTATCTATTTACATTTACCAAACTTTAAAATATTAATTCATTTCCAACCAAATGCTAAAATGTTAGTTTGTTTTCAAATCATCTTCCTTCAAAAAGCTAGAATTGAGTTCTAACAAGGATCATACATTCCAAAGGAAAAGAGTGAATAACATTCTCCTCATACGTATTTCTTCTTTCTCTCTTTCTCTTTCCAAACAGAGATTTCATAATGCATTTCAAACACAGATTTCCAATGAAGACAATATCATTTTTAAAAAAAAAAAACTTCTATTGACTTGGATGATTCTTTTACAACTTTCTTTTCCATTTCATTTCAAAAGACAAAATATAAATCTTTCTTTTTTTCTTCCACAAGAATAAAATTATAGAGTATGTCTCTTTCACATTTAAACATAGGATTTCATTTCCAAAACATAATAACTATCCAATAAAAATAATATTACAAGTCATCCACTTGAAGTGGGAAAATGTTTACAAATAGAAATCTCACAAAGGACTATCAAAACTATCTTCTTTCTCAGCTCCAAAACAATAGTATGAATTTCCATCATTCTCCAATTTGATCACAATAGAACAGGGGAAAGGCAATGCTCTCCACCCAACCAAGACATCCAATGAAAAGGAGAATCCATCCTTCTTCATTGGCCCCCAAGCCCCAACCACATTGCAATAAGAAATGCGACTCAACTCATGGAAACAACAGGCTTCCACAACACAAAGGCAATCTTTCACATGCAAATTTTCATATTTAAAACACAATCCAAAACAAAAAAAAGTAGTTTTAGAACCACAAGATAAACACACAAACAATACTCAGGCTTCATCAAGCAAGCCAAAGGAGCAAGAAACTATGGGGGATGCTGCTTATGCCTCCCAAAGGGGAAATGGGTATCACCACCTAAGAACAAACCACCAAAATATATCATTTCAAGTCCCTGACATGCCCTTATGCCTCCCCCAAGTACCCCTTATTCCTCACAATTTCTTATGCCTCCCCAACCTCTTATGGCACCCCATAACAAGTAAAGAAATGCAAGCTATTTATTTTTACAAGGTGGAACCCAAATCCCAACTCCCTCCACACTTATACCTCCCCAAAACACTTATGCCTCCCACAAGAATACCCCATAGTCTTCTCCTACACCATCCCTAAGCCATCTACCCACCAGCCAAAAATAAAACAACACATTCAAACATTCAACCATTCACATATGCATAAAATAAAAGAAGAGCATTTCAAGAGCTAAGCTCTTACCTCTCCATGATGGAGTTTGTTCCAAGGTTCAAAACAACAAGCTTTCCAATGCAAAAAAATAGTCCAAGATCAACAATCTACAAGCATTCAACAATCTCCAACTTTCTCCAAATTTGCAAGAGCTCCAATGAGAAAAGTGAAGAAGCAAAGCACAAGTATTCAAAAGAATCCCCATGTCTTCCAAAAGCAAGGGCTCAAAACAACAAAAGAAGTCACCCAAAATGATGCATCCACAAGTGAAGCAACCCAAAAACAAGCTAAGGAATTTGAATTTATAGAGAGGGAAGAGAAGAGGATGAGGTGGATCCATGTAGGATGCCACTTCACACATCCTCAACTCCACCTCATAAGTCAACTTCAATCTCCAAGGCATAATAAATAAGTAGGTGAATAATATGATAGTTTTACTTACACACTCAAATCAAGCCCACACCCCATAAGGACTTAAATTTAAAACATGAAGAAAGTGCAATTAAAACATACAACTTGACTTACAAAAATGCATAATGAAAGTCTAAATTTAACTCTCCAACCATAGGTAAGGTTGGTATATAAATTTAAGAGGTGTGGGGCAAGTTTAACTTGTCCCACAAGCCTCCAAAATCAGCCTCCAAGGAAAATTGAATTTCAAAGAAGGTGGAGTGTTTCATACTCCAAAATCAACTTACATATCTCTTACACATTACTTACACATTTCTTACAACATTTAAAACAAGAGCCAACAACTCTAATAATTACTTTCTTATGACCCAATTTGATTAATTAATTTTAACAATATGATTACTCACAATACTTTACACATTTATTTAATTAAATAGAAAGGGGAAACACATCACTTATAAAACACATACTAACTTAAACAAAGGAACCAAATAAAAGAAATACACAAAGTCCCTTGGTCACATTTAAAGGTGATCCCCCATGGGAATCCCTAACACAATCAAACACACACAAACAAATACAAGTTGCCATGGTGACCTTGTTGAATTCATCTAGAATTCCAAAGTGGTTGGTCTCCAATCCCCGATGTTTGTTGTGATATTTTTAACCTACAAAATACAAATACCTCCTTCGGCCTCATGGCCACATCAGACATCCAAAATGAATATAAATATATAATTTAAAATCATATATATATATATATGAATCACAACAACATCAAGGCAAACAACAATATCATTTGTAATTTTATCAACAACTATATCATCATCAAATAATTTTCATTTTCTAGGTCTACTCAAAATATCCAAATATCACATGTCCGAACAACATCTATAATATAACCATGTCAAACAATATATCAACATCAATATATAAAATGTCTCTAATAATCATCATGCATCATATAAGAATCAAGTCAACAATAATCTATGCTCTAACATCTAACATCATACTAAATTAAAACTATAATAATGCCCATAATATAGTCAGCAGTATCATGATCAATATCAAAAGGTGTCGAAGGGAAGTGGGCACTACATCCCCTCCCCTTAGACTCAACTTCCTCTAGAAGTCATTGGAACAGATGTGGAAATTGAACTCATAACAATGTAGCATCCTCCCAAGTAGTTGTAGTCTCATCATATTTGTCCCACTGCACTCACACTGATCAATATCTCTACCTCGAAGGCCTAGGGTCCTGCGATCTATAATGTGAACGGGCTCCACCATCACCTGCCCCTGATCCTACACCTGCAATGAGGTCCAATCTAGCACATGAGAAGGATCAAGCAATGTATCTCCTAAGCACTAAAACATGAAACACATCATGTATGCGTGAGACAAGCTAGGTGGCAATGCTAGATGGTAGGCCAAAGGGCCGATACACTCCAAGATCTCAAAAGGACCAATGAATCTAGGAGCTAACTTAGAACCTTTTCCATAACAGATAGGGCTCTTATGTGGTCTTGACATGAAGGAACACCTTCATGCCCACATCAAAACTACGGTCGGTCCTATGTTGATCTACATACTTCTTTCTACCTATCTTGTGCCTCCTGTAGTCTTTGTCTGATCAAAACCACTTGCTGCTCCATGTCCTGTAACAAAGTTGGTCCAAGAGAAACCTTATCCTCTAACTGTCCCTAGCTAAGAGGTGTCTTGCACTCTCTACCATACAAAGCCGAAAAGGAGCCATGCCTATAGAACTCTGAAAACTATTATTGTAGGAAAACTCCACCAAGTATAGTACTCCTCCCATCTCGACTGATGATCCATAACATACATCCTAAGCATGTCCTCTAAAATTTGATTCACCCGCTCAGTCTATCCATCTGTCTCAGGGTGATATGTTGTGCTGAAATTGATCCTCATCCCGAGGGCATGCTACATGGTAGTCCAAAAATGGGAAGTATACAAGGGATCATGGTCACAAATGATCTTCTGTGGAATCCCGTGTAACCTGACGATCTCATCTAGATAAACCCATGCCACTACACTAGTTGTATAAGTGGTCTTCACCGAGAGAAAAGTGAGCCACTTTTGTCAATTTATCCACCGTGACCATGATGGCATGTCGTGGTGATATCTTGACATCGGTAGCCCAACAATGAAGTCCATGGAAATGGTGTCCCACTTCCACTCGGTATAGCATGAGGAAAGAGAAGGTTAGTTGGATGTTGATGCTTGGCCTTCACTTTTATGGCACTCTAAACAACGTGACACAAACTGAGCCATGTCTCTATGAAGTCCTCTCCAATGATACAACTGTCTCAAGGTAGCGTGCATCTTCTTCACCCGGGATGGATGGGTGAATAGGGTGCACGATGTGCCTTTGTCAAGATGTCCTACCTCAAGCCTCCATCTCTGGGAACATAAATCTGACCTCTGTGCCTGAGAATTCCATCTGCCTCTAATGAGAAACCATCAAACTTCCCCTCAAGGGGTCTGGGACTCGATCTCTACTCTCGCTGCAATGTAGAAGTTGTCAAGAGGAAGTTGTTGTAGAATCCTACTCCACAAATCTGTGCCCACTGAAGTGGCCATAACCACATGTCTCCATCTACTGAGAGCATCTGCAACCACATTCTCCTTCCCCTTCACATGCTCTATCTCCATATCATACTCACAAAGCAACTCCATCCAATGCCACTGACGAGCATTGAGATTGGGCTGTGTGAAGAGGTGGCGAAGACTCAAGTGATCTATCCTGAGTGTGAATCTTTGACCAAGAAGAAAGTGTCTCCATCAAACCAAGGTGTGAACCACTGCCACAAGCTCAAGATCATGAGTCGGATAATTGATCTCATAATCTTTGAGTTTGTGAGACTCAAAGGCCACCACTCTTCCCTCCTGCATCAATACACCTCCAAGTCCTACCAAAGAAGCATCCATGCATACAAAAACTCACCCTGTGGATCCGGCACTACAAGAATGGGTGTTTTGTGAGGCACTCCTTTAGTGTCTGAAGGCCTACTCACATCTATTTGACCAATCAAACTTCTTCCCTTTCCGTTGAAGGGAAGTAATGGGGTGTAATCTAAGAGAAGTCCTAAACAAACCTCCTGTAATAACCTGCTAACCCCATGAAGTTGTGCACCTCTATCACAGTAGTGGGTGTTGGCCAATCCATAATGGCTCTAATCTTAGAAGGATCGACTATGATACCTTCCCCATAAATGATGTGACCCAAATATTGTACCTCTATTTGAAAGAATGCACACTTCTCCAAGTTCCCATAAAGTTGTTGCTCATGAAGACACTGAAGAACCTAAGCGAAGGTGCCCCTGTGCTCTTCATGCATATGTGAGTAAATCAAAATGTCATCTAGGAAGATGAGCATGAAGTGATCTAAGAAAGTTTTGAATACCCCATTCATCAAACTCATAAATACTATGGGGGAATTCGTCAAACCAAAAGGCACCACTGTGAACTCATAGTGCCCATATCTCGTATGAAAAGTGGTCTTATGAATATCCACCTCCTCCGTAATCCTCAACTGATGATAGTATCGACTTAAGATCAATCTTAGAGAAAATTGTGGCTCCCTTCATCTGATCAAACAAATCATCTATGCGCGGAAGGGGATAACGATTCTTGATCGTTACCTTGTTTAGTTAGTGGTAATCAATACACAACCACAAGGATCCATCCTTCTTCTTCACAAAAATCACCGGTGCACCCCAAGGGGATACACTAGGATGGATTAGGCCTTTCTCCAAAAGGCCCTCAAGATGCAACTTGAGCTCACAGAGCTCTGGTGTGGTCATCCGATAAGGTGCTCATGAGATAGGCTCTGCTCCCGAAACTAGATCTATATGAAATTCAATCTCACGTGGGGTGGTAACCCTAGTAGCTCCCCTAGAAAAACATCTGCAAACTCTCTCAAGAGGGGATGATCATCTAGTGATGGTCCACTAGTCCCATCCTCTAGATCTATCACTAACTGTAACAACATACATCTGACAACCCCGTCACACACCGCTTAAGCTGCATAGCGGAGATGGTGCGAATGGAAACATGGGTCTCCTAACCCCTGAAATAACACTGACTCAACTCCTAGATCATCTACACAAGATATAGTCTTATGGTAATAATCCATCCTGGCCCTATGTGTAGACAACCAGTCCATGCCCAAGATGACTCCATACGAGCCCAAAGGAAGGATACAAAGATCCGAGGTAGTGGTGAAAGGTCCCAAATCCACTACACACTCCTTAACTAAGGAGTCTACAGAGATCTTGGCTCTGAAGCCATCTCAATGTCCCAACTAAGACCCTGCCTAACTGCCACCAAGCCTGCATCACTCTACTAAAGATGGTGTAATAAAATAATCTAAAGAACCAGAATCAAACAAAATGGAGGTAGGAATACCACCAATGCTACTGTGGTCTCAATAATGGTACTCTGATGCTCAGCCTAGTGGTTCTTGACCGCCACATAGATCCGATGACTACGTGCCCCATGTCACCAATGGTAGGCTTTGAGATCTGTGTCTTACCCTTGTTATTAGGGTTCTGAGGGTAGTCTCTCTCAAAAATTCCAGCAATGCCACAACCAAAACAACCACTTGATCCTCTCCCATGTGTAAGGTCCGACCGGTACTCTAGAGGTCTATGGTGTGGATCCTGATGATCCAGCTATGGTCTACTATGGTCTCTCTTTGGTGAGCTCCTGCTGACTGAGCCCTCTAGGCACCCTGTGTCCTGATGGGACCCCTAGGAGGAGGCCCCATACTCGACCCTATGTGCATCAAATCTCTGTGGAGGTCTATAAGGTGGGCGAGACTGCTCTCTGTTGTTTTGTTGTGGTCTAAAAGATGACTATGTTGAACCCTATCCACCATGAGGAGGAGGTATTGACCCCCTCGATCTACTATCCTGCATCTGTTGGATGTGGCTCGGACTCGGTCTCTAGCCTGCTGGGTCTTTCCCCGAGTCTCCTCTACTATATAGGCCTTCTCAATGGCCTCAACTAATGTCTATGGACAATGGATCCGAACTACACCTCCAATGTCAAGATTTAGGCCCCAAATGAATCTGTGGATCGTACACTATCATCCTGCATGTAATCAACATATTGGAGTAGATAGAAATCTTCTCTCATACTCAACCACTATAAGAGATGCTTGTTGAGGTCATGAAACTCATCTATCCTCTGTTGTATGAACCTCCGTGACAAATATCTACTCCTGAAATGCTCCTCAAAGAGCTCTAGGTAACTATCTTAGAATCACATGGAGCTTCTACTCCTCTATCCTCCACTAGACACCTACTCTGTCTCTCAGTAGATGGATCGCAACATGAGCTTTCATGTTGCTAGAACAAGGGCAGAGCTTGAAGCATCCACTCAAGCTCACCAACAGGCTCTACCTGAAATCCACCTATGTCACTAGAATAATGTGATGGTCGTAGCTTCAGGATCTCCCTGATGTGGTCTAAGTATAGTCTGATGACCCCTAGGCCTCCCTACATGCTCATCTCTAAGCCTAGGGCTCCGAGACCTATCTCTATGTCCTAAAACTCGGTCTCCATGTCCCCTCTATGGTGACTCTACTCTGACTAACTCCACGTGGGATTTCTCTCCTCTATGCTCCTCACTATGCCGAGGAGATGCATGAGCCTCAATGGATGTCACCCTATCATGTCCGACTGAATGTGCTCCTACGGTCCCTCCACGTAGAGTGGCATTAACATCCTAGAGTGTCTGTAAAATCTGTGGTAGGATAGCTGCTACAACATGATCTGGTGGTGGTAAGTCTAGGTCTATGTGAAAAGACCCCTCATCTTGTCCGCGCCTCCTGCATAGACCAAGGTGAGAGTTAGTTCATTATTCTAGGTTTTATTAGTTTTCCATGTTCACTAAATATGCAATTTCAAACAAAGTTGTTCTCTAGATTTGAAAGTGTGCTAGGTTTAATATTGTACTAGGTTTAAAGTTCATGTCTCAAGTTTTCTAGTGTGCCCAAGGGTCCAAGATTTTGAACCCATGGCTCTAATACCAAGTGTAACACCCTCTAAAATCTCCCACTTGAGACCCAAGAACAACCTAGGTTTAGTTAGAAAAATTATGGAATAATTATTTTATTTTTTAAAGTGTTTACAAAAAAATTCCAGAGTCCATTACAACAATTATCAAATCACCTTACAAAACACTAAGAGAGTGAAAGTTATCCCAAAGCACAGTTAGATTATCTTCATGGGCGGGGGCATGGAAGAAATTTTCTCCGGGCATGGAAGGAGGTGCGGGAAGAAATTTTTTTCCAGCGCGAGAAGAGGGTGCGGGAAGAAATTTTTTCCTCCCAGTGGAAGAGAGGGCACGGGAAGAAATTTTTCCTCCCAGTGTGGAAGGAAGAGGGTGGAAGAAACTTTTTCTCTCACGAAAAGGGCACGGGAAAGAAAGGGGCGGGAAGAAACTTTTTTTTTTTCGAACTTAGATTATTTTGAAGCCAAATGAAGTAAAAAATTCCTTTAGGAGGCCATAACTTTTGATAGGGAACTTGGTTTTTTGAAAACAAGGACTTTATGGAAATATCTCGACGTCCTCTTTGCACAAAACCTTAAAAATTTAATTTGGATAAAGTTTTAAGGGTCGATTTTGAGAAAACATTTTTCTATCACTAAACAGGTGAACTGGTATTTTTAACTTACACAATTTTGTTCAAATTCACCATTAATTCTTTCTCAACATGCCAAAGGCATGGAGGATTTCACTTGGAAAATTTAGGATGGATTGTGAGGGTTAATTTGTTTGATTGATTATCATTTCAAAATTACCAATTTTTTTGACAAAAATGTCTACAATTTTTCCTTTGCCCAAATTTGAAAGGTTTTATAAAAATTTCTTAAGTGTTAAGGTCTATTTAGAGTCATTTTTCCATCATGCAAATTTCAATTTAACATTTCATTTTTTCCTAAGGTTTCATAGGTCATTCGAACATTTTTAATAAAAATTTACTAGTTTGAAGTGAATCAAAATAGAAGCTCTACTAACTGAACACAAACAAATCTATTTACATTTACCACTTTAAAATATTAATTCATTTCCAATCAAATCTAGTTTACTTAATATCTCATTTCAAATCCTTCAATAAAAAAGCTTGAGAATGCAGTTCTAATTTTCAAATCAACAGAAAGGTGATATAATATATTCTCTTCATACGTATTTCTTCTTTTCAATTTTCCACATAGAGATTTCATATATGCATTGCAAACATAGATTCCCAATGAAAACAATATCATTTTTTAAATAAAACAATTCTATTGACTTGGATGATTCTTTTACAACTTTCTTTTCCATTTCATTTTCAAAAGACAAAATACAAATCTTTCTTTTCCTTCCACAGAATAAAATTATAGAGTATGTCCTTTCACATTCAAATGGGATTTCATTTCCAAAACATAGTAACTCTTCAACACAAAACATATTACATTGTCATCCACTTGAAGTGGGAAATGGTTTTACAAATAGAAATCTCACAAAAGGACTGTCAAAACTATCTTCTTTCTCAACTCCAAAACAACAGTATGAATTTCCATCATTCTCCAATTTGATCACAACAAAACAAGGGGAAAGGCAACGCTCTCCACCCAACCAAGACATCCAATGAAAAGGAGAAGCCATCCTTCTTCATTGGCCCCAAGCCCCAACCACATTGCAATAAGAAATGTGACTCAACTCATGGCAACAACAGGCTTCCATAACACAAAGGCAATCTTTCACATGCATTTTCATATTTAAAACATAGTCCAAAACAAAACAATAGTTTTAGCAACCATAAGATAAAAACACAAACAATACTCAGGCTTCATCAAGCAAGCCAAAGGAGAAAGAAACTATGGGGATGTTTCTTATGCCTCCCAAAGGGAAATGGGTATCACCACCTGAGAACAAAACACCAAAATATATATCATTTCAAATCCCTGACATGCCCTTATGCCTCCCCAAGTACCCCTTATTCCTCACAATTTCTTATGCCTCCCAACCTCTTATGGCACCCCATAATGAGTAAATAAATGCAAGCTATTTATTTTTACAAGGTGGAACCCAAATCCCACTCCCTCCACACTTATACCTCCCAAAACACTTATGCCTCCCACAAAAAATACCCCATAGTCTTCTCCTACACCATTCCTAGGCCATCTACCCAACCAACCAACAAATAAAACAACACATTCAAACATTCAACCATTCACATATGCATAAAAAAAAGAAGAGCATTTCAAGAGCTAAGCTCTTACCTCTCCATGATGGATTTTGTTCCAAGGTTCCAAAACAACAAGCTTTCCAATGCAAAATAGTCCAAGAGATCAACAATCTACAAGTATGCAACAATCTCCAATCTTCTCCAAAAGCAAGAGCTCTCAAAACCAGAGAAGTCACCCAAAATGAAGTGATCAACAAGCAAAAGTATTCAAAAATAATCCCCATGTCTTTTAAAAGCAAGGCTCAAAACAACAAAATAAGTCACCTAAAATGATGCATCCAAAAGTGAAGCAACCCAAAAACAAGCTAAGGAATTCAGAATTTATAGGAGAGGGAAGAGAAGAGGATGAGGTGGATCCATGTAGGATGCCACTTCACACATCCTCAACTCCACCTCATAAGTCAACTTCAATCTCCAGGCATAATAAATAAGTAGGTGAATAATATGACAGTTTTACTTACACACTCAAATCAAGCCCACACCCCATAAGGACTGAAATTTAAAACATGAAGAAAGTGCAATTAAAACATACAACTTGACTTACAAAATGCATAATAAAGTCTAAATTTAACTCTCCAACCATAGGTAAGGTTGGTATATAAATTTAAGAGGTGTGGGACAAGTTTAACTTGTCCCACAAGCCTCCAAAATCAGCCTCCAAGGAAAATTCGAATTTCAAGAAGGTGGAGTGTTTCATACTCCAAAATCAACTTACATATCTCTTACACATTACTTACACATTACTTACAACATTTAAAACAAGAGCCAACAACTCTAATAATTACTTTCTTATGACCCAATTTGATTAATTAATTAATTTTAACAATATGATTACTCACATTATTTACCACCATTTATTTAATTAAAAGGGGAAAAACATCACTTATAAACACATACTAACTTAAACAAAGGAACCAAATAAAATAAATACACAAAGTCCCTTGGTCACATTTAAAGGTGATCCCCCATGGGAATCCCTAACACAATCAAACACACACAAACAAATACAAGTTGCCATGGTGACCTTGTTGAATTCATCTAGAATTCCAAAGTGGTTGGTCTCCAATCCCCGATGTTTGTTGTGATATTTTTAACTGCAAAATACAAATACCTCCTTCGGCCTCATGGCCACATCAGACATCCAAAATGAATATAAATATAATTCCAAAATCATCTATATATATATATGAATCACAACAACATCAAGGAAAACAACAATATCATTTGTAATTTTATCAACAACTATATCATCATCAAATAATTTTCATTTTCTAGGTCTACTCAAAATATCCAAATATCACATGTCCGAACAACATCTATAATATAACCATGTCAAATAGTATATCAACATCAATATATAAAATGTCTCTAATAATCATCATGCATCATATAAGAATCAAGTCAACAATAATCTATGATCTAACATCTAACATCATACTAAATTAAAACTATAATATCATTTTGATGTCTTGGCCATGTTCTAATTATCCATTAGGGTAGCTAAACCAAAACAAAATCTAGATTTTTCCTAATTAAATTCATTTTTCCATTTATTTAAGTATATGTATGGTATGGGTGAATATTTTATCATTTATTAAAGTTTAAAAATATATTTAACTATGTTTGGTAGGTTGATTAATGGGCATAAGTCTTTTAGTTTAAATTAAATTTTTATCTTTACGACCTAAACACTAATTAAATGTAGAGATTGTGCAAAGGTAAGACTAAACTTAAAAATTTGAATAGATTTGTGAGAAAATTGAATGCCAATTTCATTTAAGACTATCATATGAATCTATTTAAGAAGTTGAAAAATTCACGAGAGATATATGAATTTCATTGATCACACAAGATTTTAACAAGATGACTATTATAGTTAGACATATCAAAGATGGTGCTTAAAATATTTCATGTTAAATGAATGGATTTTGAATAGAAACTTATGATGAGTTTTATATGATTAGGATATGATCTATTGAGGAAGTCTATCAATTTACACTAAAGTCAAAGGGGGATTTTATGTGTAAGTTGAAAAACATGGTGCAAGGAAAGGCCTTGTTCACACAAGGTTAAGGGTAAGGCAATAAAAGAGTAACATATGCACAGTGAAGGAGAGTTAAGAACATTGTGATGATGGTGTGAAACGTGTAGTGACCCCTTAGTGGGTGACCATAAAAATACATTGAATAATAATAATAATAATAATAAATTGAAATTTACAATCATCCTTTAACTAGGAATGGAATTTGAGGCCCCATGATTTCCTAGTCCTACTTAAACATACATTCATGTGTAAGGGGCATACAAATTATAATAACGACTTACATTTATGTAATTTTTTTATTTTTTTGATATTTAAACGCTTTTGATCGAGCTATGAACCAGAGGGATGAACCCCAACATTACAAAAGGAAAGAGAGGAAGAAGGGAAGAAAGGGCGAGGACATGAGGAAAGAAGAAGAAGAAAAAGGTGAAAGAGGAGTATAACAAATGGCGACGTGGTGAGATAGCCGAGAACAAAATCCCGAATGGAACCAAAACATCGCGCAAAAGGGGGAGTAGAAGAGCTCTGCATCAATCGAAACCAATACCAACTCGGCGGTTGGACTCGTGTAGAAGGAGCCTGTATGCACTCCAAGCCCTATCCTTTAAAGCATTCCACTAATCGATTGCAGAGTAAATAGGGAAGCCAGTGGCCTCAATATCCACTTCAGGCAGAAGACGATGATCGAGCCTTCCCATCGTGAACAGAGTGCTGACGCTTTGGGCGTGGTTGAGAAGGTCCCTATACTGGCCATAGATCCATTTGATGCCACGCCCTGAGCCGATTGTAAGATCATCAACCTCCTCAACCCAGAGGAGTGGATCCGACAGGGAGAAGTCAGCCAGTTCATCACGGAGGCCGGCACGGTGAGCGGGAAAGATAACAAAATTGGCAATGAATTCCATGATGACCAAATCCTCCTCCAAAAGTAGGTAGAAGGAGATGAAGGCAGCAGTGATGTCTATGTTTGTGCATGCCTGGCGAGAACGAAAATGATAAGAGTCTCCCAAAATAGTCTCAATTGCTTCGGCTTCCTAGATTGAAGAATATTGGAAGACTTCTAACAGACGGGAACGATCAATCTCTAGATTTGAGGTGACATCCAACACCGTGCTATGAAGGGTAACAAAAGGGAACCCAAGAAACGCCATGGAAAGACACTGGAGAACAAGCAATGTGGAATCTAAGACCGAGAGACACAAAATAGAGATTCAGCAACCTTCTCCCTTAAATGGAGTGTCAGACGCGTGTGAGGCATAATCCGAATGTCGAGTTGAGTGGCCCGCTCTTGGGAAATTAGGATTGACAGTCCATGCCACTCTTTATCGGTACTGAAGTGACGATGGCGACAAGGTAATCAATTACATAGTTTGCCAAAAAAACAGCCACTTGGTTTGTTTCTCTGTAATTATGTGTAATGTACCAGGAGCCAATTTTGTTTAACCAAAATAGAATTGGGGGATAAAGGTATTGATTTTCCCGTTGTGGATGTTCCTCTAGAAATTATACATATGATAATTTTGGATTCCCCTTCAATAAATAGATGTGAACAAGCTAACTGGGCAGCCATCTTGACCCCTTCTAGTAGCGCTTGGGATTCAGCAGCATTGCAAGAACCATATCTGAGAGGGTAGGAACTAGACTTGATGAGATTACCAAATTCATCCCTAAGAATACATTATGCACCTGATTTACATAGGTTCCCTCTAGAAGTGCCATCAAAATTGAGTTTCCACGAACCCTTCAGAGGGGGTCACCATCTTGCCCTTTTCTCGTGAAGCAATTTTTCAACTTGAGTGAGGCCCTTTTTACAATAGAGATGGGGCCAGGGTTGCTTTATGAGGGGCCAAGATTTCATGATATCAAAATCCACGGAGGAGAAAGAGGATTGAGAAAAACAATTAACACTAACTTTCTCTGAGATGGCCACTTCTAGCTTGTTGAGAAAAGCATGCAACTCGGTAGTTTGATCCCTGAAGAGACGAAGATTGTGTTCCCACCAAATATGCCACATGAGGAAGAAGGGGGCTATGTACCAAATAGAACTGAGGGAGCTATTATTGTTATATCTTGGCCAAGAGAGAAGGGTCTCTCCAATATTATTACATGGGACCCAAGCTAGATTTAATTTGCTAAGGAGCTAACCCCAGCAACTGGACACAAATGGGCAAAATAGAAAGAGATGATCAAGATCTTCCTTAGTAGCACCATAGAGCACACACTTGGATGGACCAGCATAACCCCATGATCTCCACCTAACTTGAGTCAGAACTTTCTTTTTCATAACCAACCAGCCAAAAATTGCCACCTTTGGAGAGATGCTGGGATGCCAACAGCCGTAGGAACAAGGAAGACCCTGGCCAAACCATGAGATGAGAATATTATAGCCAGCTTTCACGGAGAAGGATCCTGTTGCATCCCCAAGCCAAATCATACGATCATCATTATTAAGAAAGTGTGCATTTCTATCTTGTAAGGCGCCCTTGAAGAGATTGGATTCCTGTGCATTAGCCCCAATATTGGAGATATCTTTCCAAAGCCAAGAGGATGAGCCATCGGATTCTCGACCGCCATAATTAAGCAACCAAAGATCCCCAAGTAATCTTGGTCGTATTCATTACTCTGTTGAGTTTAGACATAATATTAGGTGGGGATCCGTTCCATCTTTCCTCCTAGAAGGTGGCGAGCTGATCTATTGATGTTCCAAGAGACTCGACTCAGAATCAGGGGTTTGGACTTGCAGAAGAAATTCCAGATATGTGATCCTTTGGGGAGCTCAGTGTTGGATAACAATAGCTCGGGGTGACCCCCCCAAGATACTTGTGGGAAAGAACTTGGAATGCGAGCCGTTTGGCATCTGAGATGAAGTTCCAGACAAGTTTTGCTCCGAGGGCTGAATTCTGAAGAGCAAGATCCAGAATTCCCAACCCACCAAGGCATTTAGGTAATTTGACCGTATCCCAGTTTGCAAGGTGAAATTTGCGCTCTTCATTGTTTCCTTGCCATAAGAAGGATCTGACAATCTTTTCAATTTTGAGCAGAACAGATTTAGGGATCTGCATGACAGACATCATGTATATCGGAATGGCCAGAGAACTGAATTTATCAATAGGGCTCGTCCCGCCAGGGATAGCCATTTTCCTTTCCATGAGAGTAATCTAGAAGAAATTATTTAATCAAAATAAACTATAATGATATATCATTAAATTACATAGTTTTCCTCTAAATTCAATAGGTGAAATAATTATATGATAACTAAGAATTAAATTAAATGTGTTCCCATTTTATTAGTCATCGATTATTATGTACAAGGCATTTCAATTAACTCTAAGAATGTGTATCTTTGATTCCATTTCAATACAACCATACATAACATCAAGCATAATTTGAGTGGAGATTCCCTTAATCAATTTCATTATTTTTTGCATTCACCTATTTATTTTCCATATACCTCATAGCACAATTTCATTGCACTAATTTTTAGCCACATGATTTCCCTCATTTTTCTAGTGTTTACTATAATCAATTCAACATCCATAAATATAAGTTCATTCCTATCATGTATAAGTTACTTTAGCATTATTGAAAAAAATGTTTAAAGAAACCACCTTTCCTGCATAAAACAAACATAGAATATTTGGGGGGGAAGGAAAGACGTTCTTAAGTGTACACTTTTTTTATGAAAAATAAAAATATTCAACTTCTACGAATTATTTGAAATAGTTACACTCAAAATTGGAAGATGTTATAAGAACATGAATCATAGCATTTTGAGTCTAGTTTCTAAGTTACTATTTTTTTAAATGGTTAAGTGTAAGTGGGTTAAAGAACTAAAATACCAATAGGTGCTCTATTTTGTTAAAAAACATAGTAGAAAGTTAGTCGTACACCCCCTCCCATTTTTTTATCACTATTTAGTATTTTTTAAAACCCTTTGGTAGAAAGATAGATAAGAGCATCTAGTTTGTGATAGATTTTTTTAGATTTTTTTAGTGAGTATTTAATTTTTTATGATTTTTCAAGTACAAAGATTTTAAATTTGAAAAATAAGGGATAGCCAACCATGTCCCCCTAACTACCTCAAAAAATATTGAAATTTATATTTTTAGTCCTAGTTTGTGACTCTATAATTTGTATTCAATTTGGATGGGTGAATCAAAAGATAAGTTTATATAATCCCTTAAAATAGAGTTATAAAAGACATAGTTTGAAGTAAATATAAATGAAAACCTTAAACTAGTAGAAAAATATAAAAATTATATATTTAGAAAGAGGATAGTTTTCTTGACATTGTAGGAAAATTTTTAAGAAAGATAGAATTTTTTTTTGTAGGATTTAGCATGGTGGAAGGTGATTTTTTTCATATTTTTTCAAAAACACGTAGGTTGTTGTGTTGTTACAGGTCTAAGGTGCAGGTTTAGAAACCAAAGCAATTCCAATCCTGTTAAATCTTGGTTTGGGGGCATATTTTAGGGAACGCGAACGCGTTACAACATGAGTGCATATAGGATTTACAATTACTATTATTTCTTATACTTTAAATTTATTTTACTAAATATAAGAAATTAGGGTCACTCTGTACCTTATGGAACTAGTCTCACAGCTCCATGAGTCATGGTTTAGGATAGGGTTTTTTATAATCCAATTTGGTTAGTACATAGGTAAATTTTAGGATTTCAAAGCATTCGGTCTAAAGCTTTTAGCATTTAAATTATACAAACGATGTCTATTTTGGAAAAAAATATAGTCACTTTTTAGGTTTTGGGTCCTTTGGGATTGTATATTGACATTTGTAGGAGTGTTAGATGTGTCAAAATTAGATTTTACAAACCTCTCAACTCTAAAAAAAAAAACCATAACTACTTAAATATATATCCACTCATGAAATGCCTTATAATACATAAAAATCAAAACACATGTGTTCGACATAGTGTCATTAATGGAAAAGGCTATCTAGGTGGCATATGAGTCAGCATGAGGTGTCAATCATTAAGAAACATGAAGTTTGATTGGTAGTTCCTTGTTTTGGTGTGATGAAGTGTTGCATTGGTGAAGTGTTGTTTTGAAACCAAAAAGGACAGCTTCACTATTTTAAAATTATTCATAACACCTTCAATCCTTAGAGAAAAATGGATGTTTCCAAAATTTAGAGGATTCACATAGCTTTTTAATTCCTATTTTTTTCCTCCTAACTCCTTACAGAGCTCCTATAATCTTCTAGAGAAGTCAAGTTTTACCATTAGAATGTTTGTTCCCTACACCTAAAAAACCCATTGTTGGGCATATAGTCCTTGAATGCTCAAAAATTTCCTAAGTCTTCATAAATTACCTTCAACACTTCCAATATTACCCAACATCACCTCTTGATTCTTAAGACATTTCTGAACTCTCCCGGAGGGTGTTTTATTTGCTCCAGAATGGCCAAAATAACTAGCATGGAAATTGAAAATTTTGAAGCATGACAACTAAGCCCTTAATTGACAATAAGGCTTCTCACTCACCGTACAATCTTCCTCCTGGTGATGCATGAGCATATTATTAATAATAAATATTTGATTTTTAAGTGACTAGGGGTGTCTTGGGTCCACTCAAGAAGGTCGTAGCTTGAACTAGTCTATTTGGAATCGATAGGAAAAAAATAGGGATTTTCCCTCTAAATGTATAATTTGAATATTTAAACTAGCTCTATGTATGTTATAGGCTTAGGTGTTAAGTTGCACAATTCTCTTAGACCGACATATCATATTTGGAGGTTAGAGACTATTTTACAAATCATTTTCACATGTAAATATCTTGTTTTGGATTGTCTTCTTATCTATAATGGTGTTTAAGGCTTCATGGAACCCTCACATTATCCAAGGAGCGTAAAATAGATAAAAAGAATTACTAAGACCAAACTATCCCATGTTTTATAAGTTTAGTAGTATGTAGCATGAACATAATTATTCAATAGAATCCTTGAGTCTATTTTAGGGAATTGATCATGAGGACTTCGTGTTGCAAAAGTCAAGAAAAGGTAAATCCATCTAAAGGAGGATTTCTTAAATTAAATTTTTGTTCACAATCCTAATTGTGTGTGCCCAGCTTTAAGGTCCTAGAGTATAATATTCATTGTAAAATTTAATATTAATGATTGCTAGATTCCTTGCTAAGTGTGTAGGAATGTAAGAAGAAGACCAAGAGTTTCAAAATACCTAGTATAGGTTGGAATAAGAATAAAAGCTAATGAATGTGAAAATAATGTCTAGCAGTGTTAATGCCTAGTTTGAGGGCTACGAAGGATGTAATTTTAGAAAAATATAATTTATTCCATGTGTTTCAAGTTGTTAGAGTCTACGAAAATTTGGAGGAAGGCCTAAGGGAATTAAGGACTCAAAACAACATGGCATAAGGATAGAGTATTTAGTGGTTAGTAGGTAAAGGAAGCAATGTACAATCATGTTTATTTCTTGTGACTATTAACACCAATATTGAGAACTAGTTGTCTTAGGAAATAAAATCATAAGGAAGTTGCATCTGTTAGCATAAAGATACGTAGGATTTATCTTATATAATTAAGAGATTTTTTTTTGTTTATTCCATTATTCTCTTGTAGATAATAATCTCCCCTTACATTGTGGAGAGTATTGTTAGCTATCCTTCCTATAAATATTGTATCTCGATTCTTGAATAAGATAGAATAATAAGAGATAAAAAAATCTTTATTCTCTCTCCTCTATTTACGCCTCACAATTGTGTATCGAGCATCAATGACTCGACTGTGTGTGTGTGCATCGAAGAATTATTCCATCCAACTTGGAAGGAGGATGCGTAAAAGAATATTTGCATGCAATTAGTGTGGAGAGATTTGAATTCTTCTACAACCTGTGTGGAGAGTTGTGCGTGAAGAGAGAAGACATACCTACAAAGAAGAGAAAAATAAGGAAATCAAATGAATACGTGGAAGCAAGACTGCAATTTTTGTTTTTATTTCTTGTTGAAACACCTTGCTAGTCATTTTTTGTTTTTAGCTATACTTTGGCAACGACTTGAATTTATTCTCTCGGCTTGGACATGGAGGAAAGTTCCACAAAAAGATAAGGTATTTCTATTAAGAAACAAAGAAAACATGGAGCTACATAAATTTAAAAAATGTTGAATTTGTTTATGTAGATCGGTGCCAGGAGAGAGTTGCATGGTCCATACTTCTATGTGGAACCATAGCAAAAAACTACATGAAGAAGAGAAAAACATGGAAGAATCCAAATTTTTTTATGTATTTTGTTTTATTTGTTGTATAAAATTCAAAAAAAAAAGCGCGTGGAAGTCTAAAACTACGTTTGAAGGATTTCTTTTCTTGTGGCCACGTGGGAAGAGAGACATTGCTGCAACATGAAAGATCTCTAATTGTCGTTGTTTTGATTTTGCTGCCTGATTTTCATGAAGGAGTAAATAGAGTGAATTTGGTGCTAAGAAAACACTATTCATGAATGTTAAACATTGTTGATGTGTAGAAACTAGAAGGGATTGTTGCATCAAAGATTCTTCAAAGAAAGACATGAGACTGCGTGAAGAGTTAGAGCCGCACAAGGAGATGAAAACTTGGTTTCATGTAGCCCAAAACTATAATTTTTTTTAAAAAGGATATATATATTGCCTAGCAAAGAAGCCTCTACAATTACATCAAAGCATCTCTCTAATATCGACACAGAAGAAGGACGAGTGTATCCGACACAATCAAAACTACCTTGAAAGCCACAACGTCAACTTGCCAGCTAAAGAACACCATGAAGAAGCTCCTAAGAGCTCTCGAGTTCTACTTTTCTTTGCTAAATGAGATTGAAACACTAGAAATCTAGTCTTTGATGAGCTAGTTTAATGAGGACTTCTTGAATATTTCCTTTTCAACGTTAGCTACCAAGAAAAGTGAGTTT
Source organism: Taxus wallichiana var. yunnanensis (assembly GCA_018340775.1). Classification (NCBI taxonomy): domain Eukaryota; kingdom Viridiplantae; phylum Streptophyta; class Pinopsida; order Cupressales; family Taxaceae; genus Taxus; species Taxus wallichiana. The sequence goes on along the minus strand of CM031239.1, from coordinate 333,909,442 downwards.
GGGAAGATCTAAAATTCAGGTACACGCTGACTCTGAAGATGAAGAAGAATGCCCCACAAAGAATCGTCATCTCTCAGCATGCGAATATCGAGAGCATCTACGAGCTAGTACTTCACATCTAGTGAGTCATATTTGTAATATCTCTTAAAATAAATAAATAAAAGCTTTTATTATTATTATTTTATTAAAAATGTCTTCTCCGAAGTTGCTTCTCTCTGATGCTCAGTTGCTTAAAGGGTCCAATTTTGTGGCCTAGAAAACAAAAATGAGGAAAATCCTTTAGTTTGAAGGATTATGGGGCATCGTGACTAGATATGTGACCACTCCCATAGCCCCTAATGAATTAATAAAGTATGAAATGGCTAGTGCCAAAGCCTTGATGCTTGATAATTCTCAGTATCAGTGATGATGTGCAAACACATGTTTGGAATGTGGAGAAACCAAAGGAGGCCTAGGACAAGTTGGCAAAAATTTATGAAGCCAAAAATCAGACTAAGATCCTCCATCTTCAGTCAAAGCTGCACACCCTCTCTATGGGGTCAGATGAGAAAGTTAAGGAGTTCTTATGTCATGTGGCTGAGTTGCAATTGGAGTTATTAGTGTTTGGTGAAATGGTGGATAAAAAATTATTGTATCGATCACCTTGAGAGCACTCCCTTCTCAATTCTGAGTGTTTGTTATGACACTAAATGTATCTAAACAAATAGTGGCATTCAAAGAACTTGTGAATTTGCTGCAACAAGAAGAGGCCATCAATTCATCCCAAGAGGAGACTCAAGATAAAGCCATGTTCTCAAAGCCATACCATGGCCAAAAGAATCGTAAGGTTCCCCAGAGAATCCAAATTACTTGTGCAAGGAAAACAACAATAGAAAGATCAAAATTCAAAGAGGTGGTGTCACATTTATAGAACCAAAACTCACAACACCGATCAATGCTATTAAAATAGCTTGAAACAAGTGTCTTCAAGTCAAACAAGCATATCAGAGTGCAAAGATTTTCAAAATTCCAAATGATGTCCCCACTGGAGAAAGCACAAGTAACATCTCGCAGCCCAACAAGATAATGAATATGATGAGGAGACCTCAGAAGGAGCCCATTCTAGTAAGAACCTTGTGCTCATCTCTCAAGCTTCACATCCCATGAAGAGAGTCTAGTTGATAGACTCCGGTGAAAGTAAGCACATGTCAAGTGACAAGGAGCTAATTGATTCACTAGATGAACAACCCGCTAGAGATCGTGTTCGGATAGCAGATGACAAAGAGTACATTGTAGAAGGAATAGGTAGAGTCACCAGCCCTCTATGACCATGAAAATGTATGCTTACAAAGGTACTATATGTTCTTGGATTGACTAACAACCTCCTGTCAGAAACTAAACTATTGAATTATCACCTGAAGGTAGAATTTCTTGTCCAAAATGGCATCAAATCATGTTTTATCTCATGACAAGGTAGGATTATTACTATAACATTTATAAAAGATAAGTTATGTGCTTTAGATACTGTTTCATCTTCTGTAATAGCTTTATCTACATAAATAGTATAATCTGCTACACTCTGGGATTTTAGATATGGACACTTGTTGGATAGTTCATTACATCAAATGAGTTCAAAAGAAATGGTTCATGGACTACCAAAATTGTCTAGTTCCTTACCACTTTTCCCTGGCTATCTTGCAGGAAAACAACACAGGGATCCATTTCAGGTAAGCACCTTTCATGCCAAGAAGCATCTAGAGGTAGTTCATACTGGTGTCCGAACGACCCTCTGCTGCTTCATTTTTGGGATTTAAGTACTTCCAACTATTCATGGATGACCACTCTCACAAGATGTGGGTGTTTTTCCTGAAGAAGAAAAGTTAGGCTCTTCAACACTTCCAAAAATTCTATCATTTTGTTGTGAAAGAGACCGGAGAACCACTTCTTCTACTTCACTCAGATCGAGGGGGGGAATTCACATCAAACAAGTTCTTACCATTCCTAAACCAACAAGGCATAAAGTAGAACTTGAATGTTCCCTACACACCCCAACAGAATGGCATTGTTGAGTGTTGTAATTGCACAGTGATGGAGATGGCTCGCTTCATGCTATCAACTACAAATCTAGAAGAAAGCTATTGGGTTGAAGCAGTATCAGACAACTATATATATTCTCAACAGGGCACCGACAAATATTCTACAAAATAAAATTCCATAAGAGGTATGGAGTTGTAAAATCCATCAATTTCTCATTTACGAGTATTTGGTTGCACAACATACATGCATGTCCCAGCTCAGAAGAGAAATAAGGTTGAACCAAAGACACTCCTATGTATTCTACTTGGTTACAACACTACCTTGAAGGCATATCATCTCATGGATCTTGAGATAAAGAAAATATATGAGATTCAAGAGGCGTGGTTTGTGATCAGTCATCATTTGACTCTGTAGTGACATCAGAAGAACCATTACCAACCACCTCTCACCGACTAGTCTCTGAATCAGATGAACAACCAGAGGAGACTACTCAAAGAAAATAAATGCTACTAGGAGAGCTATTTGTTGACCTTGGAGAACTGGAGAATGTGACTCCACATCAATCCACATGGAAATGACATAGTTCTTCTCAAAAGTAGCCAAGTTCTCATCCGAAGTGGGTACAAAGCACCATCAAGGACTCACATTTACAACAACTCCCAGATACATCATCTAGAGTCAAACAAGAAATAAGCTAAAATTTGTACTCATGAGTTCACCGATTAATAGATCTAAGCCAAAAAAATCCGTGAAGCACTCACCAACCTTAGTGGAAGGAAGCCATGGATACAGAATATGACTCACTTATGAAAAATCAGACATGGGAACTTTTTGATCTACCTACAGGAAAGAAACCCATAGGCTACAAATGGGTTTTCAAGACAAAATATAAGGTAGATGGATCCATCGAAAAACATAAAGCACATCTTGTATCAAAAGGATATGCTCGAGAAAGAGGGAATCAACTATGAAGAAACCTTTTAACCCCTTTGTGAACATCAAGACCGTCAAAGTTGTTTGCACATTAACAACATAGAAAGGATGGAGACTTCAGAAGATGGACATCAAGAGTGCTTTCCTAAATGGTGATTTGAAAGAAGAAGTGTACATGACCCAACCTAAAGGATTTTTTGATGAAGAGCATCCTAAGAAGGTATGTCATGTCACTAAATTCTTGTATGGATGAAACAAGCTCCAAGGGCATGGTATATCAAGATCGATGATCACCTTTTGTAGCATGGGTTCACTCGTAGCCCCTCATATTCAAATTTTTATATAAAGAAGGTAGGCAAAGAAATTTTCATTCTTGTTGTGTATGTAGATGATCTTGTGATCACTAACAATTTAGAAGATTAGGTTGATATTGTGAAGAATGATCTCAAAATAACCTTCAACATGACAGATTTGGGGCTACTACATTATTGTCTTGGCTTGGAAATATGGCAAAAGGAGCATCACATTTTTGTCTCCCAGATAAAGTACACCAAGAAACTCCTGGAAAAGTACAAAATGTCTGATTGTAAACCTATATCCACTCCCATGGAGAAAGGATTAAAACTTTCAAGATTCCAAGATTCACCTCAAGTAGATGCTACTCTCTATAGGAAATTTGTTGGAGGACTCATCTACTTGACATATACCAGACCAGATTTATGTTATGTTGTTAGCTATCTTTCCAGATTCATGGGGGAACTGAAGAAATGTCACTAGAATACATCAAAGCATGTTTTGAGGTGTGTCCAGGACATACTGATTGATTATGGTCTAGAATATAAGAAGAATGATAAATTCTTCTTACAGGGATATGTCAACTCGGACCACGTCGGATCTGTTGATGACAGGAAGTCAACTACAAGATACATATTTCATCTCGTATCTAGACCTATCTCGTGGATAAGCAAGAAGTAGAATGTTGTTTCTATCTCATCCACAAAGGTAGAATATCGTGCCGCACACGAGGAGCTGTGTGCGAAGCAATATGGTTACGTCACATTTTGGATGACCTAGAAATTCCTAAAAAATAGTCTCCTATTCTTTATTGCAATAACCATTGTGTTGAAGCTCATGCAGAATCCATTTTTTCATGAACAAACAAAGCATATTGAGATTGATTTTCATTTCATTTGAGAGCACATCTTGAACCATCACATTTAGCTCCAAATATTGTCCTACAGAAGCAAAAGTTGCTAGCATTCTCACAAAATCTCTTAGAAAAGTGAAATTTGAACTTTTCAGGGGTCACATTTGCAAGAATAATGTAATAAGGGGGGAATGTTAGCATAAAGATACGTAGGATTTATTTTATATAATTAGGAGAGTTTGTTTCTTGTTTATTCCATTATTCTCTCGTAGATAATAATCTCCCCTTACATTGTGGAGAGTATTGTTAGCTATCCTTCCTATAAATATTGTATCTACTTCTTGAATAAGATAGAATAATAAGAGATAACAAATCTCTATTCTCTCTCCTCTATTTCTTCCTCATAGTATCTATCATTGAGGGATTGGTGTTAGAATGTTTTTAATCCTTGAGTAATAGGGAAAAATCCTTATACAAATTTAATCAAGAAGAAATAAGTTGACTATCCTACACGGTGCCATGAAGAATTCTAGAGAGGGTAAGGGTTACATGTGAAAATACTTAAGTGAAAGAGGAAGAGTTGAGTTATTTTAATTAGTGATTAGGATAGGGGTAAGCATAGTGAGATGAGTGAAAAGAAGATTGAGTAATTTAAGTCAAGGTGAAGGTGAAAAATAGAGTTGAGAAGATTGTTTAGAGATTGAGCAAACAAGGAGTCTTACAAAGGCAAAAGTTGAAAATATAGCAAGATGATGGATATAGTAGTAATATATCATTGAGGTGTGCTTTAGTAAGGTATATGGGTGTGTTGAAAGGTTTATGTAAGGTTGAAATGTGGATGCAAAGAAGAATCGATACCATTGCAGATAAAACCCTCTAGATCAAGTTTATCAACGTGGAATTAGAACTTAAAGTTTAACCACATGTTTATGACCTCCACGATATATTGATCTCATTACCAAGCACTAAGTGTTTTGAAACAATCTTGGGAGGTATGTATTGCTTGAGAGTATGATATGATTGTTTACTGACACCTTGGTGGCCTTAGATCAAAATGGGTTCTCCCACAATGTAAAGGATTATTCAATATTTCGATGCCTAATTTTCCCTCCTAACTCCTTATGGAGCTTCGGAATCATCCGAATAAGTCAAGGTTCACAATTTGAATACTCATTCCTTGCACCTGAAAACCCGTTGTTGAAAAAACTATCCTTGAATGATCAAAAATTTCCTAAATCTTCCTAAACTACTTCCAACACCTTCAAGGATTTCAAATACCACATTTATATACTTAACACCATTTCATAACCCTCCCATAAGATGCACACATGCTCGAATGGCAAAAATTGGCCTTTCTAGGCTTGCCAGAGAATTAGTCTTTTACTGCACTTTAATGAATGGAATAATGAACCTTGTTAAACATTTTTACAAACTTATACATGTTCACCCAATGCATTAGGAATACTTCAAGGAAAATTTGGTCATGATATTGAAGGAAGGTTCACCCAGAGAGGGATTCAAGAAGATTTGGGAGTAAAATTTCACATTGTGGCTTAGTTTTCATAAAAGTTTTGTATTTTTTGGTTAATCAATTAACATGACAAAATATCCATATGAAGATCATCCTCTTACCATTCCAGGATTCAAAATCCTTGAATGGAATCATATTTAAGATTCTCATACACTTCTTTCTCATATCCCTCTCATGAAAATAGGTGGCTTATTGATCCTTCACACATGATGGTCCTAGATACCTCAGTAGGCTGACTAGATCATTTTCATTTGTTTCTCGAAGAAACTTAAACACAATGGCGAGTCGGATATGATGATCATTAATTCACCTTTGAACAACATAATATCTTCTTAATATCATAATTCACCTCCATGCCCAAGATCTCACTTGAGTGGAAGCATGCTTATGATGTCTGGACACCCTCTTTCTCAATTTCTCCTCGTGGAGATAGGTTTCCTCCTCCTGGTATAGGAATTGATCCCTAAATGAAACTTGGAGGAATGTCTAAGAATCAAATCCATGTTCTTGACCTCCAAAATGTACTTGAAACAATGTAACTTCCACCCCCTTGACTTAGAAGATGTGAGTTCATTACAAGCATTGATTAAGTGTTTAGAAACACTCTCGAGAAAATATGCATTATTTATGATCCTGAGATGATTTCCACCATCACCCGTGGTGATATTCCCTTAATTATTTTAATCCATAAAACGTACATATGTTTTTTTATTTATTGTGTGTTATAAGGAATTTCATGAGTCCATATATTCAAGAAATTATTGCTACCTTTGGGATTTTTGAGGTTTATAAAATATAGTTTTGACACATTTAACACTCCTACAAATGTTAGTAAACAATCCAAAATTCCCCAAAACCTAAACAATGACTATATTATTTCCTAAAATAGACATCGATTGTAGAATTTAAACCCTAAAAGCTTTAGGTTGAATGCTGAAATCCTAAAAATACCTATGTATTGACCAGATTAGAATATGAAAAACTATCTTCTAAACCGTGATACTGATGGAGTTGTGATACTAGTTCCATAAGGTGCAAAGTGACCCTAATTTCTTATATTTACTAAAATAAATTTAAATTATAAGAAATAATAAAGTATAAAGATTAATAAATGAAAAAATATACTTACAACATTTATTTTAATACATATATCCCTCCCACAAACACATACACTACATTGTAAACAAGTACGCACTCACGTTTTAGGCTTGGTAATTACCGAGCCTAATCATTGATAATGTCTTCGTGTTTTCCCAAAACACGCTCATGTTTTGCTTCAAATAAAAACCCACTTTTTCGTGCACTTGGCCTAGTTTTATACATATTAAGTATAAAATTTTAGTTAACAATGTTTATGGTGAGGGTCATTATAGTCCTCATGATTTAATCTTAAAAATTTGAAATCGGTGATGTCTAAGCTCTCTGCAAAAGGGGCTTAAACAAACAATGATATACCATTTATTTGCTCTAGAATTGAAAATACTTGGAAGTAAATTCAATAACTGAAAATGAATCTAATCTAACAAACTGAAATAAATAACTAAAAGAAAATCTAATCTAAAAAATTAAAATAAATAACTAATAGTAAACAAATAAAAGTGAAGCTTCATAATTAAAATTCCAAATTAAAAAAAAATGTTTTCTAAACAATCTAAATAAAACCAAAAGTATTTTAGTCTTAAAAATAATAAACCATCCTCCTCCTTGGGTAAGAGTTGGGCCTTGCTCCCCTCGAGTTGAGTTAACAAAACTAAAAACAAGTTGTTGTCAAGATACTTGAACTATGGATTTTATTAATAAGAAATGATGTTACAAAAACATCCATCTTTTACCACTATTGCATTGAGTGCTTTTGAGATATATGTATAACACATTCCTTATCCAATAATTCAAGATTATATAACTACCTACCTCTGATCTTGGGCAATACTTGACTACATCTTCCACTTTCTAATGATATAAATGTGGAAGGAATTTATTCAAATACTATATCTCTATATTTTACTACTTATTTCACTTGCATTTAACCACTTATTCCACTTTTCAAGGAGACAAGTGTGGAATAGATTTAATCAAATACTACAACTCTAGATTGAACTACCTCTTCCACATGCACTTAACTACTTCTTCCACTTTCCAAAGAGACAAATGTGGAAGATATTTAATCAAATATTACATCTCTAGATTGAACTACCTCTTCCACATGCACTTAACTACTTCTTTACATTTTCCAAGGAGAAATATGTGGAAGATATTTAATCAAATATTATAACTCTAGATTAAACTACCTCTTCGACATGCACTTAACCAATTCTTTACAATTTTCATGTCTACTCTTTCATGATTGAATCTTTCAATATGAAATTTGTCCCGCTATATTCTTATCCTTGATTTTCATAATTCTTGTGATGTCAATTTATAGAATACATTCAAACATATTTTGGGTTTGGTGTGCCTTGTTGTAATATTTCTAAAATGTTTTAAAATTCTTATTTTCATTGAGAAGCTCGAAGGGGATATCATAGTGTTATTTAACTTGTTTTTTATTTACTTTCCTTCAACCTTATTCTATTGAAAATTCAAATGAATATATCTCCTCAAGTATTGCTACTATGTAAAAAAAAAGAGAGGTTTTTCCTCCTATAAATAAGAGGAACCAAAATTTCTCTAAAATTCTCATTTAGAAGTCTGTAATTTTAGTTGGAGAAAATTATGTGTTGATTTTGTGAGTCCTACGCTTGAAAATTTTCTTCTTCAAATGTTAATATCTTAATACCCATTATTTTTCTATAAAAATGGTGAGAGTTTTTTCCTCTAGCAATAAGAGAAAAAAATGTCTTTCAAATTCTCATTTGGAGGTGCAGTAATTTCAATTAGAGAAAATTTGGTGCTTCTTATGCAAGTTATGCACTTGATAACATCCTCCTTCAAATTTTTATATATTCATAACCATTATTTTTTTGTAGAAATGGAGACACGTTTTTACTCTTAGAAATGAGAGGAAAAAAATTCTTTCGATTTCTCATTTGAAGGTCTAAAATTTCAATTAGAGAATTTTTTCTATGATTCCTTCACTCAGTGACCTATAAATCTTGTGTTCTATAACTGCAAGTCATGTGATCTATGATTCCTATGCTCTAGGATGTGTGAGCCCTCCACTCTTGTATTTTTGAGTCTTGTGCTCTTGTCTTTTTATTCATGCACTCTTGTATTTGTGATTCTTGTGTTTTGTCTATGTGATTCATGTGCTTGATCATGTGATTCTTGCGATTGATTTAATACATTCTAGAATAGTCTAAAGTGTTCTAAAGTGATTTAACATGCAAATATTTTTAAATGACTGCTCATACACAATCTTGCACTATAATTTACAAGAAATATTAGGAAATGAAAACATTCAAATTGTAATGGAATTTTCAAAAATATATTCTACATTTTATCTTAAATAAGTTATCTAGTTCTTAAGAATAGATCTAAATCCACTTTATAAGAGAATGAATAATGTTATTTTGTGCAATAGATGGGACTTAGTTTGTTCTAATCGAGTTTATGATGCGATAATTTTAGCGAGGAACTTGAAAAGGTCAAAACTTGTGCTCCAGGTGTCCGTTTGAGTTCATTTTTTTAAACCATATGTTTTTATGAGATAAACACACCGGCAGTGTTGGCCTTTCCGGTTAGAGCATGTTTCGGCACATCTTCAAGCCTGAAATCTGCCATCTAAAGGCCAAAAATTAGGATCTAAGTTGTAATTCATGTTTTTCCTATTTTAGGGAATTAATTAATTTTAGTCTCTTGAATGCATAGTAGGTTAGAAATTTGGAAATTCATCTAATTTAGGCATGTAGAAGATGCATGAAATTTTCTTTTCCAATACGAATAAACATGGGAACTTACTAAGAATAACAGGTTCTAGTAAACTTCTAAAACTAGTAAATTTCGCCACCTAGAGTAGATTTATTCAAAGTTAGAGTTTTGTTGGCAACTCGAGTTGGGAGTTGTTTTCCTATTTATGAAGCATTATAGTTCATGATTCAATAAAGAAGAAGAAGATTTATTTATTTATTTTATTTGAAGATATTTGTAGTGTATCTAGTTTTTGTTAAAGTTGGCTACATTAGTTTACAAGTTACAATCCCATATTATTTACATATATTTCAAAGGTTATATAATGACGTAATTTCACAAGAGACACCATGTCACTAGTTGTAGATATTTTTACGTAATCAAATTATTGTGAAAGAAAGAGAATAATTGGAGTGTTTTACCTCTAACCTTAATACATGTGTATCCCCCCACACCTCTCAGTACTTGAGAGTGTCCCTACCCTTCACAAGAAGGAAAATGTGGTAATCAATAAGCGAATAAATATTCTCATATGTAATTTAGTCACCCAATAAATTGGTATATTACATTAATGGGGTAGGAATAATATACATTGTAAAATCATAACATAATGATATTGGCCAAATGTATTTGGATAAAATTAGGTACCCACCTAGTCCCTAGAATCCATCACAAATTCTATAACATGAATAAAATAAATTTATAATTCAAGAGGGTAGTCTATCCTAGATATTTATCAACACCAAAACACAATTATCTCCAAGTTACAAAATGGTCAAACTAATTGTAAAACATAAACAACACTAAATCTTCTCGAGTGTCCCATACCACCCATTCATGTTAATGCTAGATGGGTTCTAATCTAATTTGTTTATCTCGGTGATTCTAACAATCCATGATCAATACGGTTGTAGTCCCAACCTCCTTAGGTGTCTAATACCACTTAGGGAGTAAATACTACAAGCATCCTAATTTTGTATTGTTACCATATATGTTGGTTTTAATAATGTCTAAAGTATTATTTAGTAAAAGATTTTTGCTATTTAGGTCTAGTTATTTGATAATGCTTTATAATCGGTTCTTATACAATGTTTGATTAAATATATTGAATATCGCATCTAGAATTTAAAAGTGTTCAAGACATATTGTCACATATTTGAATAATTATCATAGTCACGATATCTCATATCAATTTAAAACTATATTTAATTCTACATGGGTGTTGTAACATATGGATTTTATTTTAATGTTTCACTAATATTCTAAGTATCTTCATCTGTAAGGATTTTTATTCTTTTATGGATGTATTAGAGCTTAAGCGAATTATCATCATTTTCATTATGTGGTAGCTACAAATTTAATTTATAACTATGCGTTATCTAATCCTTGCATTCTAGGTATACACACTTATTTTATTCATGTGTGTGTGTGTACAAATTAATTTTCCTTGACCTCTAGCCTTATTATCGATTAATGTCACCCTATCATAACTATGATATAAGTTCTCTTGTTAACATACAGTTTAAGGTTCAACATTTGGATAAAAACAAGAAATTACCCCTACTATTGAGTGTTTAGATTTTACACAATAAGTAAAAAGATGGGGAAAAGAGCATCAATAATATCCAATTTGAACTAAGCTGGTATATTTTCCTCATGGTTACTCCAAGTTTCATAATTAATATGTATATAAAATACAAAGAAGTAATTTTTGTCATATCCACGATTTTTAATTAATTGGGGGCTCCTGGGTCTCAACCTCATGTCCCATTTATAAAACATTACCTAAATAGTTCAATCTAAATCCTAAGCTAGAAATTCATATAGTTTATCTTAGCACTATCAATTTCGATTATCTAGTTATACAAATGGTGTATTGTGTTCCTAATCCTTGTTTTTATTTTACTTGGGAACATAAAAGTAGTAAATGGTCTTAGTGTAAAAACCTAGAAATTTTTTAGAATGTGATTTGAAAAGGATTTCTCCATTTTTAAACCCCCAATGCCCAAGATCTTAAATGACTTTTGTCAATTTCCCTCTCTGTGAGTTCCCTAGCCATATCTTTGCTTCCTTGTGGACTGTTGATTAGTCCATTTTATTTTCTTTGAGTGTTCCCTCTCTTAAATCCTTATCTAAGTCTTATACATAGCTAAATTTATCCCATGCACCATCATGTAGCTCTATGTATTTATTCCTTTTACGCTATACACTATATAAAATGATATTATCTTTATAAGCATATTATTGTCTCCTAATAACAATTTTTTTTTGTCTATGATATTTGATTGAATTTTTATTCTCGTTATGAGAGTGATCATCAACATCATATTATCACAATAAATTCAAAAACCCTTGTTGCATAAAGTGACACATTCAACATAAGACTGAAATAAATGAAAAGGTTCTATTGACCAACTTACGGTTTGACTCGTTTTTAGCACTATCAAACACATGTAAATTCTCTCTTTCGATGCTCATTACTGAATATTAACTTATCTCTCGATGACACCCTTTCTCATATTCCGAGAACACCTACACATGCACAAACAACAATACCCGGTGCATTATATGTCCAATATAATAAATCAACTTCAATAAATCGAAACAACATATTATTATTAACAATAGTCCATAAATGTAATTCAATATTCAATAACCATCTAGTGTCTATTTAATTACTAAAAATAAATGTTTTCATCCAAAACACATCATAATGTTAATCAAGAAAAACTAATCAATAATAAGTTTTTTCTACAAAGTGGCCACCACTTTGAGTTCTCAAAATGTTCCAAAATAATAAATTCTCGGCCTCAGTCGTGACACAAAAAGGTGGAGGATCTTATGGTTGTGGTCATAAACATGGATTTAGTGGTGCATGTTTTAAATGTGGAGAAATGGGACATGGGACATTTGAGTTTCCTCACACATATTCGGATGGTGGTAGAATTGTAAATGTGCATGTATAACAAAAGAAAATAAGGAGAATATTTCATTATCATATCATACTAATGACCCTCAAATAGGGGTAGTACTTAGGATGAGGAGGGTGTTATTCAAACGTGAAAAATAATAATATGGTCTAGCACAATGTAAGATATTTTTCAATACAATTTACAAATTGATGATGGCAATACTCGAAACATTATTTTGCAACAAATTATGGACATGATACATTCAAGGAGAAGCATATTGAAATCCTTATAAGGTTTTTGGTTGTTCAAATATCATCATATTACTATTGAATGTGAAATGATTTATGCATTTCCAAATTAGAGGCTATAGGGATGACATTATATTGTTTATCATTCCTATGGATGTTTGTCATGTTTTTCTTGGTGACCTTAGCGGTTTGGCCGTAAGGTGCAACATGATGTTCATGTAAACACATATACATTTTTAAAAAAGAGGGATTGAATAACACTTTGAATCCACTAAAGGATAGATTTGAAGCAGTTGAGATAAACCCAAAGGTAATGTTGATGGCAGTAAATTATTTCCAAAGTGAGATAAAAGAATGTAATTATTTTGCACTTATATGAAAATCATGTTGATGTTGGGCATAGAGAGTGAAGGTGATGAAATAGCACTTCCAATAGATGTATATGAATTACTAGGTTAATGAGTGGATATTATTACTAATGAGTTATCTAGAGGTTTCTTGTTAAAGAGAATCATAAGTCATTCAATGGATTTTATCCTAGGATCAATCTACCGAAGTAAGTGGCATATAGATTAAAATTATAAGAGAATGTGGAGGTGCAAAAGTAAGCCCATGAGTGGTTAAAAAATTGAAAGATCGAGGAATTGTTGATTCCATTTGTAGTACCAACAGTTATGGCACCAAAAAATATTGGAAATAGGGAATGTGCACATATAGTTGAGTAATACACAAGATATCCATCAAGTTTAGTTTTCCATAATAGTAGATGGATGATTCAATGGATTGTCGAGTGGCACAAAATATTTCTCTAAGATTGATTTGAAGAGTGGATATCATTATATTTTCATAAAAGTAGGAGATGAATGGAAGACCATGTTCAAAACTCTAAGAGGGATTGTATGGTTGGTCAGTTATGTCATTTGGGTTAACGAATGCACCAAGTACTCTCATGTGTTTGATGATTGAAGTCTTGAACCCATATTTAAATAAGTTTGTAATTGTTTACTTAGATGACATATTGATTTTAAGAAGAACAAGGAAAGAAAACTTGTAACATTTGTGCAAGTTGTTAGGGAAGCTAAGATATGATAAATTTTTCATTAATCGAGGAAAAAAGTCTAGTTCCATGAAATAAGAATGTGTAAACTTAGGATTTTGATTTTTGAAGAAGGTTTGAAAATGGATCCAAAAAATTTAAATGCAAGAATGGATTGGTTATCACCTACAAGAACTTTTGAGGCACGAAATTTCATGTTCTAGTAATTTTATAGATGAATTTTATCATAAATTCTATTGGAACTCATGAAAAAATCACATATATTTTCTAAAAGGATAAGAAAGAATTTGTATGGACAATGGAAGTAGAGAGTAGTTTCTAGCACTTGAAACTCAAGGTAACTAAACATCCAGTTTTGGCACTCTCGTATTTCAATAAGGTATTTCAAGAGGATTTTGACATAAGGGGGACCACAATAGGAGTTTTTTTAGTCAAAAAGAAGACCCATAAGCATTTTCCAGTGAGAAACACACTAATGCAAAGTTTAAGTATTATATATGTGATCAAGACTCCTACACAATGGTCTAAATTTTGAATAAATGGATGCTTTACTTGATAGAGTTTGTTCAGTATATGAATTATCATGGATTACAATCCATCAATACTGAGGATAAACTAAACCAACCCCATATGAAGTGGTTGGAGGTTTTGTAAATATATTCATTTACATTGAATCTTAGAAGAAGTAAGTCTAAGTTGTTGATTTGAGTAGGAATATTTTTCTTTTGAATGAATTGAGAGTTGAAGTTTTAGGATTTGATTCAATGAAGACACAATATGCTAATATTGAGTATTTTAGTGAGGCATGGAAGTCATATGCCAAACCATAGGGTAATAGATATAAAATTGTAGTTAGACATTCATGTTCATGTAGTATTTTTATTAAATGAAGTGCAATTATGTATACCAAGATCTTCAGTGCATGAAAACTTAGTGGACGAAAAAAAGTGGCATATTGACATGACACTTTTCTTATGAAAAAACATAGAAAAAATTAGTAGAAAAATATTTCTATCCATGAACGATAAAATATTTATGAAATTATGTGTAGAGTGTAGAGTATATCATTTGAATAAGGGGAAAAAGTTGAAATGTGAGTTCATATAATCCATTTCCTATCTTAGAGATACCATGGGATGGTATCAAAGAGGACCTTGTTTTCGGATTACCTAAAACACACGAAGGGGAAGGATTCCATATTTTAGTGATAGAAATATTTTCAAATATTTAGTTAAATTCAAACAATTTGGTATCTTGATATAGTATGAATAATTCCATTATTGTGATGGGAGAATGGCCCTTAGGAGTTGTACAAGTTTTAGAAAGAAAGAAATGATTGAAATTTTGATGTAACTTAAAAGATGATAAATTAAAAGGAAAAAGCAAAAACATGAAGATATCTCAACTAGAGATGGAGTAAGATTTACATCAGGTTACGATAATATATTGGGCCTAGAAATGGTTCTCTGTATATGCAAGATTCATTTTAAATCTAAGACAAACATGAAAATATGTAATGAGGTCCATAGATTGCAGGTAAGAGGTCCTTCCTTCGTAATCCAAGTAAATAAACTAGATTGTAGAATCGAAGGTTGTGATGGATCTAGAAATATCTTCATATACATACAACCTCTATTTCGAGAGAAGGGTAGAAGAATTTACCAAAAATGACATATAACTAGGTAATTAGCTAGAGCTATTGTATTTGGATCAAGTATTTTCATAATAGGAAAGCGACATAATTAAGTAAAAATTAAATTAAAATAGATACTAACAAGCATGTGTATAACATAAAGAAGATAGAATGTTCAATATGCATAATCAAACCACGTACAAAACAAAGTGGGTTAATCAAAGTGACACTTTCCTCAAGTAGTAATTATTTCAATCTCCCCATGGTTTTGAGAACTTTGTGAGAGATTTTTGTAAATAGAGTCAAGAAAGACAGAAGAACCCTACAATAGTTCGGGACTCTAAAGAACATTTATACTTCGTTTGTGTAACTCTTGATCTAATATCACTAAGGCATTTATTGCAACTTTTATTCCTTTGATGAATTTTGTTTACCCCATTCCTCTATAGATTTTCTAACGGAATTTTCAAGTGGAGGTAGAAAAAACTTTTATCTTGTTGTTCTTTTAGAAATGATTAGTAATTTTCCTATAAATAGAGGTGTGAAATATAGACATACGACTTCAGCCAACATCTAGATCTATTGTTCTCTTAAAAATATTGGGAATTTTCCTATAAATAGGGGTATGAAATATAGACATGATCATTTTAGCCGACATAACTTACCATGTTGGGCCCAAAACATAAATAGGGGTTAAAAAATATGTCATCATTATGTCCAAATATGTTGGTCTCAAGAAAGAAATTCAAATTGGATCAAAGAAAGAGTGAAGAAGGGTAGAGGAAGACAATGCAAGGGATATAAAGTGGGTATGATAGTACCCACCAAACATCTCACATGTTTGATCAAAACTAACCTACCAAAATCTGCAATATGGTATATTATTGAGGTAATCAAACCTAGATAAAATAAACATTAGTAAATCAAATTGGCATGCATGCATATGCAAAGGTAAAGAAAAAAACTCACACTTCTTTATGGAAGAGTAAATATTATATTGTTTACACTATTTCTTCGCAATAATATAAACATGATTGTACTTTCCAAATTTACATTTTTTCAATCCATGGCAGCTAGATGTGGTTTATACATGGCCCATGATGCCTCACGCCCAAGATCTATATGTAGAAAATAAGAGTTTGATTTGGTGAAAAATTTGTTTGAAAATGAGATTTTTGGGAAGAGACAAGATAAAAAGAAAATAAGAGGGGAGAGGAAATGAAAATAAAATATGAGGGGAAATAAAGAGAGAACAAAATGTAGTCATGGAACCATTTGTTTATTCTAAAATAAGGAAAAGTAAGGAAATGAAAAGAAAATATGAGGGGAAAGAGGAGAGAACAAAATGTAGTGGCAGAACCATATTTATTTAAATATGGATTGCTTGTATTATGAATTACATTTTTCACAATGAGGTTGATAGAAATTAATTGAGAGAGGATGGTTATCCATCTAGATTAGGAGGTACCTTTGAATGCCTTATTTCCCCTACTTGGTATATTATCCCATTTGACTTTGATTTCAAATATGAATAATCCATTCTAAATTTTTGAAGCTATAGTAAAGATCTAGTTTTTGTCATAAAGTTTTAGAGTTTTGAAGAATTCAATACATACAAGAGTAGGTGCATGAGAAAATCCTCATTCCAAGATTGTTTGATTCAATATTTTCTTTATCCTCATTTGTTGGAAGTTGATCCCTTTTGGATTATTACTAAAGTTTTTATTTTTTCCAAGTTTTGTAAAACACATGGTGCTCACCATTTTCCACAAATTTTCACAAAATGGGTAATGCATTCATCTATCACCAAGTATGTATACCTTTAGCATTCTCCGCTTTAGATAAATTTCTGCTCCATTTCTCCAAAGATGTAAAGTTTTCCTTTACTAATTGTAAATGAGGCTTCTCTAAGCTAATGTTGCATCTTACAAATTGAGTTTGTGAGTGCTCCCCTTTAAATTGTATTTATTTTCAATGATGTTTACCTACCTCATTAAACTATGGGTGTATTTTATTTATGTTCCATAAATAAGGAGCAAGAAATGACCTATCACTATGAATTACTTTCTTACAAAAATATTCAATTCAATACAAAAGTTACAAGACGGGATATTCATATTTGTTAAATACTAAGAAGAACAAGGAATCTGATATTTCCTAGTTGATTGGAATTTTCTAGACTAGAAATTGCACGTGAAATGTGCGATGGAGACGTTGAAGGGGATGTATCGAGTAAAATAAAATTGAGGGAGATAAATATGGGAGGAAGAACAAGGAGATAAAGAAGGATATTGTGGGAGGAGTATTCTAGGAGTTTGAAAAATATTGGGGAAATTTTGTGAAAATCCTATATCTTAGGACCGGGCATAAATGAAGCACATGTCATTTGTTTCAATCATAAGAAAGGGAATGGGGGTGTAGGTGGTCATTGAATACTTCCAAGGTAGACTTGTACATGTTTGAATCCTGAACTCTACGTATGTAAGATATGGAAATTCTATGTTTACCTTTTCCTGATGTTAATGATTTCATCTACATTTGTGAATTGAGTTTCTTTGCAATGTTAGAGGTAGCAAGTAGGGTTCCCTCGGTTAGTAGTCTTGATGAAGTTGTCCATCAATGACCACTAGAAAAAAACCTTGAACTCTCATTTCCTTGATGTTGGACATGCAAAATTACCACCGGAATTACATTTTGAAATGATTTTTAGGGTAATTAATGTTTAAGGCACTCTTCACAAGGGAAACTAATTTTTCTTGTACACTATGTATTCCTTCAATCCTTTAGGGTATCCAAGGTTATACAAATGAAATGTTTCAATTTGAAGAGTATAGTTCAGTTTATTTCCTAAAATATTTTAATTCAATTGGTCGGTGTGAAGATTATAATGTATTGATTAGCCAACAAATATGAATACATGAAATATGTTGAATGTCATGATTTCAGTTGAGGATAACGCAAAGATATGTCAACTTGTATGTACAAGAATGAGGGAATGTCTTTGTCAACATCATCTAGTTGTTTGGAGAGTCAACTAATGCAATGTTTAATCATCACATGTTATGTAAAAAAATAGGTTATTTGAGGGAAGATGCAAACTCCATTGATCCTATTAGTTTTATGAGGATATGTTATATGTGAGTAAGTATGGATCAAAATATGCAATACATTATACGTGATCCAATACGATGTCATTTCAAAAAACCCTTAATGGAAATACAAATGCTTTTTGATTAAATAACCAAATGCAAATCCAAAATAGATTAAAGTCGATAGATCTACCCAAACTTAGTGAAATTATAGTCTTTAACCTAGCATGAAGGCAAACAAAGTGATTGGGATAGATAAGGAATTCACTCTACATGGTTCTATAGATGAGAACAAGTCTTGGAAGAAAACAAAAGGTGAATTCCAAGGTGTAAAGTAAAATGAGTGACCCTGTTTTGGGACCTCATTTTGTAATTACAAGCTCTCTAAAATCATTCATGACATGGATATGGCCATAAGGAAATCACCAAATAACCAAGAGCTATATGATATTTGTGGATAGTTTGAGTTTGAAAACAACAATCTAGTTTGGGAAAAAGGATATCGACGTAATTACTTATTGATATTATAAACCCAATAAATAGTATTGTGCAATATTGTTTATGGATAATTTGCAGCAGACATTTATTTTTGTCTATATATAAGTGATGGTGTCTTCTTTTACAATTTTAGTTTTTTATGCAATGGAGAATTTTTTATTTGCATGTTTTTTTCTATTATTTTGTGGTGGGTGGTAGGTTATAGATTAAAATATTCAAACTAGGGTCTTTCCACCCTCAATGTTGACAAGTACATATATAAATTTAATATGGGTACACCTAATTAATAAAATTATCGAGCTTAAGAATAATGTTGTACTACATCTATTATAACCCATATGGAGGGGTCACCAAGTCAGTGATGTTACCTTATGTATTATCCATATGGTGTTAACACCCAACCCTAACACAACTAAAATAAGTGATATTCATTTAGAAAATATGGGAAATATGGGATTTTCTATTTTTATTTTATTTTTTATGATGTTGAGACTTTCAATTAAATGGTGTTCTATTTATTAGATAAAAATATGACATCAATGGAAAGTTGTGATAGTCGATGAGAGAGAATTTGAGAAACAAATTTTGTTGTTTTATTGATTGCGTAAGATTACAACAAAATAAGATATATACATGAACAAAAGCAGTTTAATGGAACTGTCTAAGAGTTGGGCTTAACCAACTACCATTCATTTACAAATAAAACAATGTATTAAATTAAATTTATGCTAACATTCCCCCCTTAATACATTGTTTTTACAAATGTACCCTCGAAAAAGTTCAAATTTCACCTTGCTAAGAGACTTGGTGAGTATATCTGTAATTTGAGCATCTTTCGGGAAGTTGTGGAGATGGATGGGGTGATTCAAGACTTGTTCTCAAATGTAATGACATTCGACCTCAATGTGCTTTGTTCTCTCATGGAAAACTAGATTTTTGACAAGCTTCAACACACCCAACTGCCGCGGTGAATGATGGGAGGTTTTTCTTCAAGAATACCCACATCCGCCAAAATACAATGTAACCAAATAGCTTCACACATATCTCCTCATGTGGCGTGATACTATGCATCAAAGTGGATGAGATAAAAACAACAATTTGCTTCTTACTTATCCACGAGATAGGTCCAGATCTCGAGATCAAAATATAACCTAAAGTTGATTTCCTATCATCAATGCATCCAAAGATAGTCTAAGTCCAGTATATCCATGCAAGAAGAATTAAGAGTTATTCATATACCTTGTAGACTATAGTCAATTATATGTTGAAATATCTCAACACATGCTTCGTTGCTGTAACCCAATGAAATTTGTTTTACTCTCGCATCAATATGGAGAGATAGCTCACAGCAAAGCAAAGGTCTTGTTTGTTATATGTTAAGTAAATGAGACTCCCAAGAAGTTTTCTATATAGAGTACCATCTGCTTGAGGTGAATCTTGGAATCTAGAAAATTTCAAACATTTTTCCATTGGAGTGGACATATGTTTACAATATGACATGCCATACTTTTCTAGGAGTGTCTTAGCATATTTCATCTGGGAGATAAAAATATGATTCTTCTTCTGCCATATCTCCAAGCCAAAACAGAGTGAAGTAGCCCCAAATCTATCATGTTGAATGATTTCTTCGAATCATTCTTAACATCTTTGACGAGATTGTTAGAAATCCCTATGATTAGAAGATCATCTATACACAAAACCAAGATGATAATCTCTTTTCCTATTATTTTCATATACAGATTTGAATCAGAGGGGCTACAAGTGAATCCATACTATAATAGGTGATCATCTATTTTTATGTACCATGCCCTAGGTGCCTTTTTAAGTCCATAAAGAGACTTAATTAGACAACATAACTTCTGAGGATGCTACTCATCGAAAAATCCTTATGGTTGGGTCATGTGTACTTCTTCTTTAAGATCACCATTAAGGAAATTACTTTTTACTTTCATCGTAGAAGTTTCCATCTATTTTTTTGTCAGTGCATAGATAACTCTAATGTTTTTATCTTCGCATTGGGTGAAAAGGTCTCATCATAGTCAATTCCTTCTTACTTGAGCATAACCCTTTGCAACTAGTCATGCTTTATACTTGTCAATAGATCCATCTGCCCTGTATTTTATTTTGAAAATCCACTTGCAGCCAATGGAATTCTTACATGCAAGAAAATCAACAAGTTCCCATGTCCGATTTTATATCAAGGAGTCATATTCTGCATCCATGGCCTTCTTCCACTCTAGTTGACTGAGTGTTTCATGAACTAAATATATAGTGCCCATAGTTTTATAGCCTTGTTTATCCATTGACTTATTTATTCATAGATAGGATTTTACAGGATTTGATATATTTTAGACACTATTCTATGTTATTTGATCTTCATGGACATGTATGGTGATTTGGGCACATAGCGCCAATTTAGATTTGATTAGCATGTTGACACATTTCATTTATTTGTTGAGGATACTAACATATTTGCTATGATATTTGGACCCATTTGATATATGTTGGATACTTAGTTTAGTCGCATGTCTTGATTTTATAGAATATTCAATTTATTGATGAGGACACATGATGACATGGTGATATGACATTTATATGTATTGCAATGGCTAATGTATGACGAATTGTGTGAGATTGTGCATGTTTCACATTTATGATTCCATGTTGATGTTGTGATATCATAGATTTCATTAATCACTTATTAAGTAGTTGATTTACCTTTGTATTAGGCAGTGCGTTTAATGTGTGCATGGAGTGTGCAAGTAATAGGTCATAGGAGAACGTGGGTTTCACGGCGGCAACACAAATTGTGAACAAGTGGGCCATGGGGCTAAGTCCTAACCATATTAACTGTATGAGGCCTTAGTGTATGTTTGTATTATTTGGGCACCATGAGTGACCCTCATTTGTAATGTAGTATGTCATATAAAATTAATTTATGTTTAGGTTGTGCTTTTTCGTTAAGTAAACTTGGTTTGGGGGCTTAATGGTCCCCACTTGCATTAAGTTTTGTATTTGGGTAATTTTGTATTAATTAGAGAGGATTATGGTCAAATGTGAACCCTTGGGTGGGACCCACATCCTATACACTTGTGCCCAAATGTGCTAAACCCGAAATTGGACTATTTTACGCATTTTAAGTGACCCCTTATAGTTATGGGAGTTCACTTAGCATGAAAATAATCCCTTAGACCCTACTAATTAGGTAGGGAGGCTTAATTTCAAGGAATAGACGGAGTTTCCCTCCCATTTTCTCTCTCTTTTCACCATCCATATAAGATGGATTTGTATGTGTGTTTTGTAAAAAGTTGCACAAACTTTTTTTATTTTCATTTTGGGTATTTTGGGAGAAAAGTGTTTAAAGTGAATTTATCTTTTCTTCTTTTTATTTTGGGAATATTTGACTTGGAGGGAAGAGAGGGGTGACACATGTCACCCCCTCATAGGTGAGGAAATTAATTGGCTTTTCTTCAAATTCTCCCTCATGGGGAAGAAAGAGAACTTTTTTGAGCTTTTGCTTGGTGCCTGGAGACTTTTGAAGCTAGAGCTTGCTTCCATAAGGAGAGTGTTGGAGAGATTTTGGAGGTAGGCTATTTGAGCTCATTCTATGTTTTATGTCATGCTAGTTCTTAGCGCTTATTATATTTGAAATGTGTGTTTTGTTCATGTGTGTTTTTCTTGAGTATGTTTTTATTTTTTTATTTTATCCTTCCATCACATAGCTTGATGGATTTTGGAGTTTATGGGGAAGAGAGAGGGATGTTTCTTCTCAAACCTTATGTCGTGATGGGCAAGCCATGTAGTTTCTTTACACTCCCCTCATATTGTTTGAGGTGGGGAAGGTGGTTCATATGGTTTGAATCCCCTTCCCCATTCTTGGAGATGAAATCCAATGGGTTTACAAATCCTCCCAAGAAGGAATTCAGAAAATGGGTGGATAAATAAGGAGTGTTTGTTGTTTTGGAGGAATAAGGAGGTTGTGAAGAAATTGTTTGTGTGCATCCTATGGTTGGACCACACTTTTAGCACCTTTGATATCTCATCTTCTCTTCCCCATTTTGAGGATGAATATGGTTTTCTCCTCCTTTCCTTGTTTGTAAAATTTTGTGTTTTTCTTATTGCATAAACTTGCCTTGTATGTGAATATAATGTTGTTATGTCTCCTATATCTTATACACAATTGTGGAATCTAGATCTCTCTCCCATGGGATTAAGGGAGGCTATCATGTCTTCTAACCCTTTAAAGGCATGAAATTATGCCTATATGTTGGGTAGTAAAACAAGCCCTTCTCTTGGTTTGCATCTCTTGGAAAAACATTCAAGGCTAGAGCTCAAATGTGGAAGATGTTTGGAGGTTCTTGTCACCATGGTTCTTCATTGTTTTCTCCCATTTTGGTGAACATTACTCTCATTGTAATCTCATGAATGTGGCTATTTGTAAAGTTATTTGTCTTGTAAATTATCCTCGTTTTTATTTGGAATCACTTGTAAATTAGTGTCACATTTGTAGGTATAACCTTCCTTAAATATTGGAAGGAAGACTTGTTATGTTGATTCCTATGTATTTTAAGTATTTTGGAATCATGATGTAATCGTGAACTTAAACTCCTCGTAAAGGAAATATTGTAAAATAGTTGTTTCCCTTAAAATGAAACCGATTTAAAACTCCATTTTGAAAAGAAAGTTTATAGATTGGAAATATGTTTTTCAAAAAAATGTTTCTTTGATTGGAAATCTTTCTTGTTTGAAAATCTGAAATATGTATTTTTCTAGAGCATTAGAAAGGAAATATAGTTATAACATGGAACCTTAGGATTATCATTGAATGGAAATACTCTCTTTCTTGCAATATATATCTTCATTGTAAATTGTTTGTAATATTATTGAATAGATTAGAATTTAGTGTTGCCTCCTTTCCATGTGAAATTTAAGAAATTATCTTATTAGGGAGTTAAATGTGAGTTAACTTTATCCCTTAAAAATTGTAATCATAGTTCAAGCCTCTCTTTTATTGAACCATTTTGCTACATTCTTCTTTTTAGTACATAAAAGAGAAAATCATTTTAATATAGATGTATTGCAAAACATTAACTTTCATACTCCTCAAGAATAAAAAAATATCTAGCTAATAATCCATCATTTCACAACTTTAACATTTTCCTTCCCATAGGATATGATGTAAATATATTAAAATACATTTGATATAGCTATAATTATAAAATGTAACTATAATATGCCTTACATAGTTATTCATTATTTAACATATGTTATTATAGTTATATATTTTAATTATAATATTCTAGTTATTATATATATATATATATATATATATATATATATATATATAATTAATAAATACAAAATAATAAAAGAAAATATAAATTAATATAGCATTTTATAATGTGTGTGTGTTAATAAATTATAAAATAATTTTAAAAAAACAAAAATTTATTAAAAAAGAGTATGGTGGGAAAAGTAATTTATGGTTCAAACCATAAAGTAAAAATAAAGTGGAATATGGGGAGGGCCAAACCCCTCCCTAAACCTGCACACCCATACTCCACCATCCACGTAGTCCAAAACCAACACCATACCCCCTTCTCCAAACCGCCCCCCTCCGTTATTACAAAATCTGCAGTTTATTTTTTTCATACAGGTTTTTCAAATAATATTTTATTTAATTAACACAATCAATAATAGATATATATATATATATATATATATATATATATATATATATATATATATATATATATATATATGTATGTATGTATATATGAATGTGGGTATAAATGATATACCCAACTGGGAGATCTTAGCTATGGAAGCAAAAATAATAATAATAGTATAACAATAATGAGATCCTTCTCATAAAAAAACCTCCATGAATCCATCTCTCTATAGCTCCTCAACTCGCACAACAAA
The DNA here is from genome assembly GCA_018340775.1 of Taxus wallichiana var. yunnanensis. Taxonomy (NCBI): domain Eukaryota; kingdom Viridiplantae; phylum Streptophyta; class Pinopsida; order Cupressales; family Taxaceae; genus Taxus; species Taxus wallichiana. The sequence continues at coordinate 333,884,607 of CM031239.1, read as the reverse complement.
AAAGAAAACAAAATGAAAACCAAATGGAGAGAAAAGAAAAGATAAAGTTGTGCTTTAGGGAAAATTTAGGGCAAGATGAGATTTAGGGTCAAGATTAGATCTATCCTAGGGCTCACATTAAACTTTACACACTTTAAGTCATCGGTATTTTTATGGGAATGGGAAATAAATTAAAAGGGGTGTGTAGGCAAACTACATAAAAAGGGGGAAACTAATTAATTTATAAAGGGGTGTAGACTTTTATTTGTGACCTTAGTGAACTTAATAGAATAAAATAATTATGTTGTTATTGGGCTAGTGTCTATTAAATTTTGGGTAGATTAAATTAATATAAATTATTTATTAATGGGAAACGGTGAAGAAAGTTTTAGTATTAATCGTTCACTTTTACAAAAATATGTTACCCAAAAAAATTAGTTACATTTTGGTGTAGTTTCCGGTGTCCCAAGGCGGGGCACTACATTTGGTATCGAGAAATGGTTCGCACATATGGACACTCTGGGTAAACAATTAAATATTTAATTAATATTTTAATAACATTAACGAAAACAATTAAAACACATTTCTGCAACCATTTATAATTTAATAATCATTTTTCTTACCTCATACACCAAATGACACCCACGAGACGTCGATCGGTTAAGGATTTGGGATGTAGTTTGCCTACGCCCGAGCCGTAGACACCCAAGTTTAGGCCTCAAGTCTTAGAGGCTCTTGGCAGATTGATATGTGTTGTGCAACAATACCTTCCACCACCACAGAAGATGAGAGATGAGGTTATCCAATCGGGAGATAAGGAGCCGATAGGCGAGAATGCACACTCGAAGCCAATGGAGCACGATACTCCTAAAGCGAGAGAGGTCACGTAGCCCTTCCGTTCACCATAATAGGGTGGCCTCATACCATAGTATTCATTCACACACATTCGAGGGACCATTTGGAGATAGATGACCCCATTCACCTGTTGGACCACAATGCTAGGATCGTGACACAAGTAGTGTGATTAGGGATCTTCTTCGCTTGTAGCCACCTACCTACATTAGCTCTGAGATGGCTTTGGGGCCAATTCATGGATGCTTAGTCTTTATATCTGATTTTGATTGCACTCTTACAAGATGAGTTTCAAATCCATGTTCATAATAAACCTCCTCCAAGACGTAGCGGGTGTTTAGTGGAGGAATGATGAGTAGAAGATCCATTTGACTTGAGATCTAAAGTAAGTAAACTGGGAGTTGTTCGAGGAGTGTTTCAAGGCTCATTTATATGTCAAAGCATTTTTGAGAAGAGGATTGATGAGTTACAAAAATTATGATAAGGATCGACACAATGGCATAGTATGAGAGCAGGTTCCTAGATCTTCCATAGTATGTGGACTACCCAAGACAAAGAATTAAAGGTAAACGAGTTTATCGGGGCATGAATGTTGACATAGCGGGGAGTAGTTAAGATGTTATTCTCCTCCCACACTTGAGAATTCCATTGAGAAGGCCTACTTAGCTAAGGAGAATAGGACACCGAGAGAATAGGAACACCGAGATAGGAATAAAATTAAATTTTAGGAGACCATACATGCCTTTAAGAATTAGAGGTCACGAGGTATAACACCACCTACAAGAGGAGGATTCTAGCCTCTACCAATAGTATCGATAGGTCCTTTGCATCCACAACAGGAGACACATCATCACGGCCACAAACAATAGAGGGCTAGATAGACTCAAAGATTATAGAGAGGTGGTACTAGAGGAGGTTTTGTTGGAGCTGGGGATATGATATATGGTACTCTGTAGGTACAGCTAGCCCGCATGCAGTAGTCTACTAGGGTTGGGATGGTAGGATCAGTTCACCAGAGTATAGGAGGGACCCCATCTAAGAGGGGTATAGGAGGATGTTTTATTTTTGGGTCTCCTAATCACTATGTGCATAATTTTCCACAAAAACCTACTACCATGGATATGTAGACAGCTCCTAGATCTGAGTAGATAGTGGGTGATGTAGGACCTACCCATCGTGTATATGCAGCGGTTGACAACCACCAAGCTGAGCATCAAGCCACAATCATTGAGATGACATGTAATATCAGGGGTATTTCTGTCTCAGTACTCTTTGATTTGAGTGCTTGATTCTCTTCTATATCCTTATATAGTGCACCAAAGTGTGGGATAGTGGTGGCTAGGTAGTTAGATAGATGGCAGGTTGAGTTGGCCTCAGGGCCAAACTCATCTGGACTCGTATGTGGTGGAGTTACGTACTCTATTTAGGATTCTTCTCCACTACACTTAACCTCCTAGTTATTATTCTAGGATCCTATGAGGTTATTTTAGGTATGGATTCGCTTGAGGCTCATCGGGCCAAGGTGGATTGTAGAAATAAGGTCATTGAGTGTCAAGTTGATCTTCGGAGTGCAGTTGTGATATTAGGGATGCAGAGGCCCATTTCCTTGCGCATGATCTTGGATAAGAAACTCAAGTGGAGCATGCGTAAATGTTGTCAATTGTTTTCTATCACCATCAATGATCGATCAGAGAGCACTCCAAAGCATTCACACTTTGATGATCATCCAATTTTGAGGGAGTATGCATATGTGTTTCTAGGTGAGCTTTCAGGGTTACCACCCCGTAGAGAGGTGGATTTCACCATTGATTTAGTGCCAGGATCCACACCAGTTTCTAGGGCACCCTATCGGATGACGACTCTAGAGCTTCATGAGCTCAAGATATAGTTAGAGGAGTTATTGGAGAAGGGTCTCATTCACCTTAGTGTATCTCCTTGGGGAGTACCAGTCATATTTGTGAAGAAGGATGGTTCTCTCAAGATTTGTGTAGAATTCATACAACTCAACAAAGTCATAATAAATAACCGTTATCCACTCCCTAGGATTGATGACTTGTTTGATCAGATCTAGATACACGAGAGTGTTCTCCAAAATCGATCTCAAGTCGGGGTATCATCAGTTGTACATATCAGATGCAAACATTTATAAGATGACCTTCTGCACACATTATGGGCATTATGAGTTCACAGTTTTCCCTTTTGGTTTGACCAATGCCCTAGTTGTCTTCATGAGCCTCATGAATGGAGTATACAGGACATTTCTAGATTAATTTTTCTTAGTGTTCCTAGATGATATATTGATATATTCTCATTCCGAGAGGGAACAAGAGGAGCATTTGAGATAGGTACTTCAAGTTTTGAGACAGCGAGAATTTGTTTGGAAACTTGAAAAAATGTAGATTCTTTCGAGTAAAAGATTCAAGTACTTATGACACATCTTATTAGGAGAGAGTATCTCAGTAGATCCTTCTAAGATATGGGTTATTGTGGATTGGATAGCACCCACATCACCACCGAGGTGAGGATTTTTATGGGGCGAGTTACTACCACGGGTTTGTTCAAGACTTTTCTAGGATTTCTCACCCTATTAATTCCCTTTAGAGAAAAGGGAAGAAATTTGATTGGTCAAAGAAGTGTGAGCATGCATTTCATTGCTTAAGGAAAGTTTAACCATAACACCCATCTTAGCGAGTTCCACACCCAATAAAGTATTTTTTTGTTTATACTAATGCATCACTAGAATATCGGGAGCAGTTCTTATGCAAGAGCATCCTGGTTATTTCCTTTGGGTCATGTAAGCTCAATTACTATGAGCTTAATTATTCTACTCATGATTTATATCTTGTAGCAGTTGTTCATGCTCTTGTGCATTGGCGTCATTTCCTTTTGGGTAGACCTTTCACTTTAAGGGTAGATCATCATAGCTTTTAACATATATTCTCATAGCCAAACCTCAACACTCACCTGCAGCATTGGATGGAGTTCTTATGTGAGTATGACATGGAGGTGCATTATATCAAAGAAAAGGAAAATTTTGTTGTAGATGCACTTAGTACGCAATGATATGTGCTTACTTCATTAACACCGTAGTCAAACTTGAGAGGCAAGATTCTTTCGTATCTTTCATAGGACAAGTTTTATAAGGGTGCTAGACATATGTTTGAGTCACACGGTTCATTAGAGGGCAGATATTCGTGGTCTATTTTAGAGACAGATGGTTTACTTTGGTTCCATAGGTGCATCTATGTGCCTAAGTCAAGTGATCTGCATAGCTTCATCCTTTCCAAGGCTCATCAAGATCCATATGTAGAAAATCTAGGAGTAAAGAAAATGCATGCTGATCTGAGAGAGTTATATTATTGGTCCGGTCTTTGATGGGAGATAGCATATTTTTTTGCATGTTTCCTTGAGTGCGGAGAGGGTCAAGGCGAGCATTCTCATTGTAGTACTCTTACATCCTCATGATATTCTCAAGTGGAAATTGGATGGATCTCTATGGATTTCATAGTGGGACTCCCTATGTCTTCTTATAATTGTGAAGCCATTATGGTCACTTTGGATAAGTTGACCAAGGTTTCACATTTTCACCCACCAAGGTCTCCTATAATGCACCGACCATTACCAAAGTGTTTATGGAGGACATTATTAGATTGCATAGGATTCCAAAGACCATCATCAATGATAGGGATACCATTTACACTTTAGTTTTCTAGACTTCCTTTCAGACCACTTTGGGTACATAGATTAATTTCAGCTTAGCATATCATCCAGAGATAGATGGACAGATAGAGAGGGTTAATCAGGTATTGGAGGACATGTTGAGGATGTATGTGATGGACCAGTAGAAGAAGTGGGAAGATTATCTACATTTGGTTGATTTTTCCTACAACAACAGCTATCACAGTTCCATTGGTATGGCTCCCTACCAGGCTTTGTATGGTCGACCTTGTAGGACACCTATGAGTTGGGATAGGCTAGATGACAGATTATTCTTGGACCAGATTACCTACAAGACTTAGAGTAGTAGGTTGTGCTAATTAGACAATGTCTTGTGCAGGATAGAGCACACTAGAAGGTGTATGTAGACATTAAGAGGACTAATCATCATCTTCTCGGTGGGTGACAATTTTTTCTTGAGGATACTAACATATTTTCTATGATATTTCGACCCATTTGTCACTATGTTGAGGATACTAACATATTTTCTATGATATTTGGACCCATTTGATATATTTTGGATACTTAGTTTAGTCACATGTCTTGATTTTATATAATATTCAATTTATTGATGAGGACATGTGATGACATGGTGATATGACATTTATATGTATCGCAATGGTTAATGTATAATGAATTGTGTGTACTTGTGCATGCTTTCACATTCCCGATTTCATGATGATGTTATGATATCATAGATTTCATTGATCACTTATTGAGTAGTTGATTTACACTGTATTGGATAGGTGTGTTTAATGTGTGCATTGAGTGTGCAAGTCACAAAAGTTACAGGAAAACATGGGTTTCACAAATGCTACGCAAATTGTGCACAAGTGCCCACAGGGCTAAGTCCTAACCATGTTAACTATATGAGGCCTTAGTGTATGTTTGTATTATTTGGGCACCATGAGTGACCCTCATTTGTAATGTAGTATGTCATGTAAAATTAATTTGTGTTTAGGTTTTGCTTTTCGTTAAGTAAACTTAGTTTGGGGGCTTAATGGTCCCCACTTGCATTAAGTTTGGTATTTGGGTAATTGTGTATTAATTAGAGAGGATTATGGTCACATGTGAACCCTTGGGTGGGCCCCACATCCTCTATACTTGTTCCCAAATGTGTTGAACCCAAAATTGGGCTATTTTAGGCATTTTAAGTGACCCCTTTTAGTTTTGGGAGTTCACTTAGCATGAAAATAAGACCTTGGACCCTACCTATTAGGTAGGGGGATTAATTTCAAGGCATAGATGGAGTTTCCCTCCCATTTTCCTCTCTTTTGTCACCATCCATGTAAGATGGATTGGTATGTGTGTTTTGTAAAAAGCTACACAAACTTGTTTTATTTTAATTTTAGGTATTTTGGGAGAAAAGTGTTTAAAGTGAATTTATTTTTCTTCTTTTTATTTTGGAAATCTTTGACTTGGAGAGAATAGATGGGTGTCAAATTTCACCCCCTCATTGGTGAGGAAATCTATTGGGTTATCCTTAAATTCTCCCTCATGGGGGAGAAAAAGAATTTTTTTCGAGGTTTTGCTTGGAGTTTGGAGGCTTTTGGAGCTAGAGCTTGTTTGGATAAGGAAGTTGGAAAAACATAGTGTTGGAGAGATTTTGGAGGTAGGATATTTGAGCACATTCTATGTTTTATGTCATTCTAGTTCTTAGCCATTCTTATATTTGAAATGTGTGTTTTGTTCATGTGTGTTGTTTCTTGAGTATGTTTTTATGTTTTTATTTTCTCCATCCATCATGTGGCTTGATGGATTTTAGAGTTTATGAGGGAAAAGATAGGGATTTTCTACTGAAACCTCATGGCTTGATTGGAAATCCATGTAGGTTCTTTTTACTCCCCTCATATTGTTTGAAGTGTGGAAGGTGGTTCATATTGTTTGAATCCCCTTCCACCATTCTTCGAGACAAAACCCAATGGGTTTACAAATCCTCCCAAGAAGGAATTAGGTGAATGGGTGGAGAAATAAGGAGTGTTATTTGTCTTGGAGGAATAAGGAAGCTGTGAAGAAATTGTTTGTGTGTATCATATGGTTGGACCACACTTATGGCACATTTGATATCTCATCTTCTCTTCCCCATTTTGGAGGATGAATATGGTTTTCTCCTCCTTTCCTTGTTTGAAAAATGTTGTGTTTTTCTTAGTGCATGGACTTTCCTTGTATGTGAATATAATGTTGTTATGTCTCCTATATCTTGTGCACAATTGTGGAAGCTAGCTCTCTCTCCCATGGGCTTGGGGGAGGCTAGCATGTCTTCCAACCCTTGAAAGGCATGTAATGATGCCTATAGGTTGGGTGGTAAAACAAGCCCTTCTCTTGGTTTTGATCTCTTGGAAAAACATTCAAGGTTGGAGCTCAAATGTGGAAGATGTTTGGAGGTTCTTGTCACCATGGTTCTTCATTGTTTTCTCCCATTTTTGGTGAACATTACTCTCATTATAATCTCATGAATGTGGCTATTTGGAAATTTCTTTGTCTTGTAAAGTATCCTCTTTGTGATTTGGAATCACTTGTAAATTAGTGTCACATTTGTAGGTGTAACCTTCCTTCAATCTTGGAAGGAAGACTTGTTATGTTGATTTCTTAAGTATTTTGGAATCATGATGTAATTGTGAACTTAAGCTCCTTGTAAAGGAAATATTGTAAAATAGATGTTTCCCTTAAAATGAAATTGATTTGAAACTCCATTTTGAAAAGAAAATTTATAGATTGGAAATATGTTTTTAAAAAAATGTTTCTTTGATTGGAAATCTTTCTTGTTTGAAAATCTGAAATATGTATTTTGCTAGAGCATTAGAAAGGAAATATAGTCATAACATGGAGCCTTAGGATTATCATTGAATGGAAATACTCTCTTTCTTGCAATATATCTCTTCCTTGTAAATTGTTGGTAACATTATTGAATAGATTGGAATTTAGTGTTGCCTCCTTTCTATGTGAAATTTAAGAAATTGTCTTATTAGGGACTTAAATGTGATATAAATTTGTCCCTTACAAAATTGTTTTCATAGTTCAAGCATATCTTCTATTTGAACCGTTTCGCTACATTCTTCTATTTAGTACATAAATGAGAAAATAATTTTAATATATATGTAATGCAAAACATCAAGTTTCATACTCCTCAAGAATAACAAAAAAATATATAATAATCCATTATTTTACAACTTTAACGTTTTCCTTCCTATACGATATGATGTAGACATATTAAAATATGTTTCATATAGCTAGAATTATAAAATGTAACTATAATATGTCTTGCATAGTTATTCATTATTTAACCTATGTTATTATAGTTATATATTTTAATTATAATATTCTAGAACTTATTATATTTATTAATATACTATATATATAATATAATAATAAATACAAAATAATAAAAGAAAATATAAATTAATATAGCATTTTATAATATGTCTCTGTGTGTGTGTGTGTGTGAATGAGAGAGAGAGGAGAGAGAATAAATTTTAAAATAATAAAAAACAAAACAAATCTTTATTAAAAAGACTACGGTGGGAAAAGTAGTTTATGGTTCAAAGCATAAAGTAAAAATAAAGTGGAATATGGGGAGGGCTGAAACCCTCCCCAAACCTGTGCACCCATACTCCACCATTCATTCATCCCTCTCCCCACACCCTCCACATCCAAAATCAACCCCATACCCCCTTCTCCAACTGCTGCCCTCCCTTAATACAAAAGATGCAGTTTGTTTTTTCATACGGGTTTTTCAAATAATATTTTGTGTAATTAATAAAATCACTAATATATATATAACAATGTGGGTATAAAGGATATACCCAATCTGGGAGAACTTAGTTATGGAAGCAAAAATAATAATAATAGTATAACAATAATGAGATACTTCTAATAAATAAACTCCATGAATCCATCTCTTCATATCTCCTCAACCTACATAGCAAAAAGAAGACAAAATGAAAACCAAATGGAGAAAAAATAAAAGATAAAGTTGTGCTTTAGGGCAAATTTAGGGCAAGTTGAGATCTAGGGTCAAGATTAGATCTATCCTAGGGCTCACATTAAACCCTACACACTTTAAGTCATGGGTATTTTTATGGGAATGGAAATAATTTAAAGGGGGTGTGTGGGAAAACTAATTAAAAAGGGGGAAAACTAATTAAGTTATAAAGGGGTGTAGACTTTTATTTGTGACCCTAGTGAACTTAATAGAATAAAATAATTAAATTGTTATTGGGCTAGTGTTTATTTAATTTTGGGTAAATTAAATTAATATAAATTAATTATTAACGGGAAACGGTGAAGCAAGTTTTATTTTTAATCATTCACTTCAAAAAAATTATTTTACCCAAAAATTTTAGTTACATTTTGGTGTAATTTCCGGTGTCTGGGGCGGGGCATTACAATATCATGTTCGGTGTTATCAACCACTGAACTCATGAGTGTGATATTTTCCTCATTTCTCACTTTTCTTGTTGTTTGAACTCCTGATGAAGTTTCTAGAAGAGAGTTCGGGTGTGACTCTCTAAGGGTAATTTGGGCTTCATTCGAATGTTGACATTTCTTGATGTGAAGAATTATTTTCCAAATTCCCAAGATCAATGAAAAATTCTCCTTGTATCTCATATTTCTTCTCTAAATAATCCTCATGCTCATCATCTGGATGTGTGAGCAATCTATGAGAGGAGGTTAGTGTTGAATCTTCCTTTTGTGGAAATGATTCAAATGATGACTCATCACAAACAACATCTCTGCTCTCATATATCTTCTTTGTCTCAGGATCCATGAGATGATATGATTTTGAGGTTGTACTATACCCCAAAAATATGCACTGGTGTGTTTTTGCATCAAGATTCTTCCTCTTTTTATTTGGAACATGCATATATGCAATACATCCAAATACTCTCAAATGAGAAATAGAAGGTTTATGATTACTCCATACCTCTTTTATTGTATTTTCCTCAAGGTATTTGTGGTGCTTGGTTATGAAGATATACTGCATTGTGGACCACTTCCTTCCAAAATTAGTTATCTAACTTCACAATGGAAAGCATGCAATGAGCAATATCCATGACGGTTTGATTACGACATTCTATAATTATATTATATTAGGGAGTATATGAGGTAATCAGGTGTTGTGTGATGTCGTGCTCCTTCAAGAATTCTAAGAATTTTTTGATGTGAATTCCCCCTCAATTTGAGTGGAGAACAAGAAGGGGCTACGGATCTGTTTGAACAACTCTCTTATAGAAGATCTGGAAATGTTCAAATGCTTCACTCTTCTTTCGGAGAAAGAACACCCAAGTCTTGCAAGAATAATCATTAGTGAAAAACTGGAAGTATTGAAACCCCTTAAATGAGGTAGGCAAGGGTCTACAAAAATTGATATACACAACCTTGAGATGGTTCTTGGCATGGAATGTACTTGACTTGAATGGATCCCAATGTTGTTTTCCCACTTTGGACATCAAGGAAAAATAGGCAATGACTAAGAGAGATGAGGAAGTCCCCATACCATCTTCTTCAAGATGAGCCTATAAAGAGAGTCGGTAGAAAGATGCCCATGTTGATAATGCCAGTGCAAGTGGACTCCACCATGGAGGAAAATAGCACAACTGTAGAGGATAAAAATACATCTAATGCAAATAAACAATCCTTTAAAAATCTCTAGAAAGTATCATACCTTCTTGAGATATCAGACATGATTTGATGTCATTCTGAACCAAGAACTCCACCTTGAGCTTGTGATTCAACAACTGAGAGACAAATAATAAATTTTGGGTTAGGACAGGAACATATAGCACCTTCGTGAGAATACATCTTCTCATCCCGAGAGGAATGGTGACATTGCCAATTACTTCTACTACATACTCCTTGTTTTCTGCAATATGAACCCGATCTCGGTGGGTCAATCATACAAAGAATAAAATATCTTTCTGTCGCTCATTTTGTGTTTGTTGGCACTAGAATCTATCAACCAAACATTATTTGATGGTTGTGATGTTTGGGAGACAAGAACCAAATCATCTTCATGTGTGTCGCAATGTGTTGATTCTGGGACATCTTCATCCGTGTCATCATTTTCCAGGTTGAGACATGCCATTTCTACTTCTTTCCATGAGGATGCCACTTGGATTTCTATGAATCACCTCAGCCAGATGTGCTTTCATCTTCAGAATTGCATTGTGTGCGACCATTGTACCAATAGTTAGTGTCCTGCATATTTGTGGTGCAGATGTGACACCATTGATTCACCTTTTGAGACTTCTACTTCTATTGTGGCTTCTATGGTTGCTTTTGTGTCTTCTTCTCTTGTTTTCCTTTACGAGGCTTCTAAATCTTCCTCTACCTCAAGATAAATTATTTGTCCTCAAACTCTTATTTCACTATATGAATGGCTTCTTCCTATTTCATAAAATTCACCAGTTCAGAAAAGCTCACCTCCTTTTGTGTGATGGTAAATGTGGTGATAAATGTCCTGAACTAGGATGGAAGAGCTTGCAGTGTGAGAGGGAAAAGAAAATTATCTTTGACCACTTCTCCGAGAACACTAAGATCTGCTCATAGTTCTACCACTCGACACAATAATTCTTCCACTTTCTCGCCTTCTTGCATACTCATGGTATGAAGCTTTGACTGGAGATGAATAATTTTTGTCAAATTATTTTCTTCATAGATGGTGGAGAGAGTATCCTAGACCTTCTTTGATGTGGTCGCATTCTTTATGTGTGGTTGAACCTCTTCGAGATATGCTCAGAGTGATTAACATAAGGGATTTTACATCGGCTTTGTCATACTTTTTTTTCTCATCTACGTCGTTGTGATGAACAAGTGTGCCAACTACAATCTCCTAAATATCTTCAAAGAGGATAATGGTTCTCATCTTTGTCATCCATGTAGCATAATTCAGCCCCTTCAAGAGATGAGCATCAAATAAAAATATTTTAGGGTCGACATGATGTCTTTTGCACTCCACCCACAAATGTCTTCAATGCAGTTTCTTGAGTCTTGCTAATGGGGTCACGGTGAAGGACACTAGATATTTTCTCTATTTTTTCTTTTCTTAATATTTAGTGTGCCTCACGTTACGTATGTGTTCTCTAATGCTCCATGCCGAGATAGCAAAGACTGCTCCAAATGAAAAGCGTAGGCTTTGGACGCCCTGAATTGCTTGCTCACACATACAACAAAGACAATATATGCTAGTCACTTATCTCCCAAATGCTAGGTTCTTCTTTTGCGGCCATTTTTGTCGAACAACAGCCACATTTTCAAAATGCTAACCCAAATTTGGAATGATGGAAGCTCTAAATTCCATGCCAAGATAAAGGGAAAAAGACACCAAAATTTCTAACAAGCAGTTCACTCAATTTTATTGGTCTCTTTGATTTGATGTTGCATGTCCAACACATCCAAGGAGAACAAAATGTGCTATGCACTTTTCAGTCAGAGTTTCTAACAAAATAAAAATGCCAATAGCTAAACACATTATATATTTTGTCTACGCACATCAAACACCAAGAAAAACTAATTGCCATTTTCATGCTCCCACATGTCGATGATCTACGCAGAAATTGGTCGCTCAGAATTTTCACTCTAATACCAATGATAGTTGATAAGAGATAATTTGAGAAACAAACTTTTTCTTTTATTGATTGTGAGAATACTACGGGAAAATTAGATATATACAATGAACAAAGAGGTTCAATGGAATTGTTGAAAAGTTGGGCATAACCGACTACCGGTTAGTTTACAAATAAAATAATGTATTAAATTACATTTATGCTAACAAGTTGGAAAGAAAGAGGTGGGGATTAAATACCTACATGTCCCACACCTCTTTCATGACTCAAATTGTCCCTGCCCAAATAATATTTGTTAAATTTGCTCCACTTTATCATCTCAATGCCACTTGCATTATTCATGTCACGTCACTAATATTATTTGTGTGCCACTTGCATTATTCACGTCACGTTACTAATATAATTTATGTCGAATAAACTGAGAAAAATTAACAAATATTATTTGTAAAAGGAAAATCGAGTCATGAAATAGGTGGTACATGTTGGTATTTAATCCCCACCTATTTCTTTCCAACTTGTTAACATAAATGTAATTTAAAACATTATTTTATTGTAGAAGCGACGGTAGTCGGTTATGCCCAAATTTTTGACAATTCCATCGACCACTTTTTTCATGTGTATATATCTACTTTTCTGTAGTATTCTTGCAATCAATAAAATAAAAAATTATATTTCTAAATTTATCTCTCATCAATTATCATTGGTATTAAGCAACAATTCTGGGCGACCGTTTGCGATCATGGGACGTGTGGAAGCATGAAAATTTCTACATGGAAATTAGTTTTCTTGGTGTTTGGATGTGTAGACAAAATATAGAACATTTTTAGCAAGATAAATTTGAATTATTGAACAATGTGCCCCCGCCATTCCACTTCCTTCGCACACTATTGTATGCACCCGAGGTATGGTAATCATCAAAAAATGATCTGGTAATCACCCAAATGCATGGTAATCACACTGTATACGCTTGATATTGCACCCTGTCACATTCTTCGCACATTTCTGAAAGTAAGAAGGAGGGAGGGAGCCATTTTACATGGGTTTGCAAAGTTTTTTCCAGTGAAGGAGAAATTTCAGAGCATCCATTTTGTGAAAGAGCATCTATTTTTGAAAGGGTTTGAGGGATATCGATACAATGAAAGAGGAAGGAGCCATTCTGGATACAAGGTAATGAGAGGGATCCCAATCATAGGCCGCAGCAATAGTAAGAGCCCATACCCTTTATCATGCTCGCATTTCTTTTGAATGGGGATGTTACCATTCCAGGAAAAAATATTATTATTTTTCTTTATACATTAACATTGAATCATTTGCATTTCTTTGTTACCAGTCGGGGAAAAAAATTATGTGGTTTTCTTTATACATTACTAGTCACATTTCTTTGTTTTTCTTTATACATCCCTTCACTCTGCATTATTCCTTTGGCATTTCTTTATAGTTTTATGGTTTCACACAAACTGTTTGACGAAATGTCTCACTTAAATTTGGTGTATGGACTTGTATGATTTGTAACAAAGCTCTAGATCACCTTTACACGATCTAATATGAAACCCTTGCAATGCTTAATGAGTGTGTGGAAACCCCTAACTCATCATTGGAGCTTTGTTTTACAGACCTCCTAACACAATAAATTTTTAACTCTTCTCGGTGAACTAGTTATAACCTAATATTTATAACAAACATGTAAGAAATAGTTTTCATTAGTGCTTGATATATGGTCCTGAGTGAACTGTTTGACAGAATGCCTCAAAGAAATATGGTCTCTTTCAAACATATTTCTTACAAGAATTCATAAATTTCTCACGAACATTTTGGAAAACTTATTATATGCAAATACTTAGAACATGTTAGTATAAGGTGGAGGAATTTTTTATTATTAAATTTACCTTTTTCCCTTCAAAAGCATTTCTTAATAAACAAAGCATGTGAACAAACCTGTTTGACAAAATTTCTTTGCAAAATGTTTGGCGAGAATATGGCTTGCAAACTGTTTGACAAAATTTCTCTGTGAAATGTTTGGCAAAATGCCCTACACACGAAGATAATTTACAAATCTTTATTTTCAACCAGAATAATGCATAGTGTACAAATCCACATATTCCTTGGACTATTTGTTTGAAAACAAAGATCAATATTGATTGTAAGTCAACATTTTACTATACGGAGATATATGCCTTGAAACTATAGCCAATATGGGAATTGATTTTGAAAAATGTTGAAAACACATTGTGTTTTTCAACAACAAAATTTTAAACTATTTCTTACTATAATTACTATAATTGAAAATCTACTTTAAAATCTTAGGTGATGTGATTGGTTTCATTTCTAACACACTTGGTGTCATTCAATTTACTTCATCCTTGAATGCATCAATGGGACATGCATCTCAAGAATTAAACATGCTTGATGGGACATTTCTTATGTTCTCCCCATACAAGTACCAACAACATGTATGGGGAGAAAAGAAGGAAATTTTTAAATATAAAAATCTTCAATTTTAGCATTATTTGTATGTGTGTGCAAAATGTAAGTTGTGATCTATACTATAAATGGTGAGTGAATTATTCACAAAAGAATATATATATATATATATATATGAGTTAGAATTTTATCTCAAAGTATATGATATATGTAAGATAATGAGGTGGTAATAGTCACTTTCATGAAATGGATCTAATTGTAGTTGTAAGTTGCTGACATGTGTTAGATAACATAATTAATACTTCCTTGTTATTGCATCCACAAAGAAACAATCTTTGAGAGAATTCATGATGCAAGTCATGTGAGCAACATCAAAGCATGAGATAATTTGTTAGGAGATTTTCTCAATCGAGACCATTCTCGCACTATGACAATCACTTAAACATAGCAGAGAAAATATGCCTGTATTTTCTAATAGAGAATACGATCTCTGTGAAGTGTTTGACATAATGTCTTTAAACATATGTCTCTAAAGTCATATAGTTGATTATCCTATTTATTCTTAATAGTTTAGTAGTGCTTCTTATTACTTTTATTCTTTTCCTTTAACCCAAAATCTTAAGAATACTAGTCACATATTATGCTATGCAATTTTATAGTCTTTAACAATTGTTGATAATTAATATGTCATTGGAAAAAAATGTTGATAATTAATAGGTCATTGGAAACTATTTTCATCTCGTGAAAATAACAATAAAATATAAAACAATCTACAAGAATTAGTTCCAAATTTTAATAGAATTCAAGATAATTAGGTGAGTATTAACTAAAACTTATTAAAGGACCATCTTACAAATTAATCATAGTTTATAACTCAAGAATGTGTGCTCTTGGTAGAGTGTCCCATAAACTGAAACTAGAAGTTATTAATCAATGTAAGATATGACCTAAAACCAACCTAGCCATATAATTTCCTATTAGTAATAAAAGGTAAGATGATAATGTGATAATCAATTAATAATTAATTGAAGGGCCTATTTATGAAACCCACATTTTTATTTATAATTAGTTAGGGAATGCACAAATTAAAAATAATCTAATAATATAGTTCCCAACAACTATAAAAGATAAGGTAGTGATAACTAGCTAGAAATTAATTGGAAGGCCTATTGATTAAGGTTCCCATATTTGACTTACTATTGGTTCCCACATTTGACTTACAATTAGTCCATCTCTATTCCCAACATTTGACGTATAATTAGACCATCTTTATTTAGGTTAGTCCTAACTAAAATTAAATTGGAGGGCCATATTGTTAATTAATGGTGGTTCTTATCTTGAGAAATTTTGCTCTCGTAGAGTGCCCTTGCAAAGTAAAGCCCAGTGTTATTAGTTAATGTAAGGTATAAATATCATCCAACAATATATAACTAGCTAGAAAGACTACTTAGAAAGGTTCTTATATTGGAATTACAATTAGTTCAATTTTATTTAGGTTATTCAATAAAGAGAAGGTGTTTTATTTTGTGAGAGGTCAATATTAATTTGGTAGTGTCATTCAACATAACATACCAATAAAGTGAAGCCCACAATATTTATTAATGCACTCTATAAGACAATTTTAAAACATTACTCTCCGGTTTAATAAAAGGTAAGATAATCATGTGATTATTAACTATAATTAATTAAAAACGGTTGTTATTAATTAATGGTTGTTCTTAAATTGATAAAATGTGCTCTTGTCGAGTGTCCCCCAAAGTTTTATCTATATTGTAGATTCCAAATTTTAACACTTGTCTAGTTTAGTATGGTAGTTTTTTATGTTAGTTGATTTATTGTGTTTATCATATGATGATCCCAGGGACGAAATTTCATATACTTGATAGGAAATTGTTTTTGAAAAATGTTGGAAAACACTTTGTATTTTTCAACAACAAAATTTTAAAGTATTTATTCTTTCTTATCATACACGATCGTGTCTCAATAAGATGAACTCACATATGGAAGTAAATATTATTTATTTGTAATGACATATAGTTAAATTAGTGATGTAGTTTACAAAACGTACATTTGAAATGTTGTACACTATAAGCTTCTTATATTTTATAATATCTTCTTATATTAAACATGCTTATATTAGGTATGGGTATATGCGTAGGTTTGGTCAGTTTATTAATATTTAGTGATTAACATTTACTCCCGCATACCAAAATCCCAAATTCACATGAAGAATTTTTTTCTACAAACTAGAGAATGACACAAATATATTATTATTGACCGGTTTGGATTCTCATGAAACTATTAAACTATTTGTAAACACTTATTCTGATATGATTTTATTATTAGTATAGAAGCTACAGAATTGATTTATACTTCTATTTTGTTTATACAAATCAATAAAAAATATTGAATATAAGTATTTATGTTTTATGATACTATTACCTATTCGTTTAGTTAATTTTGAATATAAATCTCACGTCAAATGTTATGGATGATTGAGTTGTTTTTATAGATGAACATATTCCTATTTTTAAATAATTTTTTTGTAAGCGGTTTCATTACTATTTGTATTATGGCATAATAAATGGATTTGAAATGTAAATATTCATTTTGATGTTACCTATTAAATGCATTAGTAATTATTATTTAAAAATTACATATGAGAGTAAATGCATTACTATTTTTTTGTTGATGTTATCTATTTATTGTGATTATTCCAATTTTATTATTTATGTATTATCTTGGTTTGATTTAGTAATTTATTTTTTAATAGACATAGTTGCGACTAGTTTTAATTTTTTCGTAATATAATTAATTTTAAACATTTGGTAGTTTCTTAATATGATTGAGAGATCTTAATTGTATTAAATGGAATAAAATTAGAAAAAGTTTGATTTTTTTGTACTCATTATATTTTGAGATAATGCTAATGTGCATATACCATTTGTATATAGAAAATTATTTATTAGTTATATTTTTATGATGTAATTTGAAGCTAAAAAAACTTTGTTGTCATACTCTCACTCTTAATTCGATATATGGGGAAAAGTGACTCTACAAAGACAAGAATTGGTACGTGATGAAGGGGCTTTCCCCTTAGGATGCAACATCGATACTCCCAACTATCATTGTGTGTTGAAGGGGCTTTCCCCTTAGGATTTTGCATCAATAGTTGGGTGGTAAGTTGTGTTGCGCAGAGGTTTTTAAAGCCGCCCACCGAAGGTGAAAGCACCCTTCACTCAAATTGCACCCTCCCATAATATCAAAACCATACATTTTGCAATGGATGGTTGTGATATTATGGGAGGGTGCATTTTGAGTGAAGGATAGCCATTGGAATTTATTCATACTTGAATTTGTCATGGATATTAGCTTTCTGAAATTGTGATTTTTTATCATATTGGATGATGTATATTAGTTTTGTCATGTATCATACTAACATTAATTGTATATTTCTGTTTGCATGTGTGTTGTTGTATTTAGTTTCTCTTTTGTGTGGTGAAAATGAATACACAAAGCTCTATTCCTCCTAATCCCATAGGGATAACGTTGACAACTCCCAAATTTCAAAGGAGAAATCCTTCAAGAGGTCCACATTTGTGGTCTACATAGACCATCATCAACAAAATAAGCTACCCAAACTGGAAATTGCAGCCATGGTTAAGGCCCGGCTCAATTTTTTAGAAACTTCTGTTATTTATTTGTCTAAGTTTCACACTATAGGGCCCCATTCATGAGGATATGGTCTAGCTTATGACACGATGGAGGATGCCCAAAGTACGATCCTCCACATAAGCTGAGGAAGATGGGAGTTCGATCATAAAACCCGTGAGATCCAAAAAATTGTGTAAAAATACCACACAAGGAAGCAACTCCAAGTTTGTTGCTAAAAACAAAAAAAAATAGTTACTGCTTTTATATGTTTTGTACTAAAAAAATTTTACATGTTTGAAAAAACCTATATAAATATTTAATTTTTGACAAATGTTGATTCACACGAGCTTAAATATATTTCATTTTTTTGTTTGAATATACTCTTGATTCACACGATCTTTAATATTAAATATGTTTTTCAATGGATTAAATATGTTTTCCATACTATTAAAATGTGTTTCTATGGATTATGTTTTTAAAATTATTAATGTTTATATAATTTATAGCAAGCTAAGATTTTTAAAATTCATTTATGTTAAAATTATATTTAGGTAATAAATGCGTAATGGTAGCAATTTTCTAAAATCTTCACCACCCCTCAAATGAAATGTCTTCAGGGTTATTTGAATCCAATGAGTGAAGTATAGTTTGAAAAGGAAAACTTAACAAGGTATTAAAATATTTAAATATTCATTTCAAATTCACTAAGTATGGGTTATGATCATTTGTCCAATTTAGGATTGTATTGGTGCAATTATCATTTCCAATCATTTATGGTATTCATAAGGCCCCCTTTGATTATTTATTTATTTATTTTAATTATTTTGTGTTGTTTTAAGACTTTTGCTAGGATAGTGCACTTGACAAGGAACGTAAGTCCAAAAGGTTCTGGTAAACTACATGGTTATGAGAAAAGAGTCCCCATTCCCTTCCAAATTTATCCATGTGACCCTTGGTCTACCTTATTCACATTTTTTTATAGTTATATATCAATTTGTTTGTTTGTGTGTCAATAGTGTTCTAATATATATGACTTCAACTCGTCTATAAATGCATATGTACCCTACTTAATCTACATAATATAGAAATTCATTATTGTTTGAATAGGAGTTAATTCTAGAGAATTCAAGTATTCATTGAAGCATGTAATTTTCATACTACATATACATTACAATGGTATTTTAGTGAATAAACTATAACAATTACTGAAATTTCATTCACAATACTATATGTTATTAATGGAGTTGTTAAATATCAAGAAAGAAATTATACTATCGATAAAATGAAACCCCAAAACATTTTATTATTTCCTTATGGTTTAAAATTCAACATCCCATTTAGGGAAAGCAAAAGAAGTACATTTTCCCATTGATTGTAATAAAGTTTTAGAAACTTGAGAGAGTTTTTGGACCCCTCGTGTTGACAAATCTACTCGTAAAAAAATATTTTGAATTAAAGTGCACAATTTTACTTGGAATGTCAAGTGTATGGTTTAGGTATGCTTGAAATGTCAAGTGTACATTATACACTTAATGGTTCTCATAAATATAATTTTTTAGCTTTCCTGTGTCTAATAAAAATCAATTTTACTACAAGATTTGGATGATCTTCTTGTCACTTCCCAAGAACATGATAAATATAAACCCTCTGCACTAGATATTTCTTTATTGATTTGGTTTTGAAAACTATTCAAATGTTATTTATTGTTCGACATCCATTTTATCCCTAATCAAATGTTTATAGATATTTATATTGCAATTAGATTGAAATCTATCTATTCATAACACACTAATAAATTTATTAAGTGATTTATTCAAATTTAATATTTACCCATAACATTTATAAACTCATAATTATAGGAAAACATATTTTTTAAAAAATATTAGAAAATGTGCTTGTATTAATTATATGTTAGAAATATAATGTTATCTATACAGAAAATGAGTGGAATGGAATCAAACCCCTGAATGTGATTCCAATATATTCCAAAATATATTCCCCCTTTAGTCTAATATATGGAATACAAAGTTTTAGTTGTAAGGAATAGATTGTTTTAATACAATGCTCACAAACACATGATGTTAACTCATTTAGTGTGCATGTCCCTAGAGAGCACTAACTCCACTGAATCTCCAATATGAAATTATTAGTATTGAACAAACTTAGTAGCAAATTTTTTAGTGCCTTGTCATATGTTAAATTATAGATGGTTGTATTGAAAAGTCAAATTTGAAGTGTTCGTTATTATTTTATTTTTTGTTTCTTACGATATATGTTTGTCCATTGTAAAGATAAACATGGTTGTGATTTGGATATTGGAAATTGATGGAGTGTCAAAACCTCCAAAAATTTTACATGTCCATCATTCATATTATATGACCTTGAAGGAAGAAAATAGTAGAGAGAGGTAAAATCGTGGGAAATTCCACTATGATCTTCCACCATGCTAAGTATAGCGCCTTGATATTGGGTCTTGAGGAAGCAATACGCCACAAATTTTAAAAAATTGTGTGTTTCTCACGATATGTTTGTTGTGAAACAAATGAATGGTGTATACCAATGTAACAATGTAAATATTTCTATGCTTTAATTTCAAGCACTAGAGAGTGTATCTCATGTTGTGAAATGTTCATATGGAGATGTAAAATTTAATAGAGGTAGGTTGGATGTATGTCAAGTGTGTTGGGACACTATAAACCAAGAAGTGGTAGCTTTATTAGCACTTGCCATGGATGGTATTTCAATATGATATATGTACACACTATATTTCCTTTTTGCGTAATGGTAGAAATACCTTTTTTATTAGATTATGAATAACTAATATTATGTGATTCATCTCAATGCATATATTTTATATTTTTCGATAATATGATGATACATAATATAGTGTAGATTAATAAACCGGGCATTGTGGATAAAGGGGAAGGATTGTAGAGATATGGGAAGGATGTGGAAGCTAGGAAGTATTAATAATAGTACATTTCAGAACTTATGAACATGTCTTAGGAGTGAAAAAATGGATTTAGGAAATGATAAGTTTGTACATATTCAATGGCTCCTCATATTATCATGTTGATCCATTTCATTGCTCCTCATAATACCATGTTGATCTATGTCATTGATCCTCATAATCCCATGTTTTGTTATGTTCCTCATAATATTATGGATATTTTGTTACATATTATGTAGATGGGCAATTGGAAAATCCTAGTATGGGTACTCTTAAGATGAATCCCAAAATGTTAAATAATGCCTCCATAACATTGTTAAATTATGCAACGTATCCACCCTTGCTCGATATTGAACCAAATAGGGCTAAACGGTTGACCTTTCATATGCTAAGTGAAGAATGGTCCTAGAAAAATATGGAGCTGGCAAACATGGTTATCATGTTGGGGATGGTTGTTCATTTTCTATTCAACCTTTACTTCACAAGGATAGACATAGTAAACTGGAAGATGGATCGATAAAGAACTCCCTACAGTAGATTGGTGGCAATACCTTGGGTGGTACCATGACATCACACTAGTCATACATCCACCTCCGGATGGAATCTGGTTATGATTTATCAACAAATTTCCTTGATTGGTGGGATGACATTGATTGTCAGCTAGAAGAGCTTGATGAGTGGAGGTTTGAACAATTGAGAGGAAAACACACGATTCGGATGAGTGTGACAATTATTATGTATTTTGTAAAAGTGTAATGCACTTATTTTGAAAATGTTACTTCTTTCATTATTTGGGTTGACGTTTCATTTTGTATTACAAACACATCTTATGAACAACCAAACACATAATATAATTGCATGGGATGATACTTGGATGTTCAAATTTCTTTTCAAAATGTAATGTTATTGTTTTATGCTTTAATCCTATTTTATCTTGTGACACACTTGTAATTCACATTTCGTGTTTACTTCAGAAATATCTAGAGCTGAGTATCCATTTTTAAAAATAATGTGTGCAACTAACTTCATCACAAATGGTTTATAGTGCATGATTTTCTCAATATGAATGCAAACTACAAATAAATAATTTCATGCACCATTTTTTTAGTTTATCTTATTTTACAATGTGTCACTTCAACAATGGTTATGATAACGCACTTGATCGAAACATGCAGAAGTTTGGTGACATGGGTTGATCCATGTTCACAATCCATTCTTATGTTTTCAGGGAAGACATAAATAATGAGATGGTAATATAAAACTGTGTGAACATTAATTTTTTTTCATAGAAATGTACCTAATGTCATTGTTTGGACTAATAAATATGAAATTGTCATCTTTTCACATAGGTTTATTCACATTCCACGATGGTAATATTCAAATATGTGAACATTAATTCTTTTTCATAATACTTAATATTTTATGTTGGGGCTAATACAAGAACCTTTACATCACATGGCACGTACACGTTCCACAAGCATCAAAGAGGATGCAAAGGGATATGTTCCTCCAATAGTTAATGGCACTAGGTCCGATGGTCCTTTTTGAGCCCATTCACTCAAATATCGTGAGCCTAAAATGGAGGTGAATAAATTTAAAACTTAACTTTTTATTTCTTGTTGATTACTTGTTATTCAATAGTGTAAGAACTATTATAATTTTCTAACATTTTCTTTCAATCAGCCACCATAGACTACATAACTAAACATGTTAATGGTCATATTTAGTATTTCTATCAGCATGGATCATGTGTTGTTAGTGGGGATGTTAGGTTTTGGGAGTTGCATAGACTTAATCGACATCGTCAGGTAGCACACAATCTTCCCTTCATGGAACCGCGTAAGTGTGGCCATAAGAATATGGGAAAATGCAGACACCTATCCCTCAAGAAAAAAATGAGTAGGGCATATGTGCGAAGAGAGAGGGGGATGTGAACTATGTCTTGAGGCAGCGATTCTACCTGCAACGCAAAGGGTTATCAATCGAGTTTGTAGAAAATAATGTAAAAATTGATTCGAGGAGTTGAGACGGGAAGGAAAGAGGGAGGTGGATGTTGAAATGTGTGCCTATGATTCAAAGGAGATGTGACAGGTGAGAGAGGAGAAGTGGTTGAGAGCAAGAGAGAAAAAAATAACAACTCAAATATCGGGATAGAGGTAAATTTAAGATTAGTATAATATATTATATATTATGTTTTGTTGGAAATCAAAAACTTAATATTATGTCATGAACAGGAAGATAGAGAAGAGGGTGGAATAACTAGCGGGAATGTTGACACCCTATAAATGATAATGTAAGTAATTATCGGTATTTTTTTGCTATATAGAATATAGTTTTTGTTTATTTGTGTGTATACTAACTATAGGTGTGCGTAGGATTATGTCATTCCCTTGTGTCATCTCTTACGCCAGTAGAGAGACTCGATTCGTAGTGCAAAATGGAGAAAGGTAAAAACCACTTAACATGCACTTGAAAGTTGAATGTTTCCTTATGTTGTTGATATTTAAATTGTCTTGATGACTTGATTGTTGTAGGTGGATGTTTTGCGATAAAACACCCCCTTCACTATCAACATGTGGTCTTGATCTTATCAGCGAGATAGCTTCACAAGAGGTCAGAGATTCTAAGATGAATATTTTTGGAGTTGCAACTTCCTTTCCAGTCGAGGAGAGAGAGGGTGATGAGGGGAGGCATGAGGAGAGGGGAAAAGACAATATTGTTGACAATATGAGAGATGGTGGAGATGGAATGGTAAGTTATTGAATGTTCTCATTTGATTTTTGTATTATTTTTGGTGAAATTAAGATAAATTTATTAATGCAATTGATATTTTTAGTATTCCACACTTTTCTTGACGGGGTCAAAGTCAAGTTAATGTCGATGATATATAGTTGTTATGATAGGAGTGGTTTATGATACTAGGCTACATGTGGTGTGTCATGGCATCACACTCCCCCAATTTATTATGAAATTCATTATTTCTGAGGCCATTGTTCCCACTGCTCCATTGCCCTACCCTAATACATTTGCAAGCACTTTGGAAGAGTGTGTCAAAGGGTTTGTGATATGGGATCTTAGAGATATCAAACTGGACACTCCTCGTGAAGAGGCAAGTAGATGTAATGGATTATTTAAATTAATTATGTGTTTAACTGAAAGATTCATCTATGTTGACTTATTTACTATATGGTTGGATTTTAGGATGATATGGTACAAGTTAAGAGAGTGTGCCATACTCGGATGTAGAGATCAATGCCCCACCCGTTATTAACATCACACCTAATTATATTCATAGAGATCAAAAGAATTGTATTAGATATTATGATGGACTATATTTCTTTCAATAGGTAGCATAGGAGATAAAAACACTTATTGTATAACATTTGTTATGAGACTGAGATTAGTATATATATGGATATGATAATGTTTTTACTTTAATGTGTTTGAGGTTAACGATATATATATAAGATGAAAGCACCTCGCATGGTCATGAATAACACATTAAAGTAAAAACATCATCATATCCATATATATATATACTAATCTCGATCCTCTTAAATAACAAATATACAATAAATGTTTTTATCTCATAAATGAAATAACTAGTCATCAAAGAACTAGTAGAATAGATTTTTAGACATCAAGGATCTATCAATACCATAGATCAAGGAAAGAACTATAGTCCATCATAATATCTAATACAATTAAAATAAATTTGATCACATCTATGAATATAATTAGGTGAACATGAGCTAATATATATATATATATATATATATATATATATATTGAATATGGTTTGTGGTTATGGGTTACATAGAGTTATCCATATACATTCATTTATAGTGTTAGATGGTTTTTATTCTTGTTATGTGACATTCCATTTATTGTATAAATGATGATGTTATCACTATGTATATGGTTAATGTATTAATGTGACTATGGATTGTGGATTACAGTATATGGTATATGGTTACATAGTTGCATTCTTCTTCCATGTATTCCTACTTGGGTTTGACGTGTTCACTAATTTATTGTAGATAATTCACAATTTTACTTTCAAAACTAGTGTATTATGGATTACGGTTTATGGTTTATGGTTTCATAGTTGTGTTCTTCTTCCATGTATGCCTACTTGGGTTTGATGTGCTTACTAAACATAATTATATATTTCATCCATGATAATATTTTGTTGAGTATAAGTTAAGTGTATTATTATTTATGTAATTATGTTTGAATGGTAACAAATATTAATCGATTGTTTAATTACAAGTGTAATTAGATGGAAAGAGACAAGAAGGATAGAAATCGTAAGCCTTCAAAGGTGGAGGAACTAAAATATTGTGAAACATTTGATAGTACCAATTGTGTGTTTGGAAATAATGCAAAGAGCCCCGCAAACAAAGATGTCGGTGTTGGACAAGAAGATGAGTCTTCCCCATCATCCAGTATGGAATTGGAAATGAAACTTATAACAAAGAAGAAAAAATGTATAAAAATGAGTGTGAAAGCCTTGCATTGGAAAATTTATATTTGTCAAAAAAAAATAAGTAATTATTGGACAAAATAAGAGAAATTTCCTCGAGGTAGATGGAGTTGGAGGTTGAGGTTCAGGAGTTAGAACTAGAAATTAAGAATTGGGAGACAATGCGTAAGTGAAAAAAAAAGTGTTTGAAAATCAGGTAGCAAGCTTTAATTTCGTTAGTAAAAAACATGACGATCACAAGGAAGTATGGAAAAGGTGTACATGCATTCCAAGGTGTCAACTAAGGAAAAGTACCAGTCACTCCCACCGAAGACACAACTAATAAATGAATATACCAGTCATGTATCCTTTGACATCAAACGATGTTTGTTAAACATATATTAAACTTACTTATATAGTTGACATCATTATGTTATTGTACTTATATATTTTACTTACATTTTTGACATATTTTACTTATATATTTGACATATATGTATAGATATTGATTTTTGGTATGCAAAAAAAATGTAATGATTATAGCATTTGTAGCATAGTAGATGAGATGGATAGATGTATGTGGTTATATTATTATTATATGTATGTGATTTTACTCTAATGTGGTTGTGTTTCAGTTGATGTTATGATGTGCACATTAATTAGTATTTAGATCATGTATATGTATTGCTACATCTGGTATGTGATGTGTGATGTATAAGGAAGAGTAATACAAGTTTGATTAGAAGACAAGTGTATATAAGTGTGATAATGTTGTTACTTTAATGTGTATGACGTTTACGATTAATTATTGCATTATTGATAAAATGAATAAGGTTTTGGTTCTTTTTATAGTGCATTAGATGGTTTTTATTCTTGTTATGTGACATTCCATTTATTGTATAAATGATGATGTTATCACTATGTATCTGGTTAATGTATTAATGTGACTATGTGATGTGGATTATAGTTTATGGTTTATGGTTACATAGTTGTGTTCTTCTAATATACCTAGATAATATTTCATTGAGTATCGTAGATAAAAAAAGTGCATTATTTTCTATGTAATTATGTTTCAATGGTAACAGATATTAATTGGTTGTTTAATTAGAGGTGTAATTAGATGGCAAGAGAAGAATGATATAAAGCACAAGGCTTCAGAAGTGGAGGAACCGAAAGATTATGAAACATTTGATAGTGTCACTTATGTGTTTGGAAGTAATGCAAAGATCCCTACAAATGAAGATGTGGGTGTTGGAAAAGAAGATGAGACTTCCCCACCATTACGTATGGAATTAGAAATGAAACTTGTAATGAATAAGGAAAAGTTTTATAAAACTGAGCATGAAAGACTTACATTGTAATATTTATATTTGTCGAAAAAATTATGGAATTATTGGACCAATTAAGAGATGGTTCCTCGAGGAAGATGGATTTGGAGCTTGAGGTTGAAGAGTTGGAATGAGAAATTAAGAATTGGGAGACAATGGGTGAATTGAACAAAAATTGTTTGAAAATCACGTAGCAATATTCAATTCCATTCTTAAAATACATGATGGTCACAAAGAAGTATAGAAGAAGATGTACATGCAGGCCAAGGTGTCAACTAAGGAAAATGTACAAGTCACTCCCACCAAAGACATAACTAATAAATGAATAAATGACTTTGTAATAAAATGACACTGTCCATGCAACCTTTGACATCAAAAGATGTTGGTTAAATGTATATTTTAGTTTTAATAAGAGTAAATAATAATTAAATAATAAAAACATAATAAAATGTTAGAAGGTGTGAAAATTAGATAACAAGATTTAAATTGCAATATTTAAGATTTATAAGAGAGCTCTTGTAAATTTACTTATCAAACCATGTATTGTAATGGTTAAATGAAGGAAGTTATAAATTGTATTTTAATGGACTATGGGTTAAATAATAAACATTGTGCGTGGTTGTTTTGGATAATGTTCTAAAAGGATTGAATTAATTAAAAGAAAAATGTATAGTTAAACCATTAAATGATGGGTATGGATATTAAGTTAATATGGGAAGTAAATTTTAAATCAACTTAGGAAATAACCTTTAATAAACTTAAGAGGATTTTTAATGAGGTAAATAGCACGGGATTAACTAGTTAGTCAATTTTAGAGAAAAAAATTATTGGAAACCTTAGAAGAGGATTAAGTTCTGAAATGGGTTTTGGAAAGTAAGTAATAACATTTAAATGGGTTTTGGAAAGTAAGTTACAAGTAATACCATGTATAGTTAAACTATTAAATGATGGGTATGGATAATATGATAAGATGGCAAGAGACAAAAAGGATAGAAAGTAAGTAATAACATTTAATTAATTAATTGGTTCCGACCACCTTATGTATGTGTAGAAATTATTAACTGGAATTTAAATTAAATGTAATCTAATGTTTAACACCACCGACAACCTTTTAATCAAAAAGAATTTTTCATAAATTTTCCTAAGTAATTAATGAGGTTTGACATGGTTTTGGTGCATCAAATTGTGTGGCGTTATAAAAACAAAAATTTGTCCTCATGGTAACTAATTAATATGGATTACATCATTGCAATAAGGTGGAAAAAACATCGTGGTTTACACCTTGTCGAAATCGACATTGTGTTTTTCAAAGTGCTGAAAAACACAATGTGTTTTTCACACTTTGAAAAAAAAACTCTTGTTCACATGATAATTACTTTATGTGCATTACATAATTATAATAAGGAGGAAAAGCATCATGGTTTTCACCATGTGGAAAATGGCATTGCATTTTTCAAAGTGCTAAAAACACACCTTATTTTTCAAAGCACTTTGAAAAACACAACTTTTCCACCTGATAATTACTTTAAGTGAATTTCATTATTACAATAAGGAGGAAAATCATCGTGGTTTTCACCTTGTGGAAAATGGTGTTGCATTTTTCAAAGTGCTGAAAAACACAATGTATTTTTCAACGTGTTGAAAAACACTCTCTATTTTTCAACACTTTCAAAAAAAACCCACTTTTTCCACATGATAATTACTTTATGTGTATTGCATCATTTACAAGGAGGAAAATCATTGAGGTTTTCACCTTGTGGAAAACGGCGTTGTGTTTTTCAAAGTGCTGAAAAACATGTGTGTTTTTCAACGTGTTGAAAAACACTCTCTATTTTTCAGTACTTTAAAAAAAGAAAACTCTTTTCTACTTGATAATTAATTGATGTTTATTGCATCATTACAACAAGTAGGAAAATAATCTTGGTTTACACCTTGTGGAAAATGATGTTGCATTTTTCAAAGTGTTGAAAAACATAGTGTGTTTTTCAACGTGTTGAAAAAAATACTCTATTTTTC
Organism: Taxus wallichiana var. yunnanensis; assembly: GCA_018340775.1. Taxonomy (NCBI): domain Eukaryota; kingdom Viridiplantae; phylum Streptophyta; class Pinopsida; order Cupressales; family Taxaceae; genus Taxus; species Taxus wallichiana. The sequence goes on along the minus strand of CM031239.1, from coordinate 333,855,660 downwards.
AGCACTTTAAAAAAATCAACCCTTCACCTCGTGTTAGTTGCTTGATTTTCATTGCATATTTACAAGGAAGAGTAAAAATATCATGGGTTGCACTTTGTTATAAACATCATTACGTTTTTCAAGGTGTTGAAAAATACAGTGTGTTTTTCAACGTGTTGAAAAATACTCTCTATTTTTAGCACTTTGAAAAAATCAACCCTTCTCCTCAAGGTAATTATTTGGTATGCATTACATCATTACAAAAAGGATTAAAATAATTTTGGTTTTAACCTTGTGGAAAATAGCGTTGCATTTTTCAAAGTGCTTTAAAAACACAGATGTATTCTTCAACGTGTTGATAAACACACTCTATTTTTCAGCACTTTGAAAAAAAAATATTTTCCACCGATAATTACTCGATTTGTATTGCATCATTACAAGGAGGGGAAAAAGCATTGTGGGTTACACCTTGTTATAAATAGCATCACGTTTTTCATATTGCTAAAAAACAGAGTGTGTTTTTCAACATGTCAAAAAACACACTTTATTTTTTTAACTTAAAAAAACAAATCTTATCCACCTGATAATTATTTGTATTTTTTCTACAAAAATATTTGCTCTACCACTACTCTGCCATTACAACATGGTTAAAAAAACCCTAAATCGCAACCCTGGCCACGTGTTTGATGAGAACCCTAATACGGGTAGCAACGTTGGGGAAAAAAATGCTCTGTAGAGAGTCGTGACCTCTCATGGATCAACCTAGCATTTGGTAAAGACATTCCCGTGCCTGGAGGAGTCAATGAACAATCACTAGAAGGCGGCAGCACAGTCTCCAGAGCTAAGGATACTGATAGATCCGTGGCTACTGGTAACAAGCCGAATGGAAACAATGAAACTAGGGGTCCTTCCTCTCATTCCACGAAGTCACAGGCCCGAGGGTTTGGAAAAAATAGCTTTGGATCAAGCTCGGCATGGGGTCCCTATTACTCCCTCAATGGAGAAAATTAGGTTTGGTAGAGTGGCGGATTTGATTTGATACCTGCACTCTTTCCTGAAGTGCTGGTCCAGGGAGTGGAAGGGATACAGATAATGGGAGATCCAGTGGTCCCTCCTTCACCGATATACTATCTAAATAGTCAAAGACTAGTGCAAATACTACTATGAAGCCTGCTGAGAAAAATCCATGCATAACCTTTGGAGATGAAGTCCTCAAAACAGAGTCTTTCTATCAAGACCATGCCTTAATTTGTAGATTCGCTAGACTTTGGCCTAGTTTACCTGTCCTACATGAATGGATCTCCAAGCAATGGATCCCACTTCTAGAAGGAAGGTTAGATCTCTACCCATGTGCTAAAGGAATCTTCATTGTTGCTTTTGAATCCATAGTTGATAAGGTTATCATTGCTAATAAGCTTTGGATCTGCCAAAAAAATACCTTATGTTAAAACCCTGGTTCCCATCATTTAACCCTCTCACTGAATCTTTCTCTCACAAACCGATTTGGATCAGATTACCCCACCTTCCTCTGTAATTTTGGGATCAAAATGTTTGATAGCCATAGGAAATACATTGGGAAACATCATTAAATTAGACTCCCAAACCTCTGATTTCACACATACAACCTATGCAATAAGGAGAATTCTTGGTTTGAGATTGATACCTCTAAGGATCTTCCAGCTCATATTGAGCTAAAGGTGCAAAATCAAACTTGGACTCAACCTCTGGACTATGAGGGTCTACCTTTTAGATGTAGGAAATGTTTCTCTTTGGGACATTCTGCTATTAATTGTGAGATGATAAAACACAAAAAGGAGAACACTAACTGGTGGAAAAATGCCCTCTGGAACATTTGAGATTCGAACCTCAGAATATCCTTGTTGCTGAGGAGGAAGACATGCTTGGAGTCGGTCCCTAAAACTCCTTTGAACGAGCTCACAAACCATGCAAATAAAGAGTCATCTGGGGAGGAGACACAGAGTATCGGAATCACTGAAACAAGAAAGTTTGCAGCGGATAAGGAGAATATTCCTCGATCTCCTTGCTCATACAATACTTTTCAGCCAATTAAGGATTTTGAAGTTCTCATTCCTTTACAGAAATCTGTGGATGAATGGATTACGGTTCGTAACAAGAAGAAAAATGTTTGAATTGAAAATAGTAGTAATTAAGATGCTACTTTTTAGCTATTGGTTTGCTAGTTTTTGGTCTTATTCATGGTAGGTTGTTTTGCCGATGGGATTTTTGGTTCACATCTAGATTTTGATCCCTTTCTGATTTGATGATATTGTTTTATCTGGATTTTGAGTCCTATTGTATAAGGGTATAGTCCCTTTCAAAAACTATTTTCTTAATAAAAAAAATTACTTGATTTGCATTATATCATTTCAACATGGAAGAAATGAATTGTGGTTTGCACATTTTATAAAAGTGAATTACATTTTTGAAGTGCCGAAAAACACAAGTGTGTTATTCAACATGTTGAAAAACACTCTCTATTTTTCTACACTTTGAAAACATCAACCCTTCTCCTCATGGTAATTACTTGATATGCATTACATCTTTACAATAAGGAGTAAAATCATCGTGTGTTGCACTTTGTTATAAACAACATTACATTTGTCAAATTGTTGAAAAACACACTTAATTTTTTATCACTTTGAAAAAAGAAACCCTTATCCTCGTCGTAGTTACTTGATATGCATTACATCATTAAAACAAGGAGAAAAAACATCATGGATTGTACCTTGTTATAAAAAATATTGCATTTTTCAAAGTTCTAAAAACACGATGTGTTTTTAACATGTTGAAAAACACAATTTTTAGCACTTTGAAAAAACCAACCCTTTCCTCATGGTAGTTATTTTATATGCATTACATATTTACAAGGAAGAGGAAAAACATCGTGGGTTGCACCTTGTTATAAACAACATTGTGTTTTTCAAAGTGCTGAAAAATAAAGTCATGTTAAAAAATGCACTTAATTTTTAGCACTTTTATAAAATCAACCCTTCCCCTCATGGTAACTACTTGATTTTCATTCAATCATTAAAACAAATAGGAAAAGCATCATAGGTTACACCTTGTGGAAAGTGGCATGGCGTTTTCAAAAGTGCTAAAAAGTACGCTTTATTTTTAGCACTTTGAAAAAATAAACTCTTCTCTACCTGATTATTACTTTATTTTAATTACATTATTACAATAAGGAGGAATATCATCTTGGTTGGCACCTGTTGAAATTGATAGGGAGTTTTGCACATTGATGAAAAACACAATGTGTTTTTCAATGTGTTGAAAAACAAACTTTATTTTTTAGCACTATGGAAAAAAAAACAACTTGTCTCCACCTAATAATTACTTGATTTGGATTACATCATTACAACAAGGATGAATAACATCATGGTTTGCACCTTGATAAAAATCGCATTGCATTTTTCATATTACTGTAAAACACAGTGTGTTTGTCAACGTTTTGAAAAACACCCTTTACTTTTTAGCACTTTGAACAAAAACTCTTCTCCACCCAATAATAACTTGATAAGGATTACATCATTACAAGGAGTAATAATTTCATGGTTTGCACCTTCTTGAAATTATAATGAGGAAAAACATTGTGGTTTTCACCTTGTCAAAATTGACATGGCGTTTTACATGTTCTTTGAAAAACACACTTTATTTTTCAGCACTTTGAAAAAACAACCCTTCTCCACCTGATAATTACTTGATATAGATTACATCATTACAACAAGTAGGAATAACATCGTGGTTTGTAGCTTGATAAAAATCACATTGCATTTTTATATTCTTTAAACCACAAGTGTGTTTTTCAACATCATCATTTTTATGTTGAAAAACACACATCATTTTTAACACTTGAAAAAAATTAAATCCTTTCTACCTGATAATTACTTGATGTGCACAATATCATTACAACAAGGAGGAAAAACATCGTGGTTTGCAGATCATTATAAAAACCACATTCCATTTTTCAAAGTGTTGAAAAACATAGTGTGTTTTTACATGTGTTGAAAAAACAACTTTATTTCACAGCACTTTGAAAAAAGCAACTTCCTTCCACCTGATAATTACTTAATGTGGGTTACATCATTACAACAAGGAGTAAAAACATCGTGGTTTGTACCTTTTCAAAATCGGCATTACGTTTTGCACGTTCTTTGAAAAACACACTTTATTTTTCAGCACTTTGAAAAAAACAACCCTTCCGCACCTAATAATTACTTAATATGGATTACATCATTACAACCAAGAGGAATAACATTGTGGTTTACACCTTGTTATAAACTAAATTGTGTTTTTCAATGTGCTAAAAACACAGTATTTTTTTAACGTGTTGAAAAACACTCTCTATTTTTCAAAGCACTTTGAAAAAATCAACCCTTCTCCTCATGGTAATTACTTGATATGCATTACATCATTACAACAAGGAGGAAAATCATCATGGTTTGCACCTTGTTATAAACAATGTTGCATTTTTCAAAGTGTTAAAAAACACAATGTGTTTTTCAACATGTTGAAAAACACACTTAATTTTTAGCGAGTTTGTAAAATCAACCCATCTCTCTTGCGGTAGTTACTTTATATGCATTACATGATTACAATAAAAATGAAAATCATCATTGTTTGCACCTTGTTATAAACAGCCTTTTATTTTTCAAAGTGTTGAAAAACACACTTAAATTTTTAGTACTTTTAAAAAATAAACCATTCTCCTCATGGTGGTTACTTTATATGCATTACATCATTAGAATGATGAGGAAAAGCATCATGGGTTGCACCTTGTTATAAAAAACATTGTGTTTTTAAAAGTGTTGAAAAAACACTTAATTTTTTAGCACTTTGAAAAAATAAACCCTTCTCCTCGTGGTAACTACTTGATTTACATTCAATCATTACAAGAAGGAATAAAAATGTTATGGGTTGCACCCTATGGAAAATGGCGTGGTGTTTTTAAAGTGCTGAAAAATACAATGTGTCTTTCAACATATTGAAAAACACACTTTATTTTTAGTACCTTGAAAAAAGTAACTCCTCTTCACCTGATAATTACTTGATTTTCATTACATCATTACAATAAGAAGGAAAATCATATTGTTTTTTACCTTATCGAAATCGACAGGTGTTTTGCATGTTGCTCAAAAACACAACGTGTTTTTCAACGTGTGTAAAAACATACTTTATTTTTCAGAACTTTGAAAAAAGTAACATGTCTCCACCTGATAATTCCTTGATGTGGATTACATAATTACAACAAGGATTAATAACATCGTGATTTATACCTTAATAAAAACCGCATTACATTTTTCATATTTTGAAAAACACGGTTTGTTTTTCAACGTGTTAAAAATGCACTTTTCTTTTCACCACTTTGAAAATAAAAAATCTTCTCCACCTGATAATAAATTGATATGGATTACATCATTACAAGAAGTAATAGCATCGTGGTTTACACCTTGTCAAAATCGACATGGGGGTTTTCAAAGTGATGAAAAATATAGTGTGTTTTTCAATGTGTTGAAAAACACGCTTTATTTTTCAGCACTTTGAAATAATAAACTCCTATCCACTTGATAATTACTTGATATGAACTACATCATTACAACAAGGAGGAAAATCATCGTGGTTTGCACCTTTATAAAAGTGCATTGTGTTTTTCATATTGCTTTAAAACACACTTTATTTTTCAAAACTTTAAAAAAAACTCTTCTACACCTTATAATTGTTTGATATGTACTACATCATTACAACGAGGAAACTTATTGTGGTTTGCACCTTGTCGAAATCGACATGACGTTTTGCATGTTGCTAAAAAACATAGCGTTTTTTTTCATCGTGTTGAAAATCACACTTTATTTTTCAGTACTTTGAAAAAAAACAACCCTTCTCCACCTAAAACATTACTTGATGTGGATTACATTATTACAATAAGTAGGAATAACATCGTGGTTTGTACCTTATCGAAATCGACATGGGATTTTTTAGAGTTCTTATAAACGTAGTGTGTTTTTAACGTTTTGTAAAACACACTTTATTTTAGAGCATTTTGAAAATAAATAAACTCCTCTCCACACGATAATTACTTGATGCGCACTACATCATTACAAAAATAAGGAAAAGCATCATTTTTGCAACTTTATAAAAACCACATTGCACTTTTTATATTGCTAAAAAACATAATGTGTTTTTGAATGTGTTGAAAACACACTTTATTTTTCATCACTTTGAAAAAAAAATCTTATGCATCTGATAAATACTTGATATGCACTACATCATTACAACAAGGAGGAAAAGCATCATGGTTTGCACCTTGTTGAAATCGATACGACATTTTGCATGTTGCTGAAAAATGCACTTTATTTTTCAACACTTTGAAAAAAACAACCCTTCTCCACCTGATAATTTTTTTATTAATGGAAAATAGTTTTGAAGGGACTATAACCTATTACAAAAGAGGATCAATAGCCAGATAAACATGAAAAATTAGCAAAAATGGATCAGAATCTAGATATTACAATAAGTCCAACAGTAGTCAAAAGAGAAGCTACTAAGAAAAATAAAGACATGGATAAAACGTAACTAAACAACATAAAAATAGCATACTATCAAGAACAAAACAACAACTTAAATGCTTCCAGCTTGCCCATAAGGTTTTATTTCTTCAAAACCCTATAAATTCTTGATTTGATCATTTGTAGAGAGGTAAAAAGTGCCAAAGTGGTGACATGCATGGGGTCATTTACATTCAGCTGTGAGATGACCTGGTTTCTTTCCTTTTCTATACCCCAAATGTCCTCAAGGACTCCACTCATAGCATAGTGATGCTTCCGACTTGTTGATAGAGAAAATCACCTGATAATTATATGATGTGGATTACATCATTACAACAAAGAGGAATATCATTGTGGTTTGCACCTTGATAAAAAACCACATTGCATTTTTCATATTGCTAAAAAACACGGCGTGTTTTTCAATGTGTTGAAAAACATGTTTTATTTTTATCATTTAAAAAAGAAACTCCTCTCCACTGATAATTATTTAATGTGCACTACATCATTAAAATAAGGAGGAAAATCATCATGGTTTGCACCTTTATAAAAACCGCATTGCGATTTTCAATGTGCTGAAAACGCAAGTGTGTTTTTCAACGTGTTGAGAAATACACTTTATTTTTCAGCACTTTTAAAAAATCAACTCTTCTCCACGTGATAATTACTTGATGTGGATTACATCATTACAAAAAGGAGGCAAATTATTGTGGTTTACACCTTGTCAAAATTGACATTGCCTTTTGAATGTTCTTAAAAAACATGGTGTGTTTTTAAACATGTTGAAAAACATACTTTATTTTTTAGCACTTTGAAAAAAATCTACCTGTCTCCACCTAATAATTACTTGATGTGGATTACATCATTACAAAAATGATGAATAGCATCATCGTTTTTACCTTGATAAAAAGCGCATGACATTTTTCAAATCTCTTTGAGAAACATAGTGTGTTTTTCAACGTGTTGAAAAACACACTTTATTTTTTAGCATTTTGAAAAAAATAAACTCCTCTCCACTTGACAATTACTTGATTTTCACTACATCATTACAATAAGGAGGAAAATCCTCATGGTTTGCACCTTAATAAAAACCGGATTGTATTTTTCATATTGCTAAAAAACACACTTTATTTTTCAACACTTTTAAAAAAATCAACTCATTTCCACCTGAGAATTACTTTGTGTGGATTACATCATTACAACAAGGAGGAAAATCATCGTGGTTTGCACTTGGTCGAAATCGACATGGTGTTTTGCATGTTTCTAAAAAACAAAGTGCATTTTTCAATGTGTTGAAAAACACACTTTATTTTTCAACAATTTGAAAAAAGTAACTGTCTCCACCTGATAATTACTTGATGTGGATTACATCATTACAACAAGGATGAATAACATCATGGTTTGCACCTTAATAAAAATTGCATTGCATTTTTCATATTGTTGTTTTTCTACACATCGAGAAAATGACCATCAATTCCTCTCTTGACCAAAGAATTGTCCCACTATGCAGCTCGAATGATGATGGCTATTTTTTTCACCACAGAAATGAACACCTTTCTAGCTTGTTGGAAGAGATATCTTTTGGATAGGTTTAACTCACTTGATTAATATTAATCCCATCCTTAGACACAATATGCACGAGCACTTAAGAAAATACAAAGCTTCTCGACATGATAATTACTTGATGTGGATTACATCATTACATCATTAAAATAAGATGGAAAAACATCGTGGTTTGCACCTTGTGGAAAATGGTGTTGTGTTTTTCAAATTGCTAAAAAAATCACAGTGTGTTTTTCAACGTGTTGAAAAACACACCTTATTTTTTAGCACTTAAAAAAACACAATGCTTCTCCACCGGATAATTACTTAATGTGGATTACATGATTGCAATAAGATAAAAAAGCATCATTACTGTGGATTACATCATTACATAAAGGTGAAACAACATCGTGGTTTGCACCTTATGGAAAACGACGATTCATTTTTTATAGTGTTGAAAAACACAATGTGTTTTTCAACGTGCTTAAAAATAAAGTTTATTTTTCAGCACTTTGAAAATAGAAATAAAAATTCCACATGATAAATACTTACTATGGATTACATCATTCCAACATAATTACATCATCTTTCTATATGTTAAAATATTTTCTACTTGTTGGCATTAGCACAAGGTTGTATAAATTATATATCAAATCTAACCATACATGCAATAAAAGCAAATATTCTACCAGAAGAAATATACAAAACAAGAGATATAAATCAACACCAGATTTAACATGGTTCACCCAATGTGGGCTACATCTACCAAGAAACAAGTCAATCTATTATCCAAATCTTTTAGAAGATATATAATTGAAGATCTATAATCTTCCACACGTCTTAGATGTATAGTACTTTCTTTCTCTCAAGCTTCTCCTTCTTCTCCAAGAATTCTCTTTCACAATTATTTTTACAATAATCATTAACTCTTTCAATCCTCTACTTATAAACTCTATCTTGCATGCTTATATAGCCATATACAAATTTAGGACACTTATCCATGCAATTACAATCAATAGATCTACTTTAATGCTAAAATTAGATCTAATTCCTAAGAGTCAAATAAAACACTCCCTGCATGTAATAAGCGATGCTTATTAGCCTTAACCGATGTTGATTCCTCCTTGTTTGACCAATTTTGGTTTTAGGTGGTGATGTCGGTCCCTCCATAACCGATGTCGATTACTATGCTTTCCTACAATTTTAATATAGCATGCTAATATGAAGTAATTGAGCTCCACAACTCAACAATCTCCCACTTGGAAATAAATTACTGCACTATACTTGTACAACGTCATTCTTGGATCCTTTCCTTAGCTTTGTTTCTTCCTCTTCAAGTCTCAAACTCGAAGACCAACAAAAGTGGAGTGTAGCTCCAACTTCTCTTTACGAATGGCTTCATTAACATATCTGTAGGGTTCTTACTCGTATGAATCTTCTCCAGTTTCAACTGCCCATCCTCTAATACCTGCCGTATGAAGTGATACCTCAATTGAATGTGTTTTGTTCTAGAATGAAATGCTGATTTCTTTGCCAAATGAATTGCACTCTCACTTTGTCACACGAACAATTTTCAATTATCTTGTTCCTTTCCCAACTCTTCCATGAACTTGCTCATCCATATCATCTCTCTACTAACCTCTCGTAGCTGCAACATACTCTACCTGTATTTGTAGTAGACAAATCCACAACCTTCTGTAATTTCAAAATCTAGTTAACTATCATCCCACCTACTGTGAAAATATATCCAGTAGTGCTCCTTCTACCATCCATATCTTCAGCCATATCATAATAAATATAGCCACATTAATAAATATATGAACTTAAATAGCATAAGCGCATGCTAGATGTCCCTCTCAAATACCGAGAATCCATTAGATCTGCTTTCCAATGCTCTTTACGGATTGACAATAAATCTACTCACAAATCCCAATCCCTATGTAATTTCTGGTCTAGTACAAACCATAGCATACATAAGACTCCTAATTGTTGAAGCATATGGTACTTGTGTCATGTATTTGACCTCCTCATGTGATGAAGGAAACTGATCTTTGCTCAATTTGAAGTGTCCAACCATAGGTGTACTCACAGGTTTTGAATCTTGTATGTTAAACCTTTCCAACACCTTATTGATATAAGCCTCCTGAGACAAATATAATTTCTTGTTCTTCATGTCTCTGTGTATTTACATGCCAAGGATTCTTTTTGCAACTCCTAAATCCTTCATAGCAGATGTGTAAGCTAGCTTTCCTTAAGCTCACCAATGTCCCGCATAATAGATCCTACAATAAACATATCATCCACATATAGTAACAAAATAATATAGGTCTCATTTTTACCTTTTGAAATAAACACAATGATCAGATTCACATTTTGAGTAACTATGCTCATGCATGAAACTATCAAACCTCATGTACCATTGCTTTGGATATTTCTTGAGCCCATATAGACTCTTTTGAACACGCACACTAATTTTTGCTTACCCTTGACTTCATACCCAAGTGGTTGTTGCATATAAATCTCTTCATTCAAATCACCATAAAGTAAAGTCATCTTCACATGTAGTTGCTCTAAATGCAAATCATGTACTGCAACTATACTCAATACAGTACATATGGAAGTCATTTTAACAATAGGAGAAAATATTTCACCAAAGTCAATACATGTTTTCTGTGCAAATCCCTTTACTACAAGCCTTGCCCTGTATCTTTTCTGTCCACCCTCTTATTTCTTAATCCTATAAACCCACTTGTTCTGAAATGTCCTCTTACTGCTTGAAACTTAACCAAATCTCAAGTCATGTTTTTTCCAAGGATTCCATCTCCTCATCCATGTCATGCTCTCACTGCATGTGAATATTATCCTACATTGCTTCTTCAAAACTTTCTAGTTCACCATTATCAGTCAATAATAAATAAGATAGAGAAGGTGTAAATCTTTCTAGAGGTTTACTTACCCTTTGTGACCTTTTCACAGAAGTTTGGGGTACTAGAGGCTCATTTTGGACCTCCTAGACATTTTTTCCAATTCTGATAGTGAAAAGCGCTGGTCACCTATAACCAACATTAATTCTACGCTAACCGATGTCAATTTGGTTCTTCGTAACCGATATCGATTCAGGTGATGGATGTCGGTTAGGGTCAACCGACATTAGTTCTATGTAACCATTTGGGTGTTATTTTAAAATCTAAGAGTTAATTTTCATTCACAAACTTCTCAACCAGTTTATCCTTTGGTACCAAAATTTGATCCCTGTAAATTCTCTTTTCATTTCGTTTAATGTCACGACTCCTAACAATTTTATAATTCTCTAAATCACAAAAATAGAATCGGAAATCATCAAATCCATATTCAATAAAAGCTGCATCTCTTGGATTTTGCATCCAAATTTTTTTCTATTTTCCTTATCAATATGAACAAATTAAGAAAATAAAGATCTACCTTTTTCCGGTCCAAGCTTCCTCTGGTATTCCTCCATCTAGTGAACTTGAAGGCCCATGGTTAATCAAATAAATCATCGTATCAACTTCTTACGCCCAAAATTATAAGGGAAATCTAGCATGTATCTTCATACTTCTAGCACATTTTATGATTTTCCTACTCATTCTTTCTACAACAACATTCTCTTGTGGTGTTCTTACAACCGTTTTTCTCTACATATTCCATTCATTGAAAAATAATCATTGAAATTCTTGCTCTGATATTCACCACCATTGTCATATCTAAAGAACTTTAACTTTGAATTTGATTCATTCTTAACAAGCACTTTTCATCTTTTAAAAGTATCAAAAACATCATATTTATGTTTAATATAATAAACCCATACCTTTCTTGTTGCATCATCAATTTGAAAGTAACATAATATTGGGATCCTCCATGACAAGATACCTAGGTTGGTCCCCACACATCCGAATGTATAAGCTAAAAATTTTGTTCCTTCTTAGTTTCTCCAAATTTGAGAAATATCACTCTCTTTTGCTTTCCAAAGACACAATGCTCACAAAAATCAAGATCTTAATATTTCAAATCTGATAACTTACCCTTAGCCTTTAATATCTATATATATTTTTTATTTATATGTCTCAATCAATTATTCTACATGCATGCATCTAAATCTAAAGTAGATAACAAAAAAAAGGAATCAATAATACATGTAGATAAATATAACGTTCCTACCTTCTTACCTCTTGCCTGAAAAAAACAACCCTTGGTGACTTTCCAAGAGTCTTACGTGAATGTAACCATGTAACCATGCATTCATCTTCACGTAGTTCTTTATGTAGAAATAAGATTCCTCTTGAGGCTTGGCACATGCCTCACATCTTCCAATACCCATGTATTTCCATTATGCTATTTTAGATGAACTTCCCATTTACTAGTAATATTGCAAGGTTCATCATCACCCAAATAAACATGTCCAAAATTTCCCTGGACATAATTTTTGAAATAACCCTTATTAGGGCTTGCATGGAAAGAAGCTCTTGAATCCAAAACCCATGATTTTATTCTATTATCCAAAGAAATAATAAGAGCATCTTTCATTACCTCTGCTGCAATAGTTTCATCTTTATTTGACTCTTTACCTTTGTCTGGGTATTGGTTCTCTTTATCCTTTGACCAATAATATTTCTTTACATTTCCTTTCTTTCCACATTTCCAACAGGTAATTCCCTTACCTCTTGATTTAGATCTGTCATCCTTTGACTTTGATTTTCCATTATTCTTACTCTTGGATCTCTCCTTCTACCTGCCTCTACTTTCTACATTCAAAGCATTCCCAGATGATGATTCCTCTATACTTTTCCTACGAATTTCTTCATTCAAGATTATACTAACCACATCATCAAACTTCAAAATATTATTAGCGAGATGTATTACTAAAATTTATTACCAAGTTATCCCAACTACTAGGCAAATAAAATAAGAATAAGAGTTTTTCACTTCATCCTCAAACAAAATATCAACCGATTTTAACTGATTTACAATAGATCAGAAATCATTCAAATGACTAGATGTAGATCTACCTTCATGCATCTTAGAACTAAATAGTTTCTTCATCAAATAAACTTTATTTAAAGCACTAGGTTTTTCATATAAAATACCAAGAGATTTCATTAAGTCTATCGTAGAAGTTGCTTCTATAATATTGGAAGCCATGAATGTTGCGAGGCTCAATATTATAGATCCCATAGCCTTTTTTCAAGAATATTCCATTCTTCATTAGTCATCTTCATAGGTCTAGAATTTTCATTCAACGAGTAAGTACAAATATATTTTATACAGATAATCCTCAATTTGCATCTTCCATAATTGATAATTTCGGTCGTCAAACATCTCTACCTTATATTTGTTTTCTTCGCCATTGTTATAACTCCCACTCAATCAAAAAACCCTCTCGTGAGTAAATCTATTAACACATTAAACCCCGAAACAAAGCTCGATACAATTGTTGGGGTTAGCACAAGGCTGTACATATTATATATCAGATCTAAGCATATGTGCAATAAAAGTAGATATTCTACCAGAAGAAATATACAAAACAAGAGATATAAATCAACACCAGATTTAACGTGGTTCACCCAGTGTGGGATACATCCACTAAGAAACGAGTCAATCTATTATTCAAATCTTTGGAAGATATACAATCTTTCACACTTCTCGGATGTATAGTACTTTATTTCTCTCAATATTCTCCTTCTTCTCCAAGAATTCTTTATCAAAAAATTAGTTTGACAATAATCAAGTAACTCTTTCCAATCATCTCCTTCTAAACCCTAGCTTTCTTTCTTATATAGGCATATACAAACTTAGGGCACTTAGCCATGCAATTATAATCAATAGATCTTCTTTAATGCTAAAACTAGGTATAGTTCCCGAGAGTTAAATGAAACACTCCCGCACAAGTAATGGCGATGTCGAGTTATCCCTAACCAATGTCGGTTCCTCCTCGCTTGACCAATTTCAGTCATATGTGATCGATGTCGGCCCCTCCATAACCAATGTCAATTCTTGTGCTTTCTGCAAGTTTAATATAACATGTTAATGTGAAGTAATTGAGCTCCACAACTCAACACTATTATCCATACATTACATGAATTTTCCTACATTGGCTAACACCAACAACCAACCAACATTTAAATACTCTCAAAATCATCAAAAATAGGTATGTTGTACATTTCATATTTATGTATTTTAAATATACACAATCTACAATCTCATATATATGAATTTTAAATGTTTACAATTCTAAAATAGGCCCGCTCTACATTCCATACATTTACTTTCCACAACTCAACCTGCTCTTTATGTAAGATACATCTCTTTGCATATATGTTGCATCTACAACACAATGCATTAAATATTAAACAAGACATCGAAGGCTTTGTACCTTACATACAAAAGAGGAATGTATTGAAATTAAGGACATTCAATACACGCCTTGCACAAACACTAAATTGTTGAAAGATAAGCGGCGAAGTGGATATGTTTCATTTGCATTTGAACCACCTGCAAAATAAATGATCAATATGTTAGTCTTCGCCTCGACAACTAAAATTTCTTGCAAATTCAGCTTCACACCAATAATTCAATTTTTTACCTATAGGTTCCAATTGTGTCATTTCTCTCATCTCGCACGATTACCATCTATAAATGGGAAGCATTCGATGTCTTCAACGCAATTGTTCAAATCTTTCTACAATGGTGGCCTCTTAGTCCCACTTTGTGGTGATGTTTTTACTTGCACTAAACCATGAATGCATGTGGGTGGTGGTTGTCTCATTGACATCTCCTTTGAAAGTCACATCTTAAATATTTTATGCTTCTAGGTCTCTCTTAAACCTCGAAAACATTCAAAAAATGTTATTTTATTTTCATCTATACTCAATTGTGTATCCAACACCGACTTCAAGAATTATTTGCTTGTGTGTTCCATAAAATTTGAATCACTTTCTATCATCAACCCACAAGCACCAACTGCTTTAGGAGTGCATGTGACGTATAAGACATCATAGAAAGTTATTTATTTATACACTAGGTTTTTCAATATAATTGTACAATAGAAAAATATCCTCATACCATCCATGCATGTCACCCATTTTTCATGTGGACATGGGAATATTTTGGCTACAACACTCATTCGTAACATTTGATTGAGAATACACATTCTCGCCTACACATTATCACCTAATCATAAAAATGTGTGATGAACATTATCATTGGCATCAATTAATTGATTAAAGGCATTAACAACTAACCATCAATTGTTTGAGGTGGCAAGGAGGGGCCATCCCATAACATGTCTTCATTTACCGTGCTTGTCTCCACATAGGTACTGGCTCCTGCACGAGAAAGGAAAATAATTTCAACACGATGCTTATTTCGTTATGACTTATGCTTAGCAACCTATATCACTACTTGCCACATACGATGACATTGAATTACCTTCCAATTATGGTGCTGGATACAGTGAGGAGGGGCCATCCTAGAATGGATTTTCATTTACCATGCTTGTCTCTCGCATAAGTACTGGATCCTGCATGTGAATGGAAAAAAATTTCAACAAGATGCTTATTTAGTTATGACTTATGCTTAGCAATCTACATCGGTAACATATGATGACATTTAATTACTTGCCACTTCTAGTGCTTGATATGATGACATCGACACATATCATTTGTGAAGTTTCAATGCCTTCAACATGAGCTTACATATGTTTCCTCCGATATCCCAAGAACATTCACATACGTCTAAGGCTCGCATTGCCTTATTACCAAATACCCTATGCTTCTAGTTGTTTTACTAGCCACCACAATTGATTGCAATCAGGTGTAATTGCAAGGAAATTTGTATCAGAAATACTCTTTGCTCTCTCAACCACTATCAATAGTTGTCTTTCTTTTTGAGATTAGTCAAGAACCTAGATTTTTGTAACTTCCTCTTGTGTTTGTAAAATGGATCCACCTTGTACACAAGTGTGTAGAAAAAATATTCCATCTGGCGTGTGCAATTTTTTTCTATCACACAAGTATTTAGTCTTCAAAAAGCAATGGTAGGACTCGATGGATGCGTTTGTTTCCTGATTTGCATGGGAGAAGTTTCTAAAAAAAATTGCCCACATAGCTATCAAGTGACACAAATTGAATATCAGTGACACTATAACCCACATTTAATTATTTGAGATGAAAATTAATAAGGAAACACATGAAGGCTCGTACTCACTAATACGTTCTTCACTCTCGCACCATGTCTTCCTGAAGTATTCTAGGAACTGAGTTTTCTCTCTGAATTCATTGAAAAAGTCTTGAATGATTCAAAAATTATTTTTTTTCATGTGTAGTTCCCAGTCCTCTTCAAATTTTATATGATTATGATGTTGCTTAGCATAGACTATAATTGTGAACTTTTCTATCACAATTTAGATATTGACAGATGGACATTGTTATTTTGATTAGTTAATTTATAGACAATATGGATGTTAGACTTATGACATGATTTACAGGATGGATTATATGCATATTTGGATATATCAAATTGTTGATTTTGAGCTTATATTGGACTAATGCATTTATTTCGATAATTATATGATGTTAGATGATGTATTTGATGTCATGATCTTATTGCTAGTTGATAAAGTAATGAAATTGAAATAATTGGAATTGTGAACGATGGCAAATTACTTGTCTTGGTTTAAGTTGCGATAATTGATTATATGTATATGCATGTATTTTTATTATTTCGATGTTGTTAATATGGCCATGAGGCCAGAAAGGTATTGTCTTGAATTTTATAGGTGTTCACAACATAATAAACCAAAGGGGATAGGAGACCAACAATGAAAGAATATGGAGTATTGGCAATAGGTCACCATGGCAACACATGTATTTGTATATTTTTTTGTTGTTGTAGTTTGTTAGGAGGTCCCCATTGGGGGTGACCTTGGGAATGTTTGTAAATTTTTCATGTTGTTTTTATTTAATTGTGAGTTATTGTGTTTTTATTTGCATGTGGAGTCACTTTTATTAATTGTGTTAGCACCCCTCTTAAGTTAATTTAAAGTTATTTACCTAGTGTTAATTAGGATGTGAAAAAGAGGGGAAATAAATGTGATTTGGTATTCTTAATGTGTGTTGACTTGGAATGACTTTAATTTGTTTTGGGTTAGTGTATACTCAATCTTCCTTATAAAATTTGAATTTTGACTTTATAGGCTATTTTAAAGACTTGTGGGACAAGCTAAGCTTGTCCCACACCTTTCAAATTCACCCACCCACCTATCCTATGATGTGAGGGACTTACTTTGGGTCATATTTTATGTTTTAATGAAATAAAATGGAAATTGATTGCACTTTTCATACATGGGAAATTAATTTTGTCCTTAAGGGGTATGGGTTGGGTTGAGTGTGTAAGAGGGTGGTATTTTTCCCAACAACCAATTTATTATGCTTTGAGGTATGGGTTTGACCTTGATGATATGTGATGGATAATAAATGATGTGGCATCCTATATAGAGCCACATCATCTCCCTCTCCCTCTTTTCTACTTATTGGAATTTTTGTGAAGTTTTCGCGGTTACTTGCTTTGTTTTGGCTCTCTCATTTTGGAATGCTTTGAATTTTGGATTGTTTGTTGGATTTGAAGATTTCTTCAAATTTCTTGAGCTTGGAGAATTTTGGACTTGCTTGTGGAGTGGATTCTTGCTATGGCAAGGTAGGGTCTCCACCCATATTTTTCTCCTCTTGCCTTGTATGTTTATGTGTTGAATAAATGTGTTTTCTTGCTTGATGTTGTTGGGTAGTGAAATGTCCTTAGGATGTGTATGAGATAGTGAAATGGGGATGAAATTTTTTGGGAGGCATAAGAGTTTCTCTTGGGTGTTTAGGAGGGAGTGGGTTGGATGCCCCACCTTGTTCTCATCTTTTTATTTGGTTCATTGTGGGATACATAAGAGAGGGAGGCATAAGAGTGAGGGAGGCATAAGAGATATATTTTTATTGTAGGGAGGCATAAGAGATTTTGGGGTTGATTGTGTTTTGGAGATTTTTAGGTGGGCATCCAAAACCTTGGGAGGAACAAGGGTATCCCCTTATTCCATTCTCTACTTGGCTTATTTTAGAACCAATATGTTGAGAAGTTATGTGTTGTAAAATGAATGTTCATGGTTATTTTATTGTGTGAATGTTGTGTCAAAGTAAATGTGGAAGCCTTGTCTTTGTTTCCATGGTTGTCAAATATTCCTTATTGTCTCATTGTTGGGGCTCGAAGGTGAATGAGGAAGTAGGCTTCACTTCCTCATTGGAGTAATGGTTGGGTGGAGAGTGTTGCCTACTCCCCATTTTTGGTTGTGTGTTTGATCTTGGAAGATGGTGGAGTTTAGATGATGAAGGCTTCTTGTGCATTTGGAGAAAAGAATAATGGATACTCTTGTTATTTTACTGTGTTGCCTCCATTGTGTAAGGAAGGCTTGTAAAATTATATTTATTTAAAGTGAAATTTTTAGTTGTGTCATTATCAAACAAATGTAATCTTAGTAGATATTGTAAATGAAAAAAAAAGTTTGAAAATCTTTCATTACTTGTTGGAAAGAGAAATAATTTTAGTGTAACAAGTTCTTGATATAATGGAAATGTGATTGAAAAGGAAACAACCTTGTTCTCATTTTAGTTGATTTATTGTCTTCATTAGGTGTGTTGTGCTTGTTTTAAAACTATTGGAAAATATTGTTGAAAGTTTCTTGTGGAATGTTTGAAACTTGTATGTTGTAAAGGAAAGAAATATTAATTCCTATTGTATTACTTGAAAGGCATAGGGTAGTGAAATAAACTATATTTGTTCATCCTTTGTATTGTTGAAAGAAGAATCCAAAGTTCTCCCATTATTTTTACCTTTATATGTGTAGATGGAAAAGACTTAAAAAATTTAATTGTCATTTACCTTGTCAATAAAATAGATTGATCCCTAAATCTAGTAGAGTAAAGAAATTGCATGATTACAATTTAGACCATAGCCTTATTGGATTATATAAATTTATTATTAAGTTATTATAAATTTATATATAAACCCAATGTTAATTAATGTAACAACAAGTGGAACTTGGATTGATTTTAAACATCTTATAAAATATTATCAAATTATAAAAGGAAATTTTAAATATATATATATATATATATATATATATATATATATATATATATATATATATATATATATATATATATATATAAACTTATATATTAAAATTATTTAAAAACCATATTAAATTCAAAGTAATAAATAAAAGAAAATATTTTTGAATGAAATGTGATTAGGCTTTGTAAGTCGCGACCTATAGGCTTGATTGTAGTTTTGTTTAAAAATAAATTTGGTGGGGGGAGGGTCACCAACCCCATCCCCACTCCCCTCCCCCAATAAAGTTTTAATAAAATATGTACATATATGTGTGTATACAAATGTGTGTGTGTGTATCCCTTTTCCCAAATACATTTATACACCATTTTTCATATTCCTCTAAAATGGGGCAAATACCCATATGCCCATTTGGGAAAATGCTAAAATAATGAATAAACAAAATAAATAAATAAATTACAACCCTAGGAGAGGGTGTAAATAGAACTAAAAATGAAAGGAAGAATGTGCATCCTTCCATGAGCTTGAGCTTGCCTCTCATGGCTTCCACCTCCTCTCCACCAATCTGCAAAACAAAAGAAAAGAAACAATAAGTCAAAACAAAAGAGAAAAAGAGATTTTCATAAGCATGTTTAGGGTTAGATGGATCCCTAAATCTAAGGGCTCCAAATGAATCCATCCAATGGATGAGATTCATCCCTACAAAAAGTAGGTGGGAAGTGGGTGAGAGAAATTTCAAATTTAAAATGCATGGTAGACCATAATGTTTGGGGCCACTCAAGTGTGTAGGGGGTGTTATTACTTTTCTAACCCAAATGTCTTATTAGAGACCTTTTTATTTAATGCAAGCTTTGACCCCTTTGTGGGTATAATAGAAATTTATTATTTAATTAAATAGACCACAATACCCTTGGGATTAATTTGAGCAAGTTTAATTAAGGTTGAATTAAATTGTATTAAAACAAAAGATAGGGGAGCCTAAGTCTTGCTTTAGACTAACTAATTTATTAAATGGTATTGAGATTTTTTTATTATTTTATTTAAAGGGGATCTAATGAGAAATTAATAATATTAATTTAATGTAATTTTAAAATGAGAAAGTGTGACCATAAATTTTAACCTAGTGTTGCGAGTAGGTTTTCAAAAAAAAATTATTCCATAATTTTTCTAGTTTGACCTATGGTTGCCTTGGTTTTCATGCGGGAAATTTTGTGGGCTTTACATCATGCATTCCGAACCATACATGATGGTACCTAGTCTCTCGAAAACCTTCCATCTCGATTCCTTGCTAAAATACTTGTACACATTTTTCATCTAGGCCCCTGCGCACATACCATAAGCATAGTAGTACACAAAAACCAAAAACACACTTAATGGCCTGGATTTCAGCCGACACATCATCCGTAATGAATGCATTTATCTTCCCATTGAGATGAAGAAGTTTTCCCCATTTTTGGACTTCTGCCAACCACCTGTAAATGTCTTCAATCTTATTCCTTGATGTAATGGCCCATGCTACGGGTACCCCTACCTCTTGCTCGTAAAAAACAATCAAGGTGTATAATTGGTACTACAAGGAATATGACATCAAGAGTTAACATGGGGTCTAATATAACAGAAAGGGAACATAATTAATGATACATAAATCACACATCATTTCAAAATTAATTCCAATTACTATGCCATATTTTTCATAGTAAATTTTGAATCCATGGAGATTATGGAATGTGTGAATGTTTAACCATTCTCTCACACTTCCACAGTGTTTGCAGAACCCCATAATGAATGGAGCGATGGTCCCATTTGGGTGTTGATAGTAGAAAAAATATCTCTTTCCTCCGCATGCCATAAATTCATGTTCATGACATCATCAAAGCATGCTTTTGAGACCTTCAGAGTGAACTCTTATCCATGGGTTCACCATGTCTTTTCTTGTCAAGTATTGGTCCCTCTTGCTCATTATACAAACATTGGATGGATCCTCTCTATATTTTTCATACACCGTTTCCATGGTGACACCCATTAACAAAAGACTCTCGATCTAAGATTTTTATTCATTTTATAAGTACGGAGCAACGGTGACACGAGGATCGTTAATGGTATTTTTCATTTCTATCATGACAACACTCTTTGTTTACATCACAATGGAACGAATTGTTGTATAATATTATACCTCTTTTTGGTCTCCCATAAAAATCTTCACATTTAAATGACATTGGAAACCCCTTATAATTTGAAACCTACTCACTTTTTCACCTACTTTCGTCTTATTTTTATTGTCTTCTGAACCATATGAACACCAAATTAGCTGCAATTAAAAAAGGTAACATTAAATGTTATACATATGTTTACTAAAAAAATGTAAAAAAATAATTATTAGAAAAGGTCTAAACCTTGTATATGAATTCGTTGTTTGAGGTTTAGGGTTTGCTATATTTTTTGACTTGTGATTTGTTCAGCAAATGTAGTCTTAAATTTTTCATTAGAACCTTCCCCTTTACAAATGCCTCTAGTCTTGTGAGCGGTATGGCGGCACAAATGTCGATGTTCGGCTAATCCTCGATTGGTGTCCATTCTAGACCTTCATACGAAAACACCGATTCTTTTCTTTTGTTACCTCTGGACATGATGATCGATCATGCTCGCCATTTGGGTATCCTTCCCATCCTAAAAATTATTACTTGCAGTTTTGCATCGTTAATGAATCAATTATTTCATACTTTTTGAAATAAATTTTTAGTTTCGATCAATCATCATCAACATGAATACCATTTTAAAACATTGGAAGCATTTGATTTTTAGCTAATTCCAAAACCACCTCTATAAAAGACAATATTGAAATGCAAAGAAAACAACAATTTATAGGACTACCTATTGCTTAGGTGCACAAGCATATAACAATATGGTCATCTATAATGTGACAAAGAATGCGACATAATAAATATAATTTGAAAAATATTGTTACAAAAATTAATATTATTTCAAATATATTTTTCAATGTTGAGAGAAACTTCCATAAAAAATATTATAATTAAATTTATAAATATAATTCACATTTTATAATAATATATTTTATGGTGCTTATTTTATTTATAAAATAATGCTTTTCAAAAATGATGTATATAAAATAGAAATTATTACATTTAGCTAAAAACATTAAAAACTAACTAAACAAAAACATATTTATTTAAAACAGAAGTTACAAATTAGAAAATTAAAATATTAAAATATTAATAACATCTTTAAAATATATATATACATTTATGCATGCCAAAACATAATAATTAAACAACAATAAAATAATAATCTTTGCAACACCCATGTACCCTACTTTTTGAAAAAGGTGAACTTACAAACTAAAATTGAAGAATATAGATATTTCAAAAAAAAAAATTGAAAAATGTGATTTCTCCACAATGAAATTTATAAAATATGGATATTCCAAAAATATATTTTGTCATGTATGAAATTATGAATATTATTCATGATTGAAAAATTTTACCTTGTTTAAGGATTTACCATCGTGGGTAAATTATAATAGCGTAGACTATGTACATCTATAGTTTTACTTATATTTTGTTAGTGTATATTTTTAACAAAATAGAAATCACTAGAATATTAAATTTCCCACAATGTAGGTATTTCAAATTTTGTGGATAATACAAACTCAATATTATAATGTGTAGAATTTTCACACTTTATTTGAAATTTAGAAATGGTGCTAAACTTTTGAATCGTAATAAAAATTAGTTGTTATACATTCTAAACAACTAGTATTCAATGGCATACTAAATTGTTTATAATATACATATAATTTATAAATTGTTAGTAAATTGAAGACTATTTTTAGGAACTCTTGTAGTTTTGAACTTTCTATGCAAACCCCTTCATCTTCAATTTACGCAGAGGCATGTATTTCTGTGTGTCTTTGTTTTACAAACAGAATCGGGAGAAATTAGGCTCTGGTATTCATATTCACTACACAAAAGAGTAACTAGTACACAAAAAGAAGCATATAATTAATGTTAGTATGATGCATGACAAATCCAATAGACATCATCCAATATGATTAAAAAAATCACAATTTGTAAAGCTAATATCCATGAAAAATTCAATTATGACTAAATGCCAACAACTATCTCTTCACTCAAAATGCACCCTCCCATAATATCATAGTTGTCCATTGAAAAAGGGACGGTTGTGATATTAAGGGAGGGTGCATTTTGAATGAAGGGTAGCCTTCGCTTGAAAAATTATCTTCGGCGGCGGCTTTAAAAACCTCTGCGAACAGCACAGTCTACCACCCAACTATCAATGTGGAATCCTAAGCGGTGAGCCCCTTGACACAACGATAGTTGGGTGTATCGATATGGCATCCTAAGGGCCAAGCCCCTTCAGCACACACTAATTCTTTTCTTTGCAAAGGCACTTGCCCCCATATGTCGAATTGAGAGTGAGAGTATGATATCACATAATTTTTATAACTTCAACTTACATCAAACATTCACAACCTTGAAATTACCAATATTTAACAACTAATAAAAAAATACATATACAAATGATCTACACATTAGCAATATTTACAACTATAACGAATCCAAAAATCAAACGTTTCCTATTGTATTCCATTTAACACACTAAGAGAAATGAAATTACAACTAAGAGCTCGAAGATCACATTCATATTTAAATTAAATTTTTATATTTTCTTACGATAGTAACAGATTGACATGAAAATATAGAACTTATTTATACTTATAGATAATATTAAGAATCATATCAAACACTTATAACATTAAATGTGTTCAATTTGTTTAACTATAACTATATTAATGTTTGAGTTATAACTATAATAATATTTGAGTTATAACTATAATAATGCTTGAGTACTAATTTCAAGACATTTATTATTAAGGTTCTTGTTAACAAATATGAATTCAAATATTAAGGTCATACTAGTGCGACTTCAGAAAATTTAATTTCATAATTGAAAATGTGTGGAAAACTATCATATTTTTCAACGTGTTGAAAAACACATTGTGTTTTTCATCAAGATGAAGAACATGTTGTGATTTCCTCATGTTAATCACCAAAATTAATTACCTGGTTGTTACATGGTTGTAGAAGTTTTAACCACTACTTTTTTGTTATCATAAGTAATTTGTACTTACATGAATTTGGAGCCCATGAAAACAAACGTCTGGATATATTTTTAGAAGTCCGAATATGAGGATTTTATTGCATGGTTGTAGAAATTTATTATTAAATTCTAAAAGTGCAAATGCATTTGAAATCTATAATAAAATCCATAGATAGAGAACATAAATTCATGTGCAACCCCTAGTGTATGATATAACATATATCTGTGAGCATTTGGGATCTAATTTTAGATACATGTAATTAGAATTATGAAACTTCATAAATTCATATTTTCCTTGAACTATAGTATGGCATAAGAATTAGATTGGGAGTTTCTATTTCTAAACATTTCATATATGGATCGAGAAAGGGTGTAAGGCCCACAATTTGGACACATAAATACAATAGTAAAAAAAACCAGGATAAAAATATTCACTTACATTGCTCACTACACAACACCACAAGGGCTCCAAGAATAGAAAATCAACAACGCACAAGAAACTTACATAAGTCATCAACTCACATAGACACATGACAACACCATATACATGTTGATGCCACACTTTCCCCAATGAACGAATACTAGTAATGACCCAACCACAAGAAAAGGGACTCAAGGATTGGCAAACCCACAACACATCATTACCATGATTACATCTTAGTTACGATTAACATTCCAAGAACATTATTGTGCAAGGATAATTTTACCATTTTTTCCATTTATAGATTCTTAAATTCATTTCACATTTAACTTACAGTTCAACCATTTAAGTTAGCTCTTTATCTCTTATGACATTCTCAATAAATTACATAATAATTTAGCGTATTTCAAATTGCATACTAAGTTCTTAATTCACTCACTCTTATGTTAAGATTATGTTTCTCAAACATTTGTTTGATGTTTAAATTTTACCCTTCCTACACAAGTGAATTTGACATGATGCCGAGAAAGAAATATTTGGACTGAAGGGAGATTTAGATTCAAGATACATGTTCCCACAAACATTCTTCGATCACAGTGTCTTTATTTCCCTATCATATGTAATATAGTTCAATAACTTGTTGAATCCATTTGACATTTCCACATCAAGAAATTTTATTTGGATTTATTTATATCTTTTTTTCTTGAATGTTGATCTCACAAGGGCAATTTGTATTCTTTTAGCACAATAAAATGTCTAATCGAGTTACAAGGACTACAAGAGTGACATTATTCCTAACTTCAAATCTCATTTTACTCTTATATGCTTTATTCTTACATTACATTATGGTATCATTAATAACATTGGTTTATAACATTTGTAAACAAAATAATACATACTTTTCACTAATGGATTCACTACTACAAGGAGTGTAACCTAACATGAGACATCCCATTTCTTTTCTCTTATACACTACAATATTTAACACATGTTGCAACCAAGACATCCACTTGTGTCATTTAAATCCCACCATGAGATCAATCATAAGAATATCACCTACTACCTTTGTTCGTTTTGGGCCACTCACTAGGGTACAAAGGGAAACTAGGCATAAGGGGTAATGAGACTATTTTTTTGTTTCTACACTTCTCTTAAGTCAACTTAATTTTAAATACAATTGCATTTGCTAAGATTTATGAACAATTTCCACTTGTAAGTTAACCCCTTAATCAGATAAGGATTGGTTTAATTCCAATTATACCTAAGGATCAACACCCCAACTATAAATGAGTTTAAGGTGAGAGTAAAAATTTATCCTAAACAACCTTCATGAATCACCAATGTGTTATGTTGCTAGTAATTAAGGAAACACACTTATCTGCAAGGAACTAAAGAGATCCTTAACAAGAGTTTACGTCAAAGAACAACTATTTCACTAGCTTCATTTGTGTCATCTGGATTCCATAGGGAATTCATTTGGTGATGAATTTAATTTCTAATATAACTTTGTAAGACTTGGTATTCCACTAGGATCCTAAGGAAGTCTTAGCTCTACTTACACCAGAAATGGTTTGACCATGTCGTTCCTAATCATCGGGTTCACGATGATAATACTAAACATACTGACCATGATGGTAACGCAAACTAGGGGTATTGTTTACCTAAGGTAGGAGGTTCCATTGAGCACAATATTTTAAATTCAAACTCATTTAACATACATATCCAACCTTTATAATACAATATTTGACAATCAAAATAATACTCACGTGTGGATAAACATCCCCTTAAACCTTGGCATCTAAAATATTACAAAACTTTAATTATAAATCTTTTCATACTTCGCAAAATGTTGAAATATCCTCTACAATTTTATTTAAAATATATAAATATAAATCTGACCCTCTTTTCCCATATGTAAATATGAATCAAAAGAACACCTTTAGTTACATGCACATTTCCCAAAGCACCCCTAAAACTAGCATCTCATTCATACTACCAAATTCAACAATAAGTTTTTCAACACATTACAAAAACATTTATATTGTTTCAAATATAAAATACAATAATACATAGCGAATTACAACGACGCCTCTTTCGCCACCTTACTTACATCCTGCAAAACCACGTGAGCATGAAATCGGTGATAAATCACTCGCATGGCATCCACTCAAATATAGCATAATTTACACTTTTTTGTTTCGATTTACATAATAACATTAATAATTTTCATTCGAAAGGAGAAGATTAGAAACTTATCCAAGGAGAGAGAAAGAAATAGGGAAGAGAGAGAAACACTATTTTGCCAAAAGTTTAGTTTCACACAACAAGTCACACAGTAGAGTTTCAAGATTATTTACAAGTTTCAATAGTGGTTAGGTAACCCGAAGGGGGTCCTACAACTTTCTTTTTACATTTTCCTGCTAGTTGTAAAAAAATTCAATTCAGGCTTTGAGGCTAAGAAACTACTTCCAAATGTTGACGTCTGATGAGAAAACACACCATGGTTAAAATTCTACATGTCCTCTTATATACCAAGATTTCATAGGAACTGAAAGAATTCGGAACTAGCTAATGGTTTACAATTGGCAGCTCATTTTTCGGGGCCATCGGTCATAATTGGCCTAGTTGTAAAAGATTAAAATTTAGCTCGAGGGCTCTAAAACCACATCAATAGCTAACGTTTGATGGACGAACGTGCCATGATAAATTTCCTAAAATTTTCCCCATGTATGAAGAATTCATTAGTGTCAATGTAACCGAGAACAAGAAAACTATTTTCAAACAGTGACATGTTTATTGGAGCCACAAGTCGTAATTGGTCTAGTTTGACCTAGTCAAACTACGATCGGAGGCCTACAAAATGGATTTGCCAAACTATCAAGAAAAGTGTTTTTCCTCAAAATGAAGGTTCCATGCAATTTTCTAGTAAAAATACTAGAGGTTTGCGAAGGTGGATAAACATTTTGTTGCTTAGGGTTCAAATGGTGGTTCAAAACGAAAGCCAACTTTTCAGTTTTAGTAGCTTCCTACAACTACAAAACGGTGTAACAGTGCTCCTAGTAGGGCATCAAAAAGATCACAAATGATCATTGGAGTTGGATCCGAATATTTGTAGTGACTCCTCTCTAACAAGGTACACAAGGAAGCTTAACATCCCCTTTCGGAGTTACGAAGGTTGCTTTATGAGTCTCCAAAATCACAATTTATCTATTTAAACAAAGAAATGGTCAACATATTTACGGGAAGTCAACTTCAACTTGTCAATAAAAAGGGGTATTGTAGCAATCTAGTTTGGTTGGGACGTCACTATATCATCACGAAGTGAGGGTTTAAGTTCATTGTTTACCAAGGAATATTAGATCCTGTAAGTTACGATATAATGTTTTATTGTTTTAAAACAAGTTTATTTAATACAATCAAATATATGAAAATCCTTCAAATATATGAAGGAGTTTTAGTTTTATGACTAACACTTGGGCGTCCAAGTTGTTCCCTCAATCCTCAGGGGAGAACGTTGTTCTTTCCCCCATCTGGGATGAAGAAGAGAAAGCTCATTGCATTGTTGTCCTGGCATCAGTGATCGAGAAGGCCAAATCCAGGTTTTCTTTTGCGCTCATTGGAGCTTTTGCAGGGTACCGGCCCAATATTGATGCAGTCCGTAAATGGTGTGGGCGAAAATGGTGTTGTTGGGTAGATATCATTGCTCTACCCAATAGCGCCCTTCTTTTCAATTTTTAGAACAAAGAAGAGATGGTTAAGGTCCTCAACGAAGCACCTTGGTTGTTTGGAAGAGCTAGCCCTAGCATTTGAAGTGATGGAATCCAGGGGTTTCTCTTCAGATCAAAGAGCTACCCATTTGGGTCTCCCCTCGGCTCTTCCAGTGGAATTTTGGGAGGACGAACTCCTACTTGGCATAGCCACACCAATGGGAGAGTTAATCTTCATGGAGCTTGCAAAAAGGCCAGAAGCTAGGCTTGTAAGAGCATGGTTCTATGTTAGCATGGAGGTGGGGGCTGTTCTCCCTAAGAACATCATATTGTCTTCCCCCACTGGCCGATTCATGCAAAACATAATTCTTGATGACCATGGTTTGGTCTGTCCCAAATGCTGGAAGATTGACTTTCACGCCAAACTGTGCACATGTTCAGCAAGGGCAGAGGAAGGAATAGACGGGAGAAGCAAAAGAGAAGAAGAACGGAAGCTGCAAGCCATCAACGGCGAGGTCCCTCGCCCTCTGCATGCAAGGGCAACTACAGCAAGGGTGGGTCTAATCCGTGGCCAAAATCGGCCTGAAGCGTGGCTGCGAGGAGGTGACATGGAGCCGCAAAGATTGTTGGGCAAGTCACACCCTCTGCCCACGTAGGACAGACTGAAATGGCGGAGGAGGAGTGGGAAAATCCAAAAAAAGTTGACCATGCGCCAAGCAAGGAAGATAGCGAATCCTCGGAATGGGAAACTGGCTCCGAGGAAGAGGAAAGCGTGGTAGAATTTGCACTGAAATGGAGGATGGGAACCGACAGAATATCACTAACAAAGATTCTAACAAACTACTATTAAAAGCTAACGTGAATAGTGGTGAAAGGAAGAAGGACAGTTCCAGAAAAAAGACGTCATTTTTAACTTTGGAGGAGCGGGATTCAAAGCTTGATTCACCCAATTTAAACGGTAAATTAGAAGTGGTTTTAGATGTGGAAGACGGAAACAATTCGGATTGGTGTACTGTAAGTAGAAAATCATACCGTGGTTTCCATGGGGGGAGTGCACGCCGGTGCACTAAAGAAGGATGTAACAGTTTTCACCTAAGTTGATTTTGCTTTGTTGTTGTTTACTCGCTGCGTGTTGCGGGTTTTGGTACTTGTCTTGGTAGGATATCTTCTGCCTTTGTCCTTATTGTGTTATCCAGATTTTGATCTTATGTTCTTTTACTCACATTGGCACATCCGGCTTCTGAGCCATTAATGTACAAGGGTATAGTCCCTTTCAAAAAACTATTTACCAATAATAAAAAATATATATATATGAAAATCCTTCAATTTAAAATTTTATTTCGTTGCTAAAAGAAAAACTGAAGAACATAAATTATGAGAGATGAGGAGATATGAACCATGCCTGGGAGATATTTGCATCTGCATTGTAAGAGGTAATCCACGCGGTTTCACTCGCACTCCAATAAGCTTCATCCCTCTATCAGGCCACATTTCTCTTAGGCATCCAGTCAAAAAGTTCACATGCCAAGTCAACTAAGAGCTTAAGATGAGCCATTAATAATACGAGAAGCTCATATTTACAATATGGGTGGGAAAAGAAAACCCCGAGTGACTAAAAATGCAAACCAACTATCCACATGAAGTATAACCCAGTAATCTACATGAATGGCAACTAGCTGGTTAAGCAAAAAGAAAATTACTTGTAGTATATCGCCTATCTCGCATCCCTCTGGTTTTTAAGGCGGTAATCAACAAACCAAACGACAGTAGGAGCCCAAATAAACCATTTGGAAAAAAAATCCATGGAAATTGAAACTCTTCATTATTGGGATTCACCCATTTGGGTACTCGGATCTCTTCTACAACACCCTTGATGGCTTCTTGCATGAACAATACTGCGATTAGCATGTCAAACAATTCTCCAGTCACTCTAGTAAATCTACTAATGATTGAACAAGCCCCAAGTACTGCAAGCAAATAGAGCAGCAAAGACGTCCAGACGCAAGCCCATCCTTCCCATGCAAGAACCAGGCGGTGTCCCAAAGCACTTCTACCCTTTGCACAATTGTACATGTATGTATACATGAGGACAGTGGCTCTGCAAATCCCAAGATCAGCAATGGATGACCACCTAAAATGGAGTGTATTATCCCACACATTGCAGTTGAAGCGAGCATTTCCACAACAGACAATGTCCCATCTGTGTCTCTTCCAATTTGCTCTCCAAATCCAATTACAGGGAGAGCTGAAGCGAAACAAATGTATGCAATGGGATCCAATACCCTAAATCCTGTAGTGAATCCATCGACCCAATCCTGTTTATAGCAAGGCAGCCCTCCTTTTAAATTGCTTACGATGCCTCTGAACGGTGCATTTGATTTCTTCTCCATTGGTGTATTTCAACACCAGAAATACACAAGATATATTCTAAAAATCATTCCTTGTTTGAAGTTCAGAAGCTCCAACACGATGGTAATGATAACCTTGCAGAAAATCTAGCAAAGATTTCTCCAAATAATCATCCAACTACTGCTACATTTTTTTAATGCAGGCACATGGTTTCACGTGAAAACAGCTGGACTATTTTTATTTCCCATATTTATACATTCTATAATATTATATACTCTATTCTCTATCGAACAATATATTGTAATTAACATTTTTCACATCCCACAACAATGAATTTTTTATCCCACAAATGCCTATCAGTTTCTTTCCTTTACATGAAGGTGCATTTCTTTATTTGAGGGTTCATTCTTTTACCGTAATCTACATAGCTCTTGGAATTTATTTAAATTTAAATTCATCAAACATTTTAATGATTTTTATTTGTGTCAATTTGGTGTAATAACTTAGGGGTGGCACTATATGTTTCATAACCCATTTTAGGCATCCTAGATTATGGTGTTTGAACAATCATGTAAGAATATATTGTTGATATATAATATGTTCCACAAATATTATCCCATGGGCACAAAGGACACATTAGACCCCTAGTGTGGGTAAGAAACATGTAAAGCAAGCACTTGATGTCAACCTAAACTCTTCTCGACCAACCCTAAATTTTATTGTTAAGTGACTAAAATTTTCCTACAGGCACATTACTTTGCATGAATTTAATTATTCAAATGTGAATGGTAATTAATGTTTAGTGATTAACATGTGGAAATTGTGTGTAGAAGCTTAGTTGTCATTGATGAGTCAATATGAAATTGATCTTGTCATATAGACATTTAGTTGTTAGTCAATGGAAATAGGACTTTTCTGTCTATATACGGAAAATGTCTCTATGACCATGCTAGGAACCAATAAAATGGCATAAAGAGGAGTTCAATTTAAATTAGTAATAGTGTTTAATGGTCAATCACAACTTGTCACATAGGTTGTAAGTTAACGAGACACCATTCATATATTTTACGATGTTATAAGTCATTTAATTGGTACTAAGTAAATTCAAAATATACTTTTCACTGTAATCGAAGAGTTCCAAAATAATAAATTAATGACACAATACTCATATTATTTGATTTTTTAGTACAACATATAAGTATTATTTTAAAAATTACGAATCCATTGTGTTTTTCAATACATTAAAACCACAATGTGTTTTGTAACAGTGTTTAAAAACACTAAAATTTTCCACACAATTTATTTCTAATTAGTGTGTTTATTTATAATTTTATACACAATATTTTTGCAATTAACATGTTGATTATTATACTTTTGCAAATATAGATCACTATACATTTGCAAATGTAGATTGACGAATAATCCCACTACACAGACAATTTCCCTTTCATTATGGGAATTTGAAAGAGTAAATTAAACTTGAAAGACAATTTTCTTTCTCTTACAAAATTAATTCATTGCAATCTAATTATAGTTATGTAATTACTTGTGTGGGCGTGGAGAAACTGTGAAGGAGCTTGAATATACTCTAATGGCCTCTGTCTGCTAACTGGTAAACTCGCTTGGCTATTAATATTGCCTTCGTCTGCTAACTGGTAAACTCACTTGGATATTAATATTGCCTCCACATAGTTTATCACTGAATCCGGATTAGCACTTTAGTTTATTGCCTCCACATATAAAGTTTCGAGCATCATCGAAGTAATGCAGAGAAGGTGGGCTAGGCGGTGTTCACGATTTACTCAGCTCTGTGCATTATAAAACGAAGCAAATAGGATATAAGCCGCTGGCAAACTGGATGGGCAACTGGATGAACCGGTTTACGCGGGTAAACTCACCTCCCCAAACGTTATTAATGCGAGCAGACGCGTTGGTGGTGATATGGAGGATTTGGTAGATTTCGAGGGTAGCTCCAAAGCACTAACACAAGAATTTCGACACTTGTCGTAACCCGGCTACGTGTTGGAAATAAGGTGTCTCAACCTTGTTTGGTTTATTCAATCAAGATTTTCTTAAAATTGTTTCGCATTGTCAGTGCTCTAAAAATAGAAATAGGATTTGTCAAAAGATTCCCATATGATAGTATATCATGGAAGGGCTATTTTTAGAGATATTATGACAGATTTTATGACATCTATGAGGGTCAAAAATAGGGAGAATATTGTGGACGTGAGAGCCTAATTTTAGACTGAAATCTTTCTCTTTAATGTTATCCACCTCATGAGAGGTTTGGCACATGGTTTTGCAAACCATAGATGGTTCCTTGTATAACGGGAGGTCTATAAATTGAAGCCTTGGAGAAGCAATCGAGTGAGTGAGCTTTGCAAGTACTGTAAAGTTGGAATCCTCCTAGAATTGTTTCTGGTGATACTCCTGTAAGAAACTTGCTCTGCAAGTATATGTAATCTTGTTATTAGATTTGAAATACATTGAGTGGAATTTTGGAGTGTGAGGTTTTTATCCAAAAGGATTTTCCCCACATATATCGGTGTTTGTGTTCTTGTTATGAATATGTTCTTTGATATTTCGTAATTGTTTTACTATGTTGAAAGTTTTGCATAATATCTCTTCAAGATTAGCATAGGAAGTTGTTTAGTTACTCTTAATTTCCTATCAAGTTGTATGAGCCTGATCACCTTTGGTTTTAGTTGTGGGTTGTTGGGTTTTTTGTGCTAATCCGAGTTTGAGTCGGAGCTTGTGCAGAGAATACTTTGTTATCGGTTGAAGATATTTTTCAAATGGCGAGCAAATCTGGGAGGATTGACATAGAGAATTTTTGGGCACAAACTTTGAAATGTGGAAGCTGAAGATAGAAGATCTGTTGGTTGGTCAAGATCTATGGGATGCGGTGGATGAGAAGGTCCATAGGCCTACGGATCCAGTTTTGGCTATAAAATATGATGTAATGGATAGAAAAGCTAAAGGTCTTATTAGACTATGTCTTGCAGATTCAATCCTGATAAATGTCCATGAAGAATCCACTTCAGAGAAGCTTTGGAAAAAGTTGGGTGAGATATACCAAGCTAAGTCTCTAGTAAATAAGATTTTCTTGAGGAAGAAGTTGTATTCCTTGAGAATGGAAGAAGGTGGACAAATATCTGAGCATCTGGAAACATTCAATACGTTGGTGACTCAGTTGAGCTCGGTTGGAGTTAAGATGGACAAAGAAGAAAGGTGCCAAACTATGTTGGTTTCATTGCTAGACTCATGGGATAACCTAGTCATGGCCATTGGGAGCACTTCAGTCACTCTCGAAGATGGAAGATGTTGTTGGTTCTATACTCCGAAGAGATGAGAAGGAAGGTCTCTCGAATGCCAAAGAGGCTTTGAGTGTTCATGGAAGAACAAAATAATGAGGAAAGGATGAGAAGAAGCATGGCCATTCCAAGAATAAGGGGAGATCAAAATCCCCTGGTAAGTCCAAAGCGATATGCTGGAACTATGGTAAATCTGGACACTTCTGAAGGGAATGCAAAGAAGAAAAGAAAAGAAAAGAAGAAGCATGATTCGATTCTGAGTCTGAAAAGGAAGATAGAGATGTCTTTATTGCAGCTTTGGCCACTCATGCAGGTGATAATGCATGGTTGATAGACTTAGGTGCATCTTTCCACATGACCCCTAACAAAAACTAGTTTAGTAAGTATGAAAACTATGATGGTGGTAAGGTGTATTTGGGTGATAATTCTTTCCTTGAAATTGTTGGTCATGGTAGTATTCAGGTGAAATTTTCTGATGGTAGAATTAGAAGGTTTGATCGTGTCTTACATATCCCAGGACTAGCAAAAAATTTATTATCTATTAGCAAGCTAATATATGCAGGTGTGCATGTACAGTTTTCTGAAGTAGGTGTGAAAATGGTGAGAGGTGCTATGGTGATAGCAAGAGGAAGCAGATTGGGTACATTGTACCAACTTGATGCATGCACGGTTGAGTGCAATAGCACTTCGGATAAAACTAAGCCAGTAACTATTTCGCTGAAAAAGGAGAGGGTTTCCTCCTCTGCGGATGGTCGTGGCTTCTAGGTACCCAAGGGTGCTCTGTCTACCGAATCAAAATTACCTACAGAGAAAACCATGTTATAGCACCAAAGGCTTGGCCACATTGGAGAGAAGGGTTTAAAAGCCCTAAAAAATAAGAACCTCGTTGAGGGGTTGAATGATTACAATCTGGAGTTTGATTTCTGTGAGCATTGTATTTATGGTAAACAGAACCACGTTCAGTTTTACTCGTCTACTCATAAGTTTTCATGTATCTTGGATCTAATCCATTCAGATGTATTTGGTTCTGTTAAGGTTGCTTCTATTGCTAAATCAATTTATTATGTTACTTTCATTGATGATTTTAGTAGGAGAACATGGGTATATTTTTAAAGAGTAAATCTGAATTTTTAGTCATTTCAAGGAATTTAAGGCTATGGTTAAACTCAAACCGGGAAGAAAATTAAGTGTTTGAGATCGATAATGGTAGTGAGTACTATTCGCAGACTTTGTGATTTTGTATAGATTGTGGGATTAAAATACAAAAGACAACTTTGTATACTTCGGAGCAGAATGGAGTTGCAGAAAGAATGAATAGAATGTTGATGGAGAAGGCTAGGAGCATGTTAATTGGAGCTGGTCTAGAAAAGAGGTTTTGGGTTGAAGCTGTTACCACTACTTGCTAATTGATAAATAGATCTCCTACATCGGTGTTTGTTGATAAAATGCCTTTGGAGGCGTGGTCGGAGCAAAACCCTTCAATTAGACATCTGAGAGTTTTTGGCTATGAGGCATATGCACATGTGCCTAAGGAGAAGAGAACAAAGTTGGATTCTAAGGCTATCAAATGTATCTTCATCGGATATGGCTATGGTGTGAAAGGATACAAGCTTTGGGATCCTATTGCACAAAAGGTAATATACTCTAGAAGTTTTATTTTTAGAGAGATTAAATCTTTCCTGTTAATTTTCAGCCATAACAACATAAAGAAAATAAACAAAAAAACGATGTGGTTCAACTTCCTTCTACACCTGAGAAAGTTGAATCAAGACCCCAAAATAGACAAGAAGTTGAGGAGAGCTCACCAAGCTCTGAATCTTCAGAAGAGGAAGAAGAGGAGGAAGAAGTGGAAGAATCTCCACCTCAGCTTGTTTGAAAGTCTACAAGGCAAAGGCAACCACTTGAAAGGTATGGGTATTCTCCTGATGATTGGAAGTGTATATTTTCTTTGAGTACTAACATTGATGAACCGAGATCTGTACAAGAGGCTTTGGGTATGAATGATGCAAAGTCCTGGCAAATAGCCATGGATGAAGAGATGGCAGCCCTTAAAAAGAATGATACATGGGACCTTGTACCATTGCCTGAAGGTCGGAAACTTGTTGGATGTAAATGGGTGTTTAAGAAAAAGATTGGTTCAGATGGAAATGTTGAAAAGTATAAGGCACGGTTGGTTGCGAAGGGTTACTCTCAAGTTGAGGGTATTGATTATGGTGAGATATTCTCTCCTGTTGCTAAAATGACATCCATTCAGTTTTATTATCTATTGCAGTAGCTTATGACCTAGAGGTTGAACAAATGGATGTGAAAACTACTTTCCTTCATGGTGATTTGGAGGAAGAAATCTATATGACACAGCCAGAGCACTACATGGTGAAAGGTAAAAGCAAGATGGTTTGTAAGTTAAAGAAATCCCTATATGGCCTTAAACAAAGTCCTAGGATGTGGTACCAGAAGTTTGATTCATATGTGTTGAGTTTGGGGTTTGTGCGGTCTAAATCTGATCACTGTGTATATTTTAAATCGATGGTGATTGTTTCTGGTAAATACTTTATATGTTGATGACATGTTATTTATTGGGAAAGGAAAAGGTTTGATTGCAAAATTAAAATCTCAGCTCTTTGCAAAATTTGAAATGAAAGATCTTGGTGCAGCAAAACACATACTTCGGATGGAGATTAGAATAGATCGTGAGAACAGAAAGGTATGGCTTGGCCAGAGTAAGTATGTTTGTTCTGTTTTGCAAAGTTTCAACATGCATGATTGTAAACCACTTTTTGTTCCTATTACTTTGGGAATAAAGCTCTCCATTTCACAATGTCCTTCATCCCCATCAGAGATGGAAGAAATGAGCAAAGTGCCTTACAAGAGTGCAGTTGGAAGCTTAATGTATGCTATGGTCTATACAAGACCAGACATTGCCCAAACAGTGGGAGTTCTTTCTTGTTTTATGTTTAATCCTGGAAGAGTGCATTGGGATGCAGTTAAGAGGGTCTTCAGATATTTGCGGGGTACATCAGAGTACTCTATATGTTTTCATGGAAGAGGAGATCAACATTCCCTACATATTCATGGTTTTGTGGATTCAGATTGGGCTGGTGATGTTGATATCAGAAGATCCACCAGTGCATATGTGTTTACTCTTAATGGTGGTGCAATTAGTTGGATGAGCAAGCGACGTGTTGTGGTCGCTTTGTCCACTACTGAGGCAGAGTACATGGCAGATACTCATGCCTGTAAAGAAGCCATTTGGCTAAAGCGTTTTTGTTCAGATATTGGATTGAAACAGGTGCGATTACTGATGTATTGTGACAGTCAGAGCACAATCTTCCTTGCGAAGAACCCAACTTTTCATGCCAGGACCAAACACATTGATGTTCAGTATCACTTCGTGAGAGATATGGTCGAGGATGGTAGGGTGAAGCTAGAAAAGGTAGAGACAATTGCGAATGTTGCAGATGCATTAACTAAGCCCGTGAGCACAACGAAATTTAGGTGGTGTTTCGAGTCTATGGGCCTCTCGGCCCCTAGCAGTTGATCCATGATGGTATCTTTCCCTTGACCCTTACAAGGTATTCAACAAGTGGGAGATTGTTGGAAATAAGGTGTCTCAACCTTGTTTGGTTTATTTAGTCAAGATTTTCTTACAGTCATTTCACATTGTCAGTACTCTAAAAATAGAAATAGGAGTTGTCAAAAGATTCCCATATGATAGTATATCATGGAAGGGCTATTTTTAGAGATATTATGACAAATTTTATGACATCTATAAGGGTCAAAAATAGGGGAGAATATTGTGGACGTGAGAGCCTAATTTTAGACTGAAATCTTTCTCTTTAATGCTATCCACCTCATGAGAGGTTTGGCACATGGTTTTGTAAACCATAGATGGTTTCTTGTATAACCAGAGGTCTATAAATTGAAGGCTTGGAGAAGCAATCGTAGTGTGAGCTTTGCAAATCTTTGTAAAGTTGGAATCCTCCTAGAATTGTTTCTGGTGATACTCCTGTAAGAAACTTGCTCTGCAAGTGTATGTAATCTTGTTATTAGATTTGAAATACATTGAGTGGGCTTTTGGAGTGTGGGGTTTTTTATCCGAAAGGATTTTCCCCACGTATATCTGGTGTTTGTGTTCTTGTTATGAATATGTTGCTAATATTTTTGTAACTGTTTTACTATGTTGACAGTTTTGCATAATATCTCTTCTCAAGATTAACGTAGGAAGTTATTCCATTACTCTTAATTTCCTATCACTGCGATGGTCCTTTCCCTGCCACTTCATCCTAAAGAATAGACATGATGCATGTTTTTATGGGGGGTGCACCATACGTAGGTGCAAAATGAGTGAAGGGTAGCCGCTTCTTGCTGTCATCTGCTGCTGCCGCCCCTGTGTGATTTTACAGAATTTAAATTATACACCTGTCACACACCTGCCACGTAGGACCCGTTAGTATCTACAATGAAACAGATATTAAATTATACACCTCCGGCGTAGGATCTTCGGTATCTACAGTGAAGCAGACATTACATCAAAATAATGAATTATCAAATACTCTCCTTTTCTTGACCAGCAGCACAATCCTATGCCTGTAAATCTGTATCACGTATAATTGTACTTGATGGAAATACAATTGCAGCAATTGTTTCAATCCTCCACATTCATCAATAATGAATCGAAGTTTATCCACGTGAAGTGTTCCATGGTGATCTCTTACCAGCATGACTTTCTTCTCTGATAATTCCTGTAATAAACATTAAAAACTGAGTCGGATTCCACAAGAAAGGATGAGTTAAGTACAAAACCAAAAATGAAAGGTCATGTATATAAGTAAACTGCTAAATTTATGATGCAGGTCCTTTCACTAGAAACCGACAGAAATGCAACATTTCAGTCTCTTCTGTTCTCTTCAAGCTTTTCATGCACTGAGAATAGTTTGGACTGCATTATGAAACTGAACGCATTAGTATACCACGATGAGAGGACATCCACTGCGTAGCCACTCACACATCTCAAGTTGCCATTGAAAAACATGATTTAGAATTTCTAGAAGGTATTGTAATCCAAGAATATGCAACATGCACCACTAGAGAAAATTTGGACAAAAGAGAGTAAGAATAAGGCTATCCACACAATCATAAACTAGTAATGGGATGAGTTGTAAAGTACACCAGAAGGGATGCTACTGTATAAGGAAACATGTCAAAGTTTAAATTTACTTTTTCTTTTTAGAAATTAAATCTGAAGGGCTCTAATTTCCTTGTAAATTGGTTGATTCAATTGAAATTCTGCCATTGATACAGTGGAGTAGAAAGACGAGTCAAGTTTTGGTTGAAGAGATATGTGTCCATGATAACCCCGCTTCATGCAACTCTTTCTTTGCAACAACATACCCTTCCTTGCACTTCACTAATATGGCCTCTCCCTCTATCAACAAGCCTCGTAACAACAAACCAATGGGAGGTGAATCAGGTAGCACTTGTACAGTAGAGAGCAGCCTTATCATAGCCATGGGCACTTAGAATGAGCTAATGAGAATAAAATATGCCAAACTCTTCCTCGTTGAAACCCACAAAAGTGTGTTTTTTAACATGAGGGTTTTGTATTTAGTACAATGAAGCAAACACAAAGTCCCTTGGTGGTGGTGGTTGCTTTGGTTGGAAACCTCAAGTGGTCTCCTGGAATGTACTCGCCATCTATTGTTTTCTTTTATGCACCTTAATTTCATGGAGTAGATTTTTTAATTTTATTTGTTTCTGACCCGCGGTCATTGGAGTTCATATGGGATAAAAAAATCCATGTTGTTTACAAGAATAAGGAGTCCACAAACATGTATGCTGTATTTGATAGTCAAGTTCTAACAATTTGTATGGCATTTCAGTATATAGCTTCCTTCTTGCTCAAAGCACATTAATCCGGATGGGAGGTCACATTTCTAATTTCTAGTTAATGTGTTCTTAATTATAAAGGGAGGTCACCAATCGAACACTATTTTAACTTAAGAATTGTTAACCATGGAGGGAGGTCACCCAACCCAATATTTTTTAAATTTATGGCTCAAGTGCTCTTAACAATAAAGGAATTTCTCCATCCATCCAATGTCATTTTGGCTCAAGCATCCTTAATTATAGAGGGAGGTCACCCAGCCCATCCATGCTTTAGATTTGACTGTCACCTACATCAATTAAACAAATTTTTAATAAGGGCAATTTTTCAGTATTACCCTTCAAATTGTGAACACATCACTAGTATAACCTCACCTTTCATTTATTTTAACCGATTGCAATATATACTATTATATATCAATATAAATTTTATATATATATATATAATCCGTGAGTAGAAAGCTATTAAAAGGATGTGCATAGTGTTGCATATGCATATATACCTGCAAAATACTTATATTTGAAGAAGGCTCATTGAGCTATAGTATTCATCTAGAGTATTCATAGATACTTGCATTGGAAGAAAGCTCATTGAGCTAGAGTATTCATGGATATTAAGTTGTATATACGTCAAATACAAGTCTAATCAAACCAAGGACGTGGCCAACAAGACATGTTATTATGACACAATCGACATTAATAAAAACTTGGCGTTTGTATTGACCAACAGATATTTATAACGGACACGTATTCAGCATCCCAGATTCCAAGTGTGTAAAACTTAATGTTACCCGGTGCATATGTGCAGGTGCATATCTGGTGAAGACTAGAATACATATGACAAATACATTAAAAGTAAAGTTACCCGGTGCATATGTGCAGGTACATTAAACACACATTATCTTTGTTGACTCCCATGGAAGGCAAGTTAAAACCAGTAAATGAAAGAAGAATAAGCAAAAGTTCATATTCATCCGATCCTTTAGAGGGGAAAATGGATGCCTATTCATATTCAGTCTTCATCCTCTGATAAGTCAGGTGATCAGCAGAGACAGCAGGAACACGTGGTCATCTGGAACACGTGTTGAACATTGGATATAATCAATTTGGCCGACAGCAGAGACCATTCTCCGCACTCAACAAATACACAGATTTCATACGGCATTTCTCTATCCAAAGGGATTAGTACTATAAATTCATTTAGTTGTCAGACAGGGGCATGATGAGAATTTAGCAGCGCTCAATACTCGTGCATTTAGCTGTTAGTTAACAGTAGATCATGCATTCATAACTATGCTAATTTTAGCAAAGCTAATAATATTGAATTGTGATTTTATTCCTTTAACAGAGTTTCTTTTGTTTCTTGGGTGGAAGGTGAGGAGTCACAATCACAAGAAGCCCTTCACCGTCGGATCTTCTCCACAATCTAGGGTTATTAATCAAGGATAGTATTGAATTCTTTTGGCTCATTTGAATGCACAAATGAGAGCAGATGTGTACTGAATAACCATTTAACAAATAAGACTCCTCTTCTTCTCTTTTCTCTTTCTTCATAGAAATGGAAATGGAAATGGAAGTGGATATTGCAGACATGAATGCCCATTTTCTTCTCATGGCAAATGCAAATGCACCTGAAGAAATACCAGAAAGAAGATCATGTTCTTCTCTGATATAGCTCAACTCTCAATCTCAAAAGGGTGTCGTTGAAGGGACCTAGAAGAGGACTTGTGAAGCCAGGAAAAATGTCTTTAGCTGATAAATTTGCAGCCTACTTGTCTAAAGATGAAAATGGCAGACAAATAGACATCCACGCGGAAATGGGGCAAGCAGATCGCATGATATCATCTGTTGGAGGTCTATCAAATGTTTTGTTTGCTGGCGGACAGTCGTGTTGGTCCTCTGATATGAATGCTGGTCATAATCATGATCATATCAATATATTATCACCTAAGATGAGGTCTCAGGTTTTAGATTACCAACTTGAACAAAACCAGAAACATCTGCAACATGTTTCCCCGATCATCAACACTCTTCCAGGCATGGACAGCTTGATGAATATATCTTACTATTTCCGTGAAGAGCTTTCGTGCATTACTCGAAACTACGTGGGTCAGCATGAGAAACGATGTGGAAATAATAAGAATACCATTGTTTCGGGAAAAAGACTGGGGAAGCGCTCAACCAGAGGCCAAAAGAGGCACAATGTAATCAAGGGCCAGTGGACTGCAGAGGAAGATAGGTAATCTTATTGCAATGTTGTATTTTTCTTCACAATGAGTTTTTTGTCAAGACAAATTGTAGTGCAGTCAAATCTTTTAGATTTAAGTTTTGCTGAATTTAGTGGGAAATTTAAGATTGCAGTTGACACTGAAATCATTTTAGTTTATGTTGAATTTATGAATCTGATATGAAGAAATTTGGGTTCATTTTTTTTTACAAAACAGAATTAGGTCGATTGGTTTCATTTCGATCATGAAGAAATTATGCATATTTTGGTTGTATGTTGGTGATTTACTGTTGTTTTTCTGCAGGTTGCTTATAGAGTTGGTTGATGAGCATGGGCAGAGAAAATGGTCACAGATTGCACATAAATTGGCAGGTCGTGTGGGAAAGCAGTGCCGAGAAAGATGGCACAACCATTTACGCCCTAATATAAAGGTTATTAAGCATTTTCCTTTTCCTTTTACTATTTTTATCTTTCAGCTACTAACCAATTCAAAACAATAATGATTCAGTTGTCTGTGAATGTTTGAGTTATGATCTGCACCATTTCCGCATAAGAAAACTTTGTTTTAATAAAACATTATATTTATAGTTCTGACAGACATACTGTGTAATGATTCAGATTGTAAATTGTTTGTACATATTTGTTTTGATTCATGAATTCCATGTTCCAACAAAGTTTGATCTGGAAAAATAGTTTATTTGGGTTGTAATTTTTGCAGAGGGATGTATGGACAGAAGAAGAGGAAAGAATGATCATGAAGGCCCATGCAGAGTTGGGTAATAAGTGGGCTGAGATTGCCAAAAGGCTTCCTGGTAGAACTGAGAATGCAATTAAGAACCACTGGAATGCCACCAAGCGGAGGCAGACTGACCGCCGCCGCTCCAGAAGAAGTCTGGATGGATCTTCTGATGCTACCCACCAAAGAAGTTCCATTTTACAAGAGTACATTCAGAGTTTGAATCTCAAACAAGACAAGAAAAAGGAACAGTGCACTCAGGAAAAGAACAACAAAAGTAATGGGAATGTGCCCATGATATCTGATGCCATGTCCTCCTCGGATCACCACCATAACCAACACCAGCATTTTCTTCACGAAGTTTCCTTCCCGTCCTCTCCCTGCAATAACAACCCTTCTTCCTTAACATGGAAACCTTCATGGGAAGGAGATGACAGTAACTACAATGCTCACTCAGGTTCAACATCCTTTTCCTACAGTTCTCTTATGTTTCATTTCCAAAAACTTGAAAATGGCAATCCTGATCCGGTGCAGTCCAACATGAGTGGTGTGCATCGATTTTATGAACAAGACCATGCGAATTCATTTGGAAATGAAAGTTTTCCTTACGGTGAATATATGATAGATATGGATATGGAGATGGAGATGGATGGAAGTGCAAGTGGGGATTCTGTTTCAGGTTCCGAGAAGCAAGAAAAAGAAGGGGCTCATGTTCAAATAGAGCCCTTATATCCTGAAGTGAACTTGTCTTTTCTGTTGGATGGTATTCGGATTGGAGAGGAGCACAATAGTAATCTTGATATCTTGTTGCATGAATCCAATGATATACATAAGATGGATTCAGGAAAGAGAGAAATGGACCTCATAGAGATGGTTTTGGATCTCACACTCCCTCCACCATTAATATCTCTCAATTTGATGGCTTCACCTGATTATAATAAGATTCATCAGTTGTTTCACCTTTAAATTTTTCTTGGGAAGCCTTAGCTTACAATGGCAGTGCCTTAAGTAATGCTCATATTGTAAAATTATTAATTGCAGTGGCCAGAATGTGTAGATTTTAAATCCCACCCTTGCATCTTGGCCTTTGCATGATTGTAAATGATGATCCAATATTTTAAATCGATCATTACAGTTTATAATGTGTATTGATCAATATTTTGTTTTTGATGGGGCAAAACGACCTAAATTCTACAAGAATTTTCCTATTGCAAATCCAGCATTTGAAACTTTTTTTTTTAATAAAGAAAAAATTGGGCTAAGATGCTGAAAACACAAGAAGTCCATAGTCATTTTAATTCAACACAACTTTGTAACTCATTTGAAAGACTGTCTAGATTGAGACAAGGTCATTCATACACACTCATAGTTTTTGGAAATCA
Source organism: Taxus wallichiana var. yunnanensis (assembly GCA_018340775.1). Lineage (NCBI taxonomy): Eukaryota > Viridiplantae > Streptophyta > Pinopsida > Cupressales > Taxaceae > Taxus > Taxus wallichiana. Next base: position 333,811,291 of record CM031239.1, on the reverse strand, counting down.
AATCACTTTTTCCTTGTGTTGGAACTCTTATTTCTGTATTTGTATATGTTTTTCTTTTGTGGGCGTGTATTTTTACTAATATGGAAGCATCTTTTGATGGAATTTTGTTTCAACTGTAGTGTATTATTCATTTGTTTTTGGTTTTCATGCAGGCATGGTCCAGCTTTTTTAAATGATATAGCCATGGTCATATTTTAAGAAACTAGTTTATGGATTAATAGCCTATATACTAGCAATCGCATGTGTACAATGCAATGTGAACGTCAAATGGTGTAAGTTATTTGTTTTAGAGGGATAGTTACTTTTTTTTAGTTGATGTTGATAAGGGGTGTGATTGATTTTGGTTGTGTAGAAATATAGATGAACCACTTCATTTAAATAGCGCAAACATGAGGTCTAACCTTTAAAACAATTCAATATGAAAAAAGTGATATAATTTACAAAGCTTTGGATGGAAACAACTATACATTGCATGGTTCTTTCTTGGCATTTGAAAACTATAGGTATTTGTATGCAGATATAATGAAGAAGACAATAAAAATGCATTGTTTTTGGTTTACATAAAGAAGCAAGCAATAATAAAAAGGAAAAATTGAACATGTATGTTGAAAAGTGTTATTTTGTAAGTGTAGAAATATAGACAAACCACTTCTTTTAAAGGTATCATCTCTTCATTTCAAACTTGTTACAAATTCGTACATATACAATTTCAAATCTTATAACATGAGTGATAGCGTTTTGTGGACTATTTTATTTGAACTTAACATGAATACATGAAGGCTTTTGTGCATGTGTAGATTTTATATCATGAGTGGTAGTCATTTGTGTCCATTTTTTTCACTTTAAACATGAATACATTTGATATTGTTTTTGATAGTTAATTACATTTATAGTTGACGTGGTTTGTATTTATTTTGAGGTAATTGTGTTAGTGTTGCATTGGGTGTTTGGTTGGTTTTTTGTTGAAAAAACCTTTATTGTACACTCGATAAGGCATGTGATTGATAGTGGTAGTGTAGGAATATAGATGTAACATTACATTGAAAGGTTATATGTGTACATTTAATTTTGTTACATATTTGTACATTAGAAGTTGCAAATCATATATGATAACATTAGATACATGAAGACCTCCGTACACATAACGAGACATGTATACATTTGCAATATTTATTTCATGAATGATAGCCTTTTGTGGGAAATTTTATTTCCAGTAAACATGAATACATTCGATACCCATTGAACGACAATGCCGCTTTGGATACAAGAAGTGTTGAGTAAAGTAGTAGCGGAGGTGGTATCAAAGTAAAGGGTAGTATTTACGACGGGTTGAGTGATAGTAGTCTTGCTTCCTCCTTTCTTCTTGCTCCAAGTGTTGGTACGTGCACCATTTTTGAATACCTTTTGAATGAAAAAGGAGGTGAAATGTGTAAATACCATTCCTACATTTTGGATATGTATTACTCATTTTGATTTTATTGTATCAGGAGGTCTTCACTATTTTCTACTGATACATTCTTGAGTTCAAAGATGGCACATCAATTTCCCTCTTACTAGTTTCATGGTGTATGTGTTAGGAGGGGGATCTTGGTTAGCATCTTGCTTTCCCCAACAAGGTTGTGATTTGTTTGAGACTGTTGCTTCCCATCCTGCATAAAATTCTTCATCTTTAACCTCTCCAAATAGTTTGTGCTTGGGAAATACAACAAGGTTCAACCACTAGAATTGTTTATTGCTTTGCCAAAAATAAGTTCAAAAGACGAGATGAGTGTGTTTTTATGCTAGAGAACTATCAACCGATTATGGCTTGTTCCTAGATCAGCTTTCTTTGTCCCCTAGACTGAGCCCAAGGTGTGTATTAAGGCTTGACAATGGTTTCTTGTGACCCTCTAATTCTAACGGTACATGGGCATTGCCCCAGTGCAGAGTGGGCTCTTGGAGATGGCTAAGCTCACTTGCCACTTTATTGGCCTAAATTTATTTATGCACAAATACATAAGAAATATCCAAAAGACTATCATTTTATGAATTACTTGTGATGGCCATATATCTAAAAAATATATATTATTTTTACTTTTACCATAATATTACATTATATATATTCTAACTAAACAGGTAGGTTACTGGGTAGATAGAAAGATTATTTGTCTTAATTTTTTAAGTTCATTTTTGTACATAATTTCATTAGAAAAATTTATATTAGATTTTCTAGTTGTTAATCCTGATTTATGGAGCTATATTCCAATAATGACAATTCCATCTCAGGTGTCGTCATTCCCTTAATATGCAAGTTGTTTAATCACATGTTGAGATTGGCATTTTTAGTTAAATTATTGATAGAAATTTTCACCAGGTACAGTAAAAAATAGTTTGGTCTACCCAGAGGATGTTGGAGACAAACTTATGGCCCCAATAACATCCAAAAGGAAATCTATAATCTCTAGTACCAAACAGAGCCACTGATGGTTAAGAACTTCATCTGACTTCCCCATGCATGGGATGCATACTCTTGCTAAACATCATTGTTGGTTTCTTTAATGGCATCATTGGGTTAGGGGTTTTTCCTTGTTTGTCCAAACACTTTATTCGATTTAGCCATAAGTTGTGGACATATATTTGTCCTAGCCATAACTTGATGGACTAATTATTCATCCTAGCCATAAATTGGTTCTACAAAGTGATGTAATCCGCAATTCTTGGTGAATTGCATAAGAATAGTCAAATCAAGACATGCTAATTGTCGTCAGAGGTAAAGTGGTGCATTCATAAATTGAGTGAACCAGTTTCAAATCCCCACATCGCAATAAGGAGACCCACAACTTGGTAGACATGTGCATGTAATAACACGTCCAAGACCAGGACCAATTCATCCCTAGATCCAGCTTTGGCAAAAGGTGACATCCCCAATTATACTTGACAAAAAAAGACATGATAATTGTCCAGATTGCATAGCCTGTAACACATGAGTCTTGTGATTTTTCTTCTAGTGGAAATTCAAAACTACATTAGAATGTTGATCGGCTTAGAAGCCACATCCAAGAGGTATCTCTCCCATCAGAAGTGATAGATCAGAGATCAAATAAATAAATATTCGAATGTATTCAATGTGTGTATTGTAAACAAAATAGCATAACCATATAAAGGTTGCGGGAGGAGGAGATAGTTATAACTATCCAACTGTCCACCATAACAACAATGTATTAATTTAAACTAATGCTAACATTCCCCCCCTTATTACATTGTTCATACAAAGATACATTTCCTGATGATAGGTCCCCCCCTTAATGAGAACATTGCAAAGAGGGTCTTCACATGAGCATGCCTACATGGTCTCACATGGTTTTTCTAAGGTTGACCAGAAACTTAGAGGGACAAGAACACTTTCCGACTATTCACCTCGGTGGTTTTACAGGATTACCACGAACCAAGAGGATTTTACCTCGGTGGTTTTACAGGCTTACCACAAACCCAAGAGGATGATACCTCGGTGGTTTTACAGGATTACCACGAACCCATGGCGAGTACCATGCGCTACTTTCAATGCTTTTCTACTCCCCATGACGCTCTTCAATTAGGAGGTCCCAAATAGGAAACTATGCAATATCTGCACTTTATTGAAAAACAATAGAACAACCAACACAAAACTGAAATAAACAAACCAAAATTGAGGAATTGGTCCTCAATACCTTATTGTCCATACAATATCTATCAACATCCTCGTCACTTGTGGCTTCGCAAGAGGTCGTTGCATTTCCTCCAGCCTCCATTGTCCTCCGTTATCCTGTAAGTTACTACTTAGTTAGCAGATAAGGCTTTGAATCTCATTATGTTCTAATTGATTCGAACAATATCCACACATATCTTATCTCCTATATGCTTCAGAAATGTCCATTTTGCTCACCAATTTCTTCCTTGCCTCCTCTGAACAATGTGTTATGAGATGTTGTGAAGCTCCTCCATTCTGATCAGTTTTATCAAATAATTATAGGTTCCGTGAGAAACACCTCACCTTGCCATGCTTATTTCTCCATTTTCAGACATCAGCAGTAAGAATACAACGATCATAAGAATTTTGATCGAAAGAAATTATAACAAAATGATTCAAAAACACACCAAGTTCTTCCCCAACACGAAATCTCTCTAGGAAAAAAAAAAATCAATTAGAGAGTTTGGTATTGTGCACACCTTATTTAATGTAGTTATTATAACTGTCTAGGTAGATCAACAATTTCAGAGAAAGAGATACTTTCTAGGGTTGCTAATGATTTTACTCCTTCAACAACATCATCTTTGTCATGATAACCCCTGAACGTGAAGGATGAGATGGAGTCTTTAGTCAGATTTATATATAAAGTATTTGCATACCTTCAACACATTTCCAATCTCCCGAGCTTGTAAACCTGGCCCTCGTTTTGACTCCTCTATTATTTTCCAAGTCGTGTGAAAAAATCTGTTACAACCGTTAATAATTGTCACTTCCAATTCTCTCAGATACACATACAAGTTTCCTTTAGAGCACTGGTTACTCGAGGCCACACAAACAGAAGAGACAAAAACTAACAACCACTTGACAATCAGAGAAACTGTAGCACAAAGTGTCTGCAAGAAGTATTCCACAGTTGTGATAACATAGCCACATCCACGTTTCAATTTGTCCACGCAGGTCATAGGTTGCATCACCTTCCAGGCGCTAGCTTAAAAATCCAATCATCGATCACTCCAGCCAAGAAAGAATAACATAAAAATGCAGGGATGCCACGCAAAGACAAATGTATTCCATGCAAACAGAGGAGAGAACATGTCACTGCCAAATGCCAAAGAAAAAAATCAATGCAAAAATCAGAAGCAGATCTTATACGCTTCCACTCCATGCAGGTCTTTCACGCTTCCACTTGATTGAAGATTCCAAATTTGCACACATGCCAAAGCAGATCTTCACGCAGGTGTTGAGGCTAGAAGACAAGACAGGTCCTCATGATGCTAACACAATCCTCCACTCATGTACATTGCTCTGATACCAATGATAGATCAGAGATCAAATAAAGAAATATTCAAATGTATTCATGTGTGTATTGTAAACAAAATAGCATAGCCATATAAAGGCTGTGGGAGGAGGAGACAGTTATAACTATCCAATTGTCCACTATAGCAACATTGTATTAATTTAAACTAATGCTAACAAGAAGTCATATAAAAAAGAAAAGAAAGATTGAACTTTGAAAAAACAAGAGACACAGAGACACCAAAATTATTTGGATAAACACCAAACTTCAATTTGGATAAACATAAAATAGATATTGCATTTGGAAAAGAAATAATTTAGCCAGAAATAAAAAATTTGATTAGGTGTTTATAAAAAATGAAAAAAGGAAAACAACTTTCGTATCACTCTGTTTAAGATGGTTTCCTCATCTCTAGTGTAGATCTTAACATCCAAATTAAATTAAATTGAAATTTGAAAAGATAAAACCACAGGAACATAAAATTTTACCATGACTTGTTCACGAGTTTAGATCTCCATCAAACAACAATAATTTGAAAAGACAATTTAGAAACTCTTTCAAAAAAATTAATTGGATACATAAGTGAATTGTGAGAACATACAAAGTAGGTATGGAAGGAAACCTGGATTATCTCTCTGTGTGTAAAATTTCATGCCCAATGACTGCACTTTGTATATCCCAATATAAGGCAACCCATAAGACTATCTTAACTACACTTATTTTATTGTATAAAAGTGCATATGGTTATAATAAGAGGGTGGCTGGTTGGTATAACAATGCTGGTAAAAAGGCTCAAAATCTATAAAATAAAATAATTTAGCCGAGAAATAAAACATTTGATTAGGGCTTGTTTATAAAAAATGAAAAAAGGAAACTAACTTTCGTATTGCTCTGTTTAAGATGGTTTCCTCATCTCTGGTGTAGATCTTAACATCCAAATTAAATTAAATTGAAATTTGAAAAGATAAAACCCTGGGAGCATAAAATTTTACCATGACTTGTTCACAGAGTTTAGATCTCCATCAAAACAACAATAATTTGAAAAGACAATTTAGAAACTCTTTCAAAAAATTAACTAGCTTCATAAGTGAATTGCGAGAACATACAAAGCAGGTATGGAAGCAAACTTGGATTATCTCTACATGTAAATTTTCATGCCCAATGACTTGCACTGTATATCCCAATATAAGGCAACCCGTAAGACTATCTTAACTGCACTTATCTTCTTGTATAAAAGTACAAATGGTTACAATAAGAGGGTGGCTGGTTGGTATAACCACGCTGGTAAAAATGGCTCAAAAGCTATAAAATAAAATTTAAAAATAGTAAAGCCAAAGCAACATGCAAAATCAGAAAAGCAAAATTGTTAAAAATAGCAAAAACAAAATTGTTAAAAATAGCAAAACCATCATTTAAGCCATCAAATTTGACACAGTCCCATGAATGTCCGCAAATCCTTTTCCCATAGGGGTAACGCCTTCGGCGTAATAACATGAGCCAACTTAAAATTTTGTATTCAAAAATACTTACATGTTCAATTGAGCATTTTGTTTTACATATCACAAGTTCTCACGTAGAAACCACCAATCAATTCCCTCAACATATCACAAGTTCTCACATAGCATACAATTTTGGTTGGTCTAAAACTCATGGAATCGATAGTGAGCAATCACTTATATGTAGGTTATTGGTTTAGATTACATTTTTATTAGCAAATTAAACTACATATTTTCGGTGTTTTACTTTTATTTCTTCCTCTTTTTTTGAGTGTTTATAATTTTTCCCTAAAATATACATGTGCGAGTCCCGAGTTACCATAAACATGGGTGTACACTCTTTGGGTGGTGACATGCGAGTCCATTTCCCTTGGCATTTTTTTAGGCTTGTGGGTTCTACTATATCATTTTATAGATCATTTTAAGTCAGCTTTCTCTCTAATAATTGTTGATGGCGAATCACAGCACCCATGAATGTCTACAACTCGATGGGTTGAGACTGCATCGAGTGTGATTGCATAACATGGAGCTTTACCAAGTGTGGGACCTTCGAATTAGGAAAGCTCTCCGGATGAAGGCTAGTTCGTATTCCTCTGTTCAGATGCACACATAAAAATGCAGAGGGTTTAATCAAAAACCTAATCTAACTTGCCAAGGAGACATGGTAAGAAGATGCATAAAAATAAACCTAAACTAACAAAGGTGATGCACCAAGGAATGAAGAACACCTGTCTTGCCAATAAACACAAACCATTAAAATGCAATGCAAGATCATGCACAGATAACCAAATTTGTAGTGAAAGATCAGGAGGATGCAAATGAACACAGAGAGGGTTGAGAATCATCCATAGACATGCATTATTTGCTCCAAATATTGATACAATACACTATAAAATGCCAAGAGGCAAAGTTGCATTACAGTTTTAGATGGGAGGTTTGAACTCCACAAATTTACCTACCAAAGAGAAGAAGGGAGGGGCAAAACAGAATTTCCAACCTTTAGAAAGAAGCCCCTCCTTCAAATTTATAGGAAGAATGAGAGAGGGAAGAGAGAGGAATTTCAAATCTACCCCAACCACTTCAGTTGTATTTAATTCATCTCATTATGGTGGTAGGTGAGAACCTAGCGAACCCAAAAAATGGAAAACTGTATTTTGCATTTTTGAAGAACTTGTTCTCACCCAATTAAAGATATCTAGTCGTAGTTGGATAGAGGAACTTGTAAGATTTCCGAAAATTCCAACCTTGCGTGAATCCGAGCTCCCTATGAAAATTTATGGCCATTTGAATATTTGGGTCAGGGTTTGCTTCTGTCGGGTTCGGGGTGTCAACACTCAAAATGTTGCACCTCCTGAAGGTGTGCCTTGGCGCATCCATCCTCACATCAACATAATTTTAAGTGTGTCATAGGTGCTGAAAATGTGGTGTCGGTGCCTTCTAATCTACGCCGGGCGTAAACTTTTTCCATTTTCCATGTCGGTGCCTTCTAACTAGGCATTAAGGGCGCAACTTTTTCCATGTTGGTCCCTTTAATCTACGTCGCACAAAGGTGCAAATTTTTCCATGTCGTGCCTTCTAATCTGTTCTCCCTGGGGGCACAACTTTTTCCATGTCAACGCCTTCTAATGCCCTTCTAACTGCCTGGGCACAAATTTTTCCATGTCGGCGCCTTCTAATCTGCGTCAAGGGGTGTGACTAGTGGCCCAAATAAATGTCGGAGTTTTGAGTTTCTTTGATTTCCATATTCTTCTATTTGTCTATATTTACCAGGGGGAGATATATACAACAATTTGGTGACTCAACGGGATCACCTGCCTGCTAGGTAGAAGATCAGTGGCCTTTTAGCAATCCATTGGGCATGGAGTCATAAGCAATAACCTGAAACCAACCGATATCGATCCAGGAGCACGATACCGCAACTCCTTCTCTGAGAGCACGCTGAACTATAGAAATTCAACCTAAGAGCAAAAAAACCTATGCCAAAGCACTTAGGGAAATTGAAACCTAACTACAACAAGACAATGTGCATCCGCACTTAGAGGAATTAAAATCTAGGCTAATATTTACAAGGGTAAACCTTTTCCTTTTAGTAGCAATGTTTAAGATAGATTCCGTTAACCAGAATGGGAGTTCTTCTCCATCAATGTAGACAATTGGAAGGCATTACTACTTTTACATCCTGTGACCATGTAGGGGCCACTCAAATGGCATCAAACTTGGAATGCCTTCTGGTTTTGCCCGATCTGCATCCCATTTCAGAACTAGGTCCCCTTCTGGAAGGTCCTTGCTCTTTCCTTCTTATCAAACCATCTTTTTACTAAGGCCTGATCCTTCTCAATCATTTGAACTACATGCTCTCTAATTTCTTCCAATTCCATCAACTCTGCATATCTAGCCTCCATTGGTTTGAACTCAGACAACTCCAACTGCTTCATGAGCTCCAATGTTGGCAATTCTAATGATATAGGCAATCTTGACCTCTTTCCCATAGACCAACTTGTAGGAGAATTACCTGTAGACCTCTTTGGCATTATCCTGTCAGCCCATAATGTTGATTTTAGCTTGGTATGCCATGTCCTTTGGTTTTCATCTAGAGTCCTTCTGATGATTCTTAGCAAATTCTTGTTCATGGACTCTACCTGTCCATTACCCTGTGGGTAATAATTTGAAGAGGTGCTCAAATAGATTCCATTCTTGATAGCCCATTCTATAATCTTGGAACCTATGAATGCCAATGCATTGTCTGATATGATAGTGGCCGGCACACTGAACTTGGTCACTATTCCTTCATAAAAGTCTAGTATGTTAGACTCATTTGCTTCTTTGAGCCTATCTTGCTTTGGTCCACTTGGTGAAATAGTTTGTTTCCGTGAGAATCCACTTGTAGCCTTGGCTTGAGTTTGGATTGATGACCCTGATGAAGTCCAATCCCCATTGCGTAAATGGTTGGTCAACCAAGATTGGGTGCGATGGAAGCGTTGCTAGTCTTTTTTGCACTGTGAAGAGTGCACATTTCTTACACTTTCTTATCCATGTATAGCAATCGCTGAACACTGTGGGCCAATAATACCCTACCTTCATTATCTTGAGAGTTGTTATCCGTGGGGAAAAATTTCCTCCGGAATCTCCATCATGAAAATCTCATAACACCCTCTCAATTTGACCTGTCCCAATGCACCTCAATAGAACTCCATTGATGTCTTTCTTGAACAAAACACCATCAACAAGCACATATGGAATGGCTTGTAATCTAAAGTATCTCCTCTTTGCTTTGCTCATTTTACGGAGGGTATAGGCCACATTCATAGGAAGTGTATCATATTCTGAGTCCAACAAGGAGGAGCGGGCACATCATCATTTTCTGTTCTTGACCATCATGTAGTACAAGACAGTCTCTTTTTCATCACTGCTTCAACTTGCTGACTTGAGGCTAGTTGTTCACATAATCCCTTTCCACGGACCAGCTTAGTGACCTTAATTTCGATGTCATATTCCATGACACGAGTGATCCATCTTGCACATTTCTCATTCAGATCCTTGTTTAGAAGGAAGTCCTTGACTCCCGCATGAGAGACCAATAATTGGATCTTGTTGTTTGAGACTAGGTGCTTGAATTTCTTTAAGCTCGATCACTTTGCGCAAGGACATGCTTTTCAATGAAAGAGTACCTAGTTTCGTATTCCTCCAAGCCTTGACTGAAGAAAGAAACTGGTTGTTCTAATCCCTCTTTGTTTTGTTGTACCAGGATTGCAGAAATTATGTCTCCACCACCGAAGGCATATAGCATGAAGTCCTTGGAGAAGTCTGGATTGACGAGAGTCGGAGCTTGAGATATAGCCTCTTTTATTACCTCAAAACTTGCCTTGCCTTCAGATGTCCACTTAAATGCCATGCTCTTCTTTAACATTAGCGTTATTGGCTTTATGAGAGCTGTAAAGTTTGGAACAAACCTGTGGACAAAATTGATCCTTCCTAAGAAGCTTTGAAGAGCCTTCTTGTGACTTGGTAATGGAAATGCTTGAATTGCTTCAACTCTTTCTGGGTCAATCGTCAACCCCTCCTTTGAAACAATATGGCCTAGAAGTTTTCCTTCGTGAGCCAAGAATATGCATTTTTTGGGATTCAATGATACCCCAAATCTTCTACATCTCTAAAATACCTGCCTCAGATGAAAGAGGTGATCCACTGCATTTTTGGAGAATATAGTGATGTCGTCAAGATATATCAGAACTATTTTATTGATCAATCCCTTGAATGCCATATCCATTTCCCTTTGGAAAGTGGCTCCAACATTTGATAGCCCAAATGGCATCTTCTTATAGGCATAGGTGCCCCATTTGGTGGTGAAAGTCATCTTGAACTTGTCATCTTCTTTCACCATTATCTGATTATACCCTAAGTAGCCATCTAGGAGAGAGAATCTCTCGAACCGGATACCACTTGTAATATTTGTTCCATTGAAGGAAGTGGGTAATGGTCTTTGAGAGATGCCCTGTTGAGGTCTCGGAAGTCCACACACAACCTAATTTCTCCACTCTTCTTCCTGACCGGAACCAAGTTTGCAACCCAGCTTGAGTGCTTGATCGGGAATATAATGCTTGCCTCTATTAGCTTGTTTAGCTCTTTCTTCATTAGAGGCTCAATGTGAGGGTTGACTGGTCTCTACTTTTGCCTGATGGGCTTAGCATCTGGATCCAATTCTATGGTATGTTGTGCCAACTTCGGATTGAATCCTCTCAAGTCTTCATAGCTCCAAGCGAAGACATCTGGAAATTCTTGGCAAAGTTGTATGAAATCTGATTTCTCCTGTTCAGTGGCCACTTTACCAATTTGAAGTGTTTTTCCTTCCCAAACAGAATTGGCTCTGAATCTTCTCTCTTGACCTATATGTTAGCCTTTTCCTTATGGAACTAGTCGTTAGGGTTGAAGATAGACTCCAATGTTACTAAACCCTTGGGAAGCTTGTTTGTCTGCAGCTACACTACTTGATCCCGTATTGCTGCTCTAGTCTGTCCTGATTCCTAGCTGAGAATTTAGCCTCTTCTTGTAAAAAATTGATGATTTGTTGATCATTCTCAAACACTGCCCGACTTGTGTTATTATTTGAACTCTTTGGCCTCATAATCACATGGATATGTGGATGTGTTTTTCCTTTCGATGTTGTCAACCACATCAAATGTTGCTCCAACTCTTTGCATGAGCCTATCCATGGCTTCATTTTTCTTCCTGGGTATGGACACGATGTTGAAAGCTTCAAAATCCTCAATGAGGTCCCATACCCTATTCTTGTAGTTCTTCAGCAGGTCATTCTTTGTAGCATGTTGTCCCCTGACTTGGTTGACGATTAGCTCGCTATCCTCGAACACCTGCAAGTTCTTTATGCCCTTTTTCCTAGCCTAATGAAGTCCATGAATCAATGCCTCGTATTCAGCCATGTTGTTTGAACAGGAAAATTGGAAACGAAAAGCTGAAAAATATTTGATGTCTTGTGGTGAAATCAACATTGCACCACCTCCAGCACCTTGTCTGCTTCTCGAACCATCGAAAAATAGTTGCCAAACTTCATTGTCATCCTTTTGTTTAGGCTAAATGATGTCGGGAATGGGTGAATTTTCTTTGTGTACACAATACATGCCCAATTCAGATTCTTCAATTTCCTTGTATGGGTCAAATTCATGACTCTTGTTTTCCCATTCATCCAAAGTCAAATCAGGAATTCCCTCGACCTTAGTACCTATTTCTAGATCATTTGAACACTCCTCCTGATCAAAGGTTGAGCAATTTGCATTGATAGGACTTGGTACATGAGGTTCAATATGGAAATTGGCAATTGGTTCTGACCTAATTGTTGCTTTGGCCCCATACCTCATCCTGAAAATCATGTGTGACCAATCTGTAGATAAATATCCACCGATTTTTGCAGTGAAGTCTCTTGATAGACACAATGCAAAGAGTGGCGGAAGGTCAATCACAGACACATCTTTGAACTGTAACATTAGGATAGGCATGTAGTGTTAGGCTTAACCCTTTTATGACCCCAACTGTTTGAACTGTTGTTCCATCCAATTTGTCTACTCCTTTCAACACTGGCTCATACTTCAGACCCAATTGATCTGCTATTTGCTTCGGCATCACTGAACTACTTGCCCCTGAATCTATCATGCAGTTGTGTACCAAGTGGTTTCCAACAACCAATGACACATAGAATGGTGGAGGCTTCAAATTCTTTCTTGGTTGACCCCCACCCGGTTGCACTACATTAGTGAGAACTTTCTCCTGTCCCGGTTTGATACATTCGAGGCAGACCAATTAGCCATTGCAGCTTGCAATAAATCTCGTTTCCCTGAGATCGCCAGTGATTCCCACATGGAAATGTTCACATGTGTCTTCTTCATTTGATCGATGATGTTGAAAGGGGATGATCTGTCTTTTTGTTGTCCCTTACTTACTTGCAACCTTTTTGGAGCTTGAGCAGGCGCATTTGTTGCTCTGATAGGTACCTTAGGCTGATTTTTCACATTTGGAGCTGCATTTGGTCTACTGACCCCTTGTTGTGTAGAAGTGGGTTGAGAAACAACTGGATTAGACAGTTTCCCCTCTTCTATGCTTCTCTTCTTTGACCGTGTGTTGATAGCCATGCCTTGAAAAGGTTGTTGGTTAACTCCACAGAAGTCTTCCATTTGCCAATTGGCCAACGTGGTTTTTGTTGGAGGTGCTTCTTGTTGTGTTTCTTGTTGTTGATTCCCTGCTTGGCTTGGTTCTTGAGACACACCAATGGTTTGCACCATCAAGGCTTGATTTAGTGCACCATTGAAACACGTTGATTGATTGTGAGGTAGATTACAAGGGTAACACCTATCATACTCTGTGCCATGTTGTTTTGTGTTGGAACCAAGTATCTTGAGGATGTCGTTGCATTTGGATCATATGGTTGAAATGGCCTGGCAGCTTGAGGTTGTCCTTGGTTTTGGTTTTGATTTTCAGCCTGAGTGGTGGTCTATTTTGTTGGTATGGGGGCCTAGCCTTGTACTGCGCTTGAGGCTGATACGGTCTAGCACTTTGAGCTTGTTATCTTTTGATAGTCACCATCTCATTTCCAAGGTTCTATAGTTGTTTCATAACCTCCTGCGATTCCTTTGAAGTATTTGAAGAAGTCGATGCCTCATTATTGCTTTGATTTCTAGGAGTTGGAATGGGATTCAACTCTAGTGCTTGACTGGTTGTAGGATTTCCCATATCCGGATAGAGAGGCATTGGTGGCCTTGGTGCAATCTTGCTAGCTTGGATCAAACATTTCTCTACTCTGATAGTTGTGTCATAGGCCCCTGGCAGCGTTGTCCCTCCCATTGATTGGATCATCATGGCTATGTCTGAATTTATAGCCTTTAAGAAATAAAGGAATGCGCCTTCGGTGGTTGGTCTAACAACTATTGGAATCCTGTCCCATGTCCGTTGGAATCTGAAGTTGAAATCTGTCATTTGTTTGTTAGGAGATCTTTGATTGATTGTCATCATTGTTCCAATAAAGACAAATTATCGCCTCTCCCGAATTGGTTGCAAAGAGCTGAAAAAGTTGGTTCCAATTCATAATAGAGACCTAGTGTTGTTAGGCTCCTAAACCACTGTAAGGATTTACCTTTAAAAGATGAAGCCAACAACTTGACTGCAGACATCCATTTCATTTATTTCATGGATTGCACATGCATTGGAAATATCATGATGTGGTCAATAAGAGTAGTATGATTTTCTCCTATGAAATAGGGGATATTCTTTTAGCGCTGCAATTGGAACCTGATTCTGAGCATTTAGGGCGAGTGGACTACTACCCGTGAAATTGACAAAGGGATTCGGTGGTAGATGTGCCATTATGATTGGCCTAAGAACTCTGGTTGATGCGAGAAAAGGTCTACCAGGTGGAGGTGTAGACAAAGTCCAATTAGGTGGAGATGGTGATCTTTGTGGTCCTTTTCCTCTCCTTCCTCTGCCTAGTGATAGTTAAAAGTAGACAAATAGCCTCCTCTTCTCAAGTATCGGACTGGTTGAATTCTTCTCATGTGCCTAGGAAACTTTTTGTTACACTACCGCCGAATTCTATCCCTTCAGAGTCACCAGATGTGTTAGAGAACGAGCCTCAAAAGGCTGGATTCTGCCAAGTTACACACCAAACCTAACAATATTAAAAATAGAATTTAAAACTTTGAAGGACCCGAAAGATATAGTTCTTTAATTCGATTATCGGGTCTTGGTTGTGTAGCTACTAATCCCCGAAAAGGTACGAGGCAAAACTCAAGTCATGCGAGGCAAATTACAAAACACTGAAATACACCGTGTCGAACTTGGGACATGCTCGACACAGGAAAACTGAAATACTAAAAACTATGAAATTTCTAAAGTCAAAATCTCAAAATCTAAGAATACCCTTTTGAAGATTATCCCCGATCTATCAACTAGTGAAATTTTGACTTGTTTTGCGTAATTTAAGCCCTTGAAAATTGATTTGGAGTTTAGCTAGCTTTGGAATGTGAAAAAATCTGAAATGTAAAACTTGCGATTTCTAAGTCCAAATTTCTTGAAAATTCCTTCAAATCTGTGGAATGACCTCTTGGTCCCACCTGTGCATGCCAAAACTATTGATGGCAAATCATAGAACCTCTAAATGTCGCTAACTCGATCGGTTGAGGCTGTCGGTGTGATTGCATAACATGGAGCTTTTCCCAAGTGTGGGACCTTATGAATTAGGAAAGCTATAGCGAGCCCTCTTCCGCACTCACCGTTCGGATGTGACCCCACTGTCTCTCCTTTCCCAACTCCCAAAATATCAACTTTCGTCAACCACCCGCCCAACACTTTGCTTCATCCCATTCCTTCGATGATTTCCCCATCTCGTATCCTCTCCGCCACGATCCCCTCACCCCCTAATCAAGCTTTCAACCATTTACCGAGATCTAACTACCCAAACTCAAAACCCTCAATTCTCCCCACACTAACCGCATCACTATCCCACCCATCCCCACTCATCTCACTCTAACCTAGAATACCCTAAATCCCATTCCCTTCTCACCCTAAATCAAATCTATCTCACCCTACAACCTAGACTACTCTTGGTACTCCTCGTGCCTTCCCACACAAATCTCTCCCGTCCTAAATCTGACTCCACTCCCAACTCTTAAACCGCCCCGATCTCTGGTCCATCCTCCTTGCCACTCGGCTGCCCTAACCTTCTCCATTCCCACACACGCTAGACTCTCCACAACTTGTCCCAACTAAGTAGCTCTCTCAGCATAGTCCCATTCATTCGAAAAAAGAAAAATTCAGGATTCTCTAGTGGAGAGTGCTAATGAACAGGCGGGTTCTTTGAGCAATATAATTGCTAAAGCAACCAAATAGAATGATCGTGAATATATTTTCTAATCCAAATTTTCAGAGCATATTTCCCAACAATCTTGTATGTCAGGTTAGTTTTCTTGTAGGAATATTACTCTGCAAAGAGTTTACACGTATTCATTCTCATCCTTTCAGTGTTATATTAGACACCTAGAGAATTGAGGGACATGTCAATTGCCTTATGTTGTTTTAGAAAAAAATGTACCAATATTTTGAGCATTCTTCTTATCACATTTGATGCTTTGTGATTTTTGTGGTACTCTCACACTTTATAGCGTTTACACTATTTCTGTTAATACTCGGTCTGTTTTGGTCATCTCATCGTCAAGCTATGACAGCTTCCAACAAAAGTATTGTCTTTCGTTCAAGGGTTAGGTGGGGTGAAAGTAGACTTCATTTGCGAATGAATTACGGAAATTAAGCTAGACGCACTTAGAAATGGACTAACTTAGACAAGAGAATGTCATGTATGATTGTCGAGTGAGAATTTTCTAGCTAGATATTTTCATTTGTATGCATATATGGGACTCTACTGAGAGGAGAAAAGCAAGACATTTTTCGACGTTCACACTCAGATTTCTTATTTGGCCCACCACTCAGGTCCCTCACTTATATCCCTTTCCAGTCAGATTTCCCATTATGTCCATAATTTTAGTTAATATCCCCTAATTGGTCTACGTTAAAATTCGGTTCAATTTTTCTTTGTACTCTTTCAAAGTCCACATTTTTGTCATATAAGTCCACATTTTCGGCATAAAAGTCTACACTTCCCAATCACCTTTTAGCTAGTCCTCTTCCCTTGGTTCATAGCGCATGGTCACTTGTGTCACCTAAATCATCACTCACACTTTTTATAGTTTCACGCTTGCTTATTTTTATTATTTAGTTTATTTTTCTTAGGATTTTAATTAAACTCCTATTTAATTAAGTCTTTTATCGTTAAACATTTTTCGTCACTTTTGGTAGCTTTGTGCACAATTGTTAACAATTTTTCACCATTTAATTTTTAAGTTTGATGTAGTAATTTCTTGTGCAAAACTTTACGATCATAAACAAACTTACTTTTTCGAGATCCATTTTCCAACTTATCGTGCGATATTTATCGCTTTTTCCGTAATTATTTTTCAAGATCATTTGTAATCATGTTTTGTGATTTTTGCGTCCTCATTCACCATCTCCATATTTTCTTTTATCAACTTAATTTTGTGATTTTTAACACTTCACGATTTTAATTACTTATTTTTAGTGATAATTCTACTAACATTGTGTGCAGGCACAAACTACTAATCATTTTCTTTAATGACCTTTTCGACAATACAGTCCTTTTTGCACCTATCTAGACAAAATTATTGGGTTCACATTCGAATAATCTTTTATAAATAGGAGGCCCCCAGGCTCCGCAAAACAAAAATAAAATTCCTTACATTCCAACTTTCCACGACGATATACAGTAACGTTTTAAAACTCTTGTTTAAAGTCGTTTTTCTTTTTGTGAAGATAATCATTGTCACTATTTCACAATCATGATTACATGTAATAATTATTAAGATTTTTACCAAAAATTTTCCCGATTGTATCCACGTATGCTCTTTTCTGCGCCTTCGAGTGATCGGAAAATCGAAGCGGTCGCAATTTTTTAGTTTCTTGTTCTAACATTGCAGGATCCCCAATCAAATCAAAAAATTTAAATCAACATTTCATACTAGTTGGGCCTTTTGTAGCTTAATTAAAATCATTTAAAATAGCTCTATTTTTCGTCATTAACTAACTTGTCACTTCAATTTTGTTGCTTCTTCATAATTTGATCGATTGTTGGTTGTGTATGCTCTTTTCCTACGCCTTCGAGCGATCTAGGAAATCAAAAATAGCCACGATCGTTTTTCTTTCTAACATTTTGTCTACAAGATAACTACTAATTTGTTTTTTGTAGGACCGCGTTCGTTAGAATATTATCAAAAACACAAGTAAACAAATCCCGCAAAAGTACCACCATTCAAAGAAAATTGTTGAAACCAAAAAAATAAGCATGCTCAGGTACATTGTAATTTTCCACCAGTGATTTATTTCAAGTTGGAAAGAACCCTGCATTTAATCACTTCATCATTTTTTTACACATAGTTGAGGTGGATTTCATCACCACTGACACTACACCGGTGACGTGGACTTGACTAGCATGCAGCAACAACATTTACATCTGCATTGCACTTTGAGACATCATCTCATCACAACATTCAGTATCTACCTCACCCCTGCTCTTCACTTACATGTAAATATTTGAGGAGTTATAAGGACACCATACACATTCATCCCCCATCACCTTCCACCTTTTCACAAAACCTGCCTTGGACGTGGTGATTCACTCTGAAGCAAGCAAGTAAGAATTTTGAGTCTCCTTTAGTGCTCTAAGGGTTCCCTGTACCAATTTTGTCCCCGTACAGAATTAGGTATATATCAGGACTAGGGTATATCGGAGGATGCATCTTTTTGGAGTGATAAGAGCTTACATCCATCATTCCACAACATGATTGTATGATTGCATTAAACAATGATTGTTCCCAAATAATTTACCTCTTGAGCTAAAACAATTTGATACACATGATTGCTTGTTGTTTGTCAACAAAATAGTTTAGCATTATTCTTATCATAAAACTTGGTTGATATCAATGTGTTCATTGTAAAAATTCAAATCCTAGTCGTGTTCCACAAAACCATTTCTCAACCGATTCAATACCAAGAAAAATGTTGAAGCAATCCAACAACGAAGACCAAAACATCGCACCAATTTCATTAGCTTGCTTCACCAATCCTCCATAGCATGTTTTCAAGCTATATCAAATTGACATTAGGAGACTTGTTTGAGTTCACTCCTTATTTTTTCAACTATCGAGTTTATCAAAATCACATCCGACACAAATCCCTTCATAACTCATTTTGAGTTATATCACAATCATATTGAGATTAACTTGTTTGAGTTACTCTCCCCGTCAACAATCCAGAGCTTGTTTAAGCCAAATCTACACAATGTGACACAAATTCCCTAATAGCTCATCTCGAGTTATATCACAATCATATTGAGATAACTTGTTTGAGTTACTCTCCTTATTAGTAATCATGAGCTTATTCAAGCCAAATCCAAAGCAATCAAGTTCTTATTTAATTGCGTCTGCTTAAAATTCATAACTACTTTTACTGACTTAATCGGCACACGCCTATTTTATCATGGTATTCACACGTAGTCACAATCATGAAAATGACAATGAAGAAGTAACACAACCAGAACTCACCAATGAAGAATAAGAACAAGTAATTAGGGTGATAGAACAAAACAATAATGGATATCTATTGTGTATCCTAGCCATAGGAGAAAACTACCCCGAATTTGGGGATCTGAAAAATTGAACAAACTTGTTGACAATGGTGAATCAAGTTACCACAATGAAATACCAAACAACCCAAATAGCTCTTGGGTCGATGATTTATTTACAAAAATCCAATACTTAACAAAGAAACTTAAGGAAGCAAATCGCTAAAGTGAAAGGTTAAAAGACTCCAATCCAAACCCCAATACTCACGAAATTATTTATAACATGTACCCTCCTCTCCATTCGTACAAGAATGGAAACATATGAAATAAACCATCCAAGGACTATAAAAAACAATCAAAACAATTCAATTTTGAAGAACTATATCCTTACCCATTTGATATGGAAATATTATGCTTACCATTTCCGACATCCTTCGAAATCCCAAAATTTGATAAATACAAAAGCGAATGTGAGCCCCAGTGAACATGTCAAGAAATTTTACATGTAATGTCAGGAAGTTTCTTATCATGACACATATCTTTTATGATTCTTCCCTCAAAGTTTAGGAGGACAGGCTTTAGACTTGTTTCTCCATCTTCCCAAAGGGTCAATCACGACATTCGTAAACTTATCAAAATAATTCATCTAACATTTTTCCTTCAAATTAAACTTAGAAATAACCATGCTCGATATCTGTAACATTAGACAAAGGCCCAAAAAAAAATTCACCTCCTTTTTACAATGATAGCGAGCAATTGCAAGCGATTTCACTATTCAATACCCGAAAAAGACAATTGGTTAGAATTTTTTGTCCAATTATCAATGCCAAATTATCATTCCACATGCAAATGCATTGTCTAAGTAATTTCAAATAAGTCATTGAAAAGGGAACACAAATCGAAAAATCCCTCATTTTTAAGGGCTTACTTAAAACACCCTTTAGGGACCAACCTCATAGAGACAACCCTCAAAACTAGGACAAATCCAAATTCTTTAACCAAAACTAAAATATAGTCAACGATGGCATTACTGATTCTCGCCATGTCCGAAACGTTCAAATCAATCTGCTCAACACATTCAAATCCAAACAAATGATCATAATCCCTAGAAAGGAAGATCATTCTTGGGATAGGAGAAGTTTGTTCGCTCCACTCAGAGAAAGCCTATCTAACGTCTTTCGTCACTTGAAAAATGCCAACATGATTACGTATCCCATCGTCAAACCCTTCAAATAAGGACAACTCAAATTGAATTGGTATAAGTACAATGAATATTGTGATTAGCATCACATCAAAGGGTACTATATATATTGATGCATGTAACTATTCCATTATGTCCAAGACATGATCAAACGTGGAGACATAAAAGTTGAAAATACTTCGAGACAAAAACACCCAATGAAAAAATTAACATGTTCAAAAACCCCTTCCCTAATCACAATGATAATTCAAAGGATAAGGGTCAATCATCAAGCAATGTTGAGTATGACTCAGTCATCTCGACCATAGACTATGACCAAGACTTAGTGGCAACTATAAAGATCGGAATCGACCTGTGTGATCACCACTGATGCAGAAAAAAATATGGGTCCCTACAACAAAACAATTTGCTACTTCGTATCCCACACCACCTCCTAATCCAACATATAATTCCATCACCAATTCCACTCCACAACATGTGCCATCATTCAATATTGTCAAACAAGCTGAAGAAGACTACAACATAGATTTTCATCATGGAATTACTTAATTCTTCTCCCGCACTATAACACATCCTTATGCAAACATTGAATAACGCTCATGTCCCCAAGGACATCAATTCATAACAATTATAAGCTTTAATCACACATCTTATGGTACCCAATCCTATTGTATCCTTTGGTTCATTGGCCTTATTAATCCTAACATCGATAATAATCATTCTTTATACGTCGAGGGTTATATAACTCATCGTAAGATCAAGCGCATATAAATCGACAATGGATCCACATTGAATATTTGTTTCATGAAACTCTTATGCTGCATAGGTTACACCAAAAATGATTTACAAAACAAAATCATAACCATTCGTGGGTGTGATAATAGTGAAAGAAATTCGAAGGCACAATCATGTTACCTCTCCAAGTTGGACCCATCACCTTAGAAACAATATGTCATGTGGTGGGTGTAGAAGTTGCATATAACATTCTCATCGGCCGACCATGGATTCATGTCATGAAATTCGTCACATCAATGTTCCACAAATGTATTAAATTTCCTCATTTGGACAAAGAATTTACACTACGTTCGGATCCCCAACCCTTCGATTATTGTAGATTCCTCAAAGGACAGTATATACATGATCACTATTGTCCATCAATAGATTAGCATCACATCAAAGGGTACTCTATAGATTGATGCATGTAACTCTGCCATTACGTCCAAGACATGATCGAACGTGGAGACATAAAAGTTGAAAATACTTCGAGACAAAAACACCCAATGAAAAAATTAACATGTTCAAAAACCCCTTCCCTAACCACAATGATAATTCAAAGGATAAGGGTCAATCATCAAGCAATGTTGAGTATGACTTAGTCATCTCGACCATAGACTATGACCAAGACTTAGTGGCAACTATAAAGATTAGAAGAACTGTGTGATCACCACCAGATAGAAAAAAATGTGGGTCCCTACAACAAAAAAATCTGCTACTTCATATCCCACACCACCTCCTAATCCACCATCTAATTCCACCACCAATTCCACTCCACAACCTGTGCCATCATTCAATATTGTCAAACAATTAGAGAAGACTACAACATATATTTTCATCATGGAATTACTTAATTCTTCTCCCGCACTATAACACATCCTTATGCAAACATTGAATAACGCTCATGTCCCCAAGGACATCAATTCATAACAATTATAGGCTTTAATCACACATCTTATGGTACCCAATCCTATTGTATCCTTTGGTTCCATTGACCTTATTAATCCTAACATCGATAATAATCATTCTTTATACGTTGAGGGTTATATAACTCATCGTAAGATCAAGCGTATATAAATCGACAATGGATCCACATTGAATATTTGTTTCATGAGATCGGGAGTGAACTTTTGACGAAGTGAAGGATGGCGTTTTGAGCAGTCATAATTTTCAAATTTTCGCCCAGAACGGTCCCCTGGTCTCGCCCCTCTGGGGTGCTGCAATGGTGCACATGGCGGGCCAGGGCTTGTCGGAATCTATGCTTAAACGTCTGGGTCCCCGTGGGCCTGAAGCTGATTCGCTCCCCCCGGATAGTGACTCGCTTCCTTTGCAGGACGACTTTCCCTCCGTGTCCCTGATCGAGGATGTTGCTTTCGCTGCGCATACGAAATGTTTATATTCGAGGGCTATTTTTGCTAAGTTTATTGGGAGACAGCTCTCGTTTCCGGGCATAAGAAATTGGTGCGAAACTCAGTGGGCAATGGGCCTGAGTATTCGTTCCTTGGAAAAGGGTTTTTTCCTTGTGCTTTTTCGTAGCGCTGCTCAGAAAAATGACACTATGGAAAGAAAAAATTCTCTCCTTTCCGATTCTGGTCTTGCGATACGCGAGTGGGAACCTCATTTTGATTGTCACAAAGTGGCGGAGGATGGGCTTCAAGTGTGGATTAGACTTTACTCCCTGCCCAGTGAATTTTGGTCGGCACCCATCCTTACAAAAATTTGCTCCAGTTTAGGCGGGTCATTCGCATTGATCCTGTTACTTTGAATGGTACTCTTTCTTCCTTTGCCAGAGTTTGCATTTCTATTATTCCAGCTCTTAAACCAAAGGAAGTTATTCTTATCAATTCCCCTTCGGGTACCTGGAAACAGAAGGTTGTTTATGAAGGTATTTCCAATATCTGTTTCAAATGCTTGAAGCCCGGTCATTCCCGCAAGTCTTGTAAAAATCCCCGGTGTCTCGCATTGGCGGAAAGTTTCCCACACCTCCCCTGTTCCCTCCCCTCCTTCTTCCCCGTGTTCCTCCTTCGTCACCTCTGCCCCTCGTCCCCCTCGCTCCCCCTCCTGTCCTTGAACCTCTTGCTTTGGCTCCTGATACGCTCTCCCTCGTCAAAGAAACGACGGCTGTTGTTAAGGATTCCTCTCGGATCCTATCTCTGTTCCACGAGGGTATATCCATTGGTATGGGAGGTAGCTCGCCTCCCTCGAGAAATGGATCATGGATAAAGAGGACTTGCTTCTGTCAAACGATACAGACCCCCCTGCTGAACCCAATGCCTCTGCCGAGCTTCTTTCCCCTCCCTCGCAGTCGTTGGGACCGCTTCTTCCCACTCCACCTCTTCTCAGCATGGATTTCGGTCCTAAAAGCATTCTTGGCCGCCCTAATAAAAGCAAGCTTTCTCTCAACGAAGTTGCCACGGGAAGCAACTTCAGCTTCGTTCTTTCTTCCCGTCTTCCAGTAGGAGAGGCGAGTCCTCTCTGAAGCAATCATGATCCTCTTCTCCTGGAATGTTAGGGGCCTTAACGCCCCTAACAAACAGCGTCTGTTAAGACGCTACGCCTTGGATGAGGGTGTGGATATTTGTTTGATTCAGGAAACTAAAATGTCGGTGATGGTTGTAATAGAAGTTGGTTCAGTAAATGGAAAGGCTGGGAAGGTTGCTTCTCGAACTCTGTTGGGGCCTCGGGCGGTTTAGGCATTCTTTGGAAAATTAACAGTTGCATGATTGAACCCCTTGTTATCGACCTAAATTTCATTTGGTGTAAGGTCTCGATTAAGCACTCGGAGGATTTCTTTTTCCTCTGCAATATTTATGGTCCCTCTACTCCCATCAGTAAAAGGGTTCTCTGGAGTAACCTCAGTCAGCTTTTGACCTCCGTTTCAGCCGATAAAATCATCGTCGCAGGTGACTTCAATGCTACCCTTTCTGATCGTGATAAGCATGGTGGTCTTCAGTGGCATCCTCGCTCGCAGGTTGATTTCTCCTCCTTCGTTTCCTCTGCTCACTTGATTGATTTAGAGCCTTGCAAGGGCTGGTTCACTTGGAACAACAGGAGATCCGGGTTCAGTTCCCTTGCAGTGCGTCTTGACCGCTTCCTGGTCTCCGAGCATTGGCTGCAGCAAAATTTCCTTCTCAAAAGTTCGGTTCTCCCTCTTTCTGGCTCTGATCATTTTCCTATTTCCATGGCTCTCAACTTCGACCTCCCACCGCGTCGCGCCCCCTTCAAATTCGAGAACATGTGGCTTCAGGACCCTTCACTCAGGTCGCTGATAAAGGGCTGGTGGGACTCTTTTGCTGTCAAAGGGACCAAGATGTTCCAACTCTCCAAAAAGTTATCTTTGCTCAAAGATAACTTACAATGTTGGAATCATTCGAAGTTTAAAAATATTTTTCATGAAAAGATTCGTGTTGAGAAGACTCTTCGTTCACTCAATGAGAGTATTCTGTTGCATGGGATGTCACAGGAGGATTACCTGAAGGAAAAACTTCTTCTTAAGGAATTGGGGGATCTCCTTCTAAAAGAGGAAACTTTTTGGCGTCAAAAATCCAGGGAAACATGGTTGCTGGATGGTGATAAAAATACCAAATTTTTCTTTTCTTCGGTCCGAGCCAGAAGAAACTTCAATTATATATCTTCTCTCAAACTCGAAGACTCCACCATTGCTACTTCGCAAGCTCAGATCAAATCGGAAACGGTGGATTTCTTTTGCAAGCTCCTGAATGATACGGCTTCCCCTCTTGGCACTCAGTCTCTCCTTCATTCTCAGATTCCCCGCTGTATTTCGGATGTCGAAAATGATCTGCTTCTCTCACCCTTTTCCTTAGAGGAGGTTCGAGAAAATTGTGTTCTCTATGAAGCGAGATAAAGCCCCTGGCCCGGACGGTTTTCCTGCCTCTTTCTTCCAGGATTTTTGGGCAATCATTGGTCCCTCAGTTTGGCTGGCGGTTGAGGAATCCAGAGTTTCGGGGAAGATTCTTGGGAACCTTAATCACACTTTCATATGTTTGTTCCCCAAAAAATCCCCAGCTGAGAAGTTAGATGATTTCAGGCCAATTTCTTTGTGTAATACAACATATAAAATTATCTCCAAAGCTATTGCCAATAGGCTCTCCCCCTTGATGCATAAATTGGTTGCTCGGGAACAGAGTGGGTTCATTCCTGGAAGGTCTATTACGGAAGGTATTATTATCTCTCATGAACTTATTCACTCCCTTCATAATTCTTCCAGAGCAGGTATGTTGCTAAAACTGGATTTCAGCAAAGCCTATGACCGGGTTAACTGGAGGTTCCTCATTAAATCTTTGCAAGCTATGGGTTTTGGTGCTCACTTTTGTAAGTGGATTTTTAATTGTATTGCCTCCCCGTGCTTCTCGGTTCTTGTCAATGGGTCTGCGGAAGGCTTCTTTCAGAGTAGCAGGGGTATTCGTCAAGGTGACCCGCTTTCTTCCTTCCTCTTCACCATTGTGGCGGAAGCTCTTAGTCGTAGCATCAAGGCCGCGATTCTTGAAGGTTCATTGAAAGGTCTCCACATCTCCACCAATCTCCCTCCTCTTTCTCATCAGCAATTTCGCAGACGACACCTTTCTCTTCGGTCAAGGATTGTTCAGGAAGCCAGGTGCATTTCCTCTATTCTGGATTCCTACTCTTTAGCTGCGGGCCAAGTCTTAAACTTTCATAAATCTGTGATTTTTTTCTTTAACGTGGCCCCCAGGCTACAGGGAAGAATTAAAGAGATTCTTGGCTTCTCTTTGGGCAAACTTCCACACACCTACCTGGGAATTCCTCTTTTTCATGGAAAGGGCAAGGCCCTCCTCTGGAACGGGCTTTTAAATTCCATCTCTGCCAAACTTCTATCTTGGAAAGGTAAATGGCTATCCCTAGCACGTCGTGCGCTTCTCATCAACTCGGTGCTCCTCTCCATTCCTATATACATGCTTTCCATTTTACTGATTCCTAATTCTGTACTGCTCAAAATTGAAAAGGTGGCCCGCACTTTTCTTGGCAAGGACTCAGCACTGAACGCAAATTCCATCTTGCTAATTGGGATCTGGTCAAGCTTCCCAAGAAGCTGGGAGGCTTGGGTATCTTGGATATTGCCATTCAGAACATGGCCCTCGGCGCAAAACTGGTGTGGAACTTCATATCTGATAATAGCAGACTTGCCTTCCAGGTCCTCGCTCATAAATATATGGATGGGCACCGACATGAGCTTTTTCTTTCCAGTTCTGAGTTACCTAAGGGCTCCCATCTATGGAATTTTATGTGTAATTCCAAAAATCTCATCGCTGAGAGGGTCTCTTGGAAGTTAAATAATGGTCGGTTAGTGTCTTTTTGGGACGAAAGCTGGAATGGTTTCCCTCCCCTCAACCTGCTTCCCTCTCTTAATGGTATTATGAACTCCTCCAAACTGTTATGGGGCTCTCTTGTTTCTAACTATGGTAACCAGCATCCCAACGGCTCGCCCACCTGGTGTTGGAAAGATATAATGTCTATCGGTGCTTCTGCCCAAGAAGCTGTCCACCTTTCAAATTCTATAGAGGATCGTCATGCTACGTACCTAAACAATGATGATTGTTTATTTTGGGTTAGAGATAGTTCTGGCCTTTACACTGTTAAAACAGGGTACAACATTCTCGTCTCACAACTCGGCAAGGGTTCTCCGAGTTCCTTTGGTTGTTGGCACCCTCATATTACCCCGAAGATTGCTTTCTTCGGTTGGCTTGTATTAAAGAGAAAGGTCCTCACCCAGGCTAGAAGGCGTGCGTGGGGCTTCTCGGGCCCCTCTAAATGTCTTCTTTGCGGTGCGGCTGAGGAAGATCTGGATCATCTCTTCCTCTTCTGTCCCTTCACCTCCAAGTGCTGGGAATGGCTCCTTAATAAGCTCAATCTCTCCTGGGTCCCCTGTAACAGAATTGATGCTAATCTTTCCTCCTGGCCGTCTTTTTCCCATAATTGTTTGCACAGCTCTATCTGGCACGTCAGTCCTTATTTCTTGCTCTGGCATTTATGGTGGGAACGCAACCTTCGTCTTTTCAGAGAGCAAGCGGTGGAGCTCCCTTCCTTCCTTTCCAAGCTCGAGGTGGCCATTTCAGAATGTATCAGTGCTAAGTGTTCTTCTTTTCCCTCTTTTTCCTCCAAGGACTTCGCTACTCTTCATCAGTGGTCACTAATAAAAATTCCCAATCCTGGGTCTATTATTTGCAAAGGGCTCTCACAAATTGAAAAGATGCTGCTCAGGAAGAACACTAGATGGCGTCCCCCTCCCAAGGGGCTTTGGAAACTAAACTTCGATGGAGCCTCCAGAGGTAATCCGGGTTTATCTGGGGCTGGTTGCATCCTCAGGGACGATCGAGGTCTCCTCATCCATGCGGGCTCCTTCCCTCTAAAAGACGGCACTTGTAACATCGCTGAAGCTCAGGCTCTTCTGGAAGGGGTTAAGTTGGCGGTTCATCTTGGATGCTCAGATTTATGTATTGAAGGGGATTCTCAAATCCTTATTTTTCTTTGTTTCCAGTGGTGCATCTCAATCGTGGAAATTGAACCTCTTTATTCCTTCTATCCATTTTTGGCTCGGTAAATTCCATTCTGGAACATGTCTCACAATTATCGGGAAGCAAATCGGGCAGCGGACTTCCTGGCCAACTATGCTATTGACAATCCCTCTGCTATCGTTTCCTCCAACAATGCACACATGTGGCCTGGCCTTTCTCATTTTCTCTCCCATGATTGGAGGAACACTCGCGACTAAGTTGTCAAGCACCTCCCTTTGTGCTGGCATTTCCCGTGCATTGGTCTTCTCCCCCTTCTTCTCGGCGGCGTCCTTCCCTTCCCATGCCGCTCTCCCGCACGAAGCTCTGGCCCTTCCGTCTTTTCCAAGCGTCTCTTGTCAGTTTTCCTCTCGGGACTGTTTCTTCTTCACTATCTTATATTCCTGTCACTTTATGCCGACCTCCAGGTCTGTCTCTCTCGGCTTTTGCTCTGCTTCTTCTCGGCGCCATGTCTTTCGTTGGTTTCCCGTTTGTGGCCCTCCGTGGGTAGTTCCGCGAACTGGCAGATGTTTCTGCCATTGATAGGCGGCGTCTAGCCATGATTTTCAAATACTCTTCATCAGCCGAGGCCGAAGCCATTGAAGCCATCCTCGGTGACTCCTACCGCTTCAACGCTCGTCGCCCTCGGACCGATTCCGACGTCGCTTCCGCCTTCGTTTCTTTCTGCACGCTGCTTCATTCCAACACTTCGGAAGTGGAACTGGTCGCCTCGGACCTAATTTACGCTGTTCACAGCATCGGCCTTCATGATCAGCTTGTTGATTTCTCACTTCCAGACCCTTTCTGCTGTGGGTGGAAGATGTTGACGAGTTGGCCATCGGCTCTGGGCGGGATATTCGTTGGCTTAGCGGGTAGTACAGGGACCTTGTCACTTTTGCGCAGAACTTCCATCCTTCTCTGGACCAGCATTTTCTTCCGGTCGTGGATATTGATGCGGCTCTTTTTCCTCTCCATTCAGCTGTTGATCAGTTGAATGCCCTCAAGGATCGAGCTCTCCATGCCTTCAACTTCCTGTTGCAAGCGGCCTCCTCGCGGGCCGGTCATTCTTCGGGCTAACTGCTATAGCCCTCTTCCCTTGGATGCACGTTCGCATCCCCTGTCTCTGCGTTATCCTTCTCTCTCGTTTTCATCTCTCTTCTTCCTCCTCTCCTTCCGTCTTTCACCTTCTCCTTCTTCTTCTTCTTCTTCATGTTTGTTGGGTTGGGGTCCCTCTCCCCACCGGTTCATAGCTCCGGTCAAAAGCGTTTACCAATCAAAAATATATATATATATATATATTTGTTTCATGAAACTCTTACGCTGCATAGGTTACACCAAAAATGATTTACGAAACAAAATCATAACCATTCGTGGGTGTGATAATAGTGAAAGAAATTCTGAAGGCACAATCACGTTACCTCTCCAAGTTGGACCCATCACCTTAGAAACAATATGTCATGTGGTGGGTGTAGAAGTTGCATATAACATTCTCGTCGGCCGACCATGGATTCATGTCATGAAATTTTTCACATCAATGTTCCACAAATGTATTAAATTTCCTCATTTGGACAAAGAATTTACTCTACATTCGGATCCCCAACCCTTCGATTATTGTAGATTCCTCAAAGGACAAGGTATATACATGATCACTATTGTCCATCAACAGATAAGTACGCTCCACCTCATGTAATCCTTAACGAAACATGCATCAATCCGGATACACTCCCTAAATATTATTTGAAACCATCACCCTCTAACCAAACCACATTCTCTAATCCATTCTCTTCCGCTAATCAACAATCTTAAACCAGTCCTACTCCCACTAATCAATCATCTTCTTCCACTAATCAAGCTTCTTCTTCCAACAACAATCACTCTTCCACCACACCATCTTCTTCCTCACCTAGTCAGCCTTCTTCATCCAACCATACCTCTTCTATTAAAATACCTTATCCTTCGATTAACCAAACTTCCTCCTCTAATCCACTCCCCTCTTCTTATAACCTATTTTCTTCATCTTTCAGAACTACCAAACTGACTTCCCGCCACATGAGGTACCTACTAGTTCCTCATCTCACATATTCAAAATTATTGACAAAGGATGTGGTGAATATCAATTTCAAAAGGTGGCAAACTCGTTTACGTCAAAAATCCCCACACAATTATGCGAACCCAATGCTTTGCATCGAGAATCCATCCCACTTACTAATTGGGGAGACGTTTTGGAACAATTTTGGTTATCTCGACAATGAACATATTCCAAGTTATTCAAGATCTTGGTTATATAATGACGACTTTACTCCTGTAATGAGTCCTCTCAATTTACCAAAGCTCATTGAATAATGAAAAGCATGCAATGGAAGGGTAAAGGACTTGATCCAAATGAACAAGGAATTTAGACCCAATCAATTGCACACAACATCACGGTAAACATGGTCTAGGTTTCAAGGTATTTGATGTTGCTCCTATATTAATTTCAAGTGATAAAGATGACACCAGCTCTGATAGTGACACCAGGTCTACAAGAATCCTTTTCGAAGACCTCACTGAAACACATCTTTACTTTAAACATTTATCTGTTAATGTCATTGATTTTGAGCCTATGCATCTGACTCTCATAAACCATGACCAGTTACATCATGTGGCCATGGACATGTTCCAAAATGATGAAGCCATCGAAGAACTCCTTGGAAATCATGATAAAATCCCTAATTCAGACCATAGAAAAGGATTTGAAATCAATCTAGATGAATCAACCTATTTTGGCGAAGAAATAGAATATTCGGATCCTTTACCTTCGGAAAAATTAGATCAGAAGTGCAAACAAAAAATTTCCCATAGTCAAAATCTCATCGCCACCCTATCAAACAAACATGTCAATAAAAAGTCTCAACATCACACACAAAAATCTTGTGCCAACTCCCCCAAATCACCCGACACCGATGAATTACATCAACCATTAGCATCATTTTCCGAAAAGGATACATCTAAAATGCTTGTAGAAGAAACTAAAGACATAAACATTAGAACCGTCACATAGCCAAAAATTTTACAACTTGGCATTAGTATGTTTGACCAAGAATGCATAGAATTCACAACACTCCTTATTGAATTCCAAGATATCTTTACATGGACCTATAAGGACATGCCAGGCCTAGATCCATCTCTTGTAGTACACCACCTTGTGGTGCATCCATATTCAAATCTTGTGAAATAAAAACTACACAAAATGCATCCCCAAGTAGCATTACTTGTCAAAGCTAAACTCGAGAAACTCTTGGAAGTCGACTTTATCCGACCTATTGATTATTCGGTATGGATATCTAACATAGTTCTGTAACATCATGATATGCATGCACTCGAGACATTAACAAGGCTTTTTCCAAGGATGACTTTCCCTTTCCAAACATAGACATGATTTTCAATTCTACGATAGGCCATGAAATGCTCTCCTTAATGGATGGATTTTTTGGTTACAATCAAATACATATTGTTGAAGGGGATCAACATAAAATGACATTTACTACACCATGGGGCACCTTTTGTTATAAGGTCATGCCTTTCAGCTTGAAAAATGTCGGTTCCACCTATCAACGAGTAATGATAGTCATCTTTCATGATATGTTACATGATATCATGGAAGATTATGTTGATGATATATTAGCAAAATAAAAAACATGAATAGGACATCCAGGTGTGTTGAGACTCATTTTGACATTACATGAGTATAAGTTCGTCTTAACCCAAAGAAATTTTTATTTGGCGTGACCTACGGTAAATTGTTAGGGTTTATTATCTCGCGGAGAGGTATAGAAGTGTATTCTACAAAATTCAAATCCATTATGGAAATTCCTCCGCAAAACCTAAAACAATTACGCAGTCTTCATCATGGAAAAATCAATCTATTTGACATTTGATATCACGGTTGGCGATAAGTGCCATCACTTTAACCAATTACTCAAGAAAGATGCACAATTCCACTAGAACCATGATCGTCAAGACTCTTTTGCTAAGTTAAAAAATACCCCTCTATCCCACTTGTTCTTATGTCACCAATCACAGATAAACCCATGTTTCTTTATACACATCTACCATGAACATACAATAGGAGCTCTGTTAGAACAACACAACAATCAATCAAAAGAACAGGTTGTATATTACCTTAGTCGAACACATATTGATCATGAAGTACGTTATTCCCAAATCAAAAAAGTATGATTAATGGTCTTTGTTGTCCAATTTTTGCCCCCCTCAGGAAAAATTGATCAACATGACCTTGCAAGCAGAAGGAATGGAGGATAGTTCGGCCATGCGAGCTCACAATCATTTCCAAAAATCAAGTTGCAGTCGAGCTTGGCAATGTAATGGCGTCAAAGGAATGGCAGGGGAATGTCGAGGAAGATCAAAGCTTGGAGCATGGAATCGAAAAAATGGTAAAAAATCTCCAAAGTCTGAAACTCTAAAAGTCTAAAAATTTGGGTTTTCAGGTTTCAGAAAAAAATAGCCTCGGGAATCACGCCAAACACAGAAAAAAAACGTCTGAAATCCCGAAGTCTGAAGTTTCAAATTTTAGACTTCGGACTTTCGGGGTTTCGGAGTTCGGAGTTTCAAAATCTCAAGGAATTTTTTTGATGAATAGTGTTTTTTCTCCGAAATGAAATTTTCTAAAAATCTGAATTTCGGGTTTCGGGGTTCCATGCTTTTTGGATTTTCGGATCTCTCAGGCCAATTTTCACAGTATGCCACCCAGACCTTCAAATGGCCATAACTTTCGACTGGGAGCTCGGATTCACGCAAGAGAGGACTTTTTGGAAATCTTACAGGGTCCTCTACCCAACTACGATTGGATATCTTTATTTGGGTGAGAACAAGTTCTTCAAAAATTCAAAATACTAGTTCACCATTTTTAGGGTTTGCCAAGGTTCTCACCTACTGCCATAATGAGATGAATTAAATGCAATCTGGAAGTGGTTGGGGTAGATTTCAAATTCCTCTCTTCTCCCTCTCTTTTTCTTCCTATAAATTGTAAGGAGGGGAATTTTTAAAAGGTTGGACATTCTTGTTTTCCCCTCCCTTCTTCTCTTATCAGCAAGTGGATTTGTGGAGTTCAGACCTCCCATTCAAACTGTAATGCATGTTGTGCCTCTTGGCCATTGTAATGGATTGTGTCAATATTTGGAGCAATAAAAACTAAGTTTGTGGATGATTTCAACCCTCTCTTATATTCATTGCATTCAAATGATCTCTCATTGTAGCCTTGGTTACCTGTGCATGTTTATTGTATTGCAATTTTATGGTTTGTGTTTATTGGCAAAGCGGTGTTCATCATTCCTTCGGTGCATCACCTTGGTTAGATTAGGTTTATTTTCTTGCATCTTCTCAACCCTATCTCCTTGGAAAGTTAGATTAGGTTTTTGAGTGAATCCTCTGTAAATTTTTGTGTGCACCTGAACAGAGGAATAGGAACCGGCCTTCATCCGGAGAGCTTTCCTGATTCACAAGGTCCCACACTTGGGAAAAGCTCCATGTTATGCAATCACACTGAGAGTCTCAACCCATCGCATTGCATACATTCAAAGGTGTTGTGATTATGCATCAACAGTCACCTTTGCATTCCATAAGTTACGTCATTACTTTCTCGATCACACAACTAAGTTGATCGCCAAGATTGATCCCCTCAAGTATCTCTTGTCTTGACCCATTTTCATAGGAAGAATGTCTAATTGGTTCATACTACTTAGTGAATTTGACGTCGAGTTTGTTCCACAGAGATAAATTAAAGGACAGACCATTGCAGACCAACTTATCGAGGCACCCCTTCTTGGCACAGAACCACTCCATTTTACATTTCTTGATGAAGACCTTCTGCACATAGACATCACACCATCTTGGACTCTATTTTTTGTGAATCTTTTAATCTCCATGGATTAGGAGCTGGAATTTTTCTTATCACACCTAGCAGACATGTCATCCCCAAATCATTTCGATTAGTATTTTCATGTACCAATAATATTGCAAAATATGAAGTTCTAATTGCAGGATTAAAACTAGCTATATCTTGGAATCTTAGATAGTTAGTTGTATTTGGTGATTCTTTACTTATCGTCAAACAAGTTTCTTGATGAATACCACATCAAGGATGAAAGATTTATCCCATATAAGTGCATGGTGGATAGCCTTTGAATATATTTTTGATTAATTAACTTTGATCAAATACCTAGAATTTGTAATAAATCTGTCGACGCTATGGAAACTATTGGATCCCTGTTAGAAGTCAAATCTAATCAACCCTAGGCACATTTTCTCATAGAACATATCTTAATGCCTTCCTATGATCTTCCTAAAAACACTATTGAATGTGAAATTATGGGTCCAAATAACCCTTAGTACCATGATCTTTACACCTTCATCTGTGATAAAACATTTCCTACCAACATGAAACCAATGCATAAACGTGATTTTGCACAACGTTCCTCTCGTTACACCATTTTAGCATAAACTCTTTATAAATGAGGTTATGGTGGCACCCTACTCGATGTCTTAATCAACAAGAAGCCTTGAGTGTCCTAATTGAAGTCCATCCTGGTATCGTGGAGCAGACATGAGCAGTATAGCCTTAGCCAAGAAAATCTTGCGAGTTGGATATTATTAGCCCACCATGGAAAGTGACGTATGCCATTTTTTCAAATGATGTCAAGCATGTCAAAAGCATGGAAATATTATCCATGAACCTTCCCAAGCATTGCAATCAATAACCACACCATGGCCCTTATCTCAATGGGGACTTGACCTCATTAGTAAAATCAGACCAACATCATCTGAAGGACATAAGTTCATCATTACCACTACCGATTACTTCACTAAATGGGTGGAATATATGCCTCTCACCTATGTTCTTGGTAGCCAAATATCGAAGTTCATTATTAATATCTCATCAAGTAAATTTTGTATTCCATCCGCTCTTGTCACGAGATAATGGTAAATCGTTTAAAAACTAGGATGTAAAAGACCTTCCTTAACATTTCCACATCAAACTTAAGTTATCCACTCCATAATACCCTCGGGGTAACGTTCAAGAAGAAGCAACCAATAATACTATAAAATCCATCATGGAAAACATCATCAACACACATGGACACAATTGGCATACTCAAATTTACCCCACTATTTGGGATTATCATACATCTCATTGCACACCTACTAGAGACACCCCATTTTCCCTCATTTATGGTTGTGAAGCCATTTTACCTATTGAGAGATAAATCCCATCCTTGAGAATCTCCCTTAAAGATGTAATTAATGAGGATGAATATCGACAATCACGGCTTCACGAGTTTGAAATTTTCGATGAAAAATAACTTCATACCCTCAAACATCTTCAAGTATATCAAAACCTGACTATATGATTATCATAAAAGGTAATACTTAGAGATTTCAAGTGGTGACCTCATTTTAAAAGAAAATCAAAATAATACCATTAAAGAGAGAAAACCAAACAAAATTTGAGCCTAATTGGTTATAACCATATGTAATTGCAGCTAAATTTGGCTCTGGAGCCTATAAGTTTGCCATCTTTGAAGATGTCAAGAGCTTGATGAACTAATGAATGCGATAAATCTAAAGAAATTTTATCCTTGGCGTTCATTATTTTGGGAGACAACTTGTACATTATTTCTTTTGTCTAACTTATTTCAGAATAATTTAAAGTTATTCATTTCCATTGGTAGATATTTTCATTATCAAAATGACATCTTCATATTTATCATCATGAGACAGGTCCTAATATAAATCATATTAAGTTTGTGAGCATCATACTTGTTATAATATATCCCATTTTAGTCACTTTCACCTATGGTCATACCTAGAAGCTTACTGATGGTAATATATTCTCTTCGAAGAAATTATCTCTTTCATAACAAAGCTCTAAACTGTGGTACCCAATTCATTTTATTTTCCATCTATCTTCGGTGTTGAACCATCACATCCTACTAGTCGTGTGGGGCTGAGATTGGGGGCAAACATTCCTCCCCAAATACAAAGCACTATTGTAAAATTCAATCAATTCAATAAATTATGAATAATTCATTTTCACACCTATCGTCCTTCACACGGTCTCGGTGTTGAGCCCACACTTCTTACTAGTAGTGTGAGACTTGCAATTGAGGAAGGTTCCTTACTCATCTATGTCTTGTCTTTGGTGATAAACCTTTTCCTCTTCTTGGTGGCATGGAGCAAATGGGGTCATTCACAAAACATAAAAATGTCATGCAAACACATTCAAAAACAAATTTAATAAAATTTACTCACCTATGTTTTCCTTTGGTGATGAGCCCTTGCTGCTTACATATAGTATGGGGCAAGGCACGGGAGTCATTACAATGAATGCAACATATTATCAATCACGAAAGTGCTCACAATTATAAAATCCCAGAGAAGTAATTTAGATTCCTAAGTAAATAGAGAACTATCCCTTCACCTCATATATTACCAATCAATAGGGCAAATAAGTTACGTGACCCATAGAGCAAAATTCATTTTCGAAACTAGTTTAGTGACACTAAGAAGATTTGAGTCACAATTTTCCAAAGGGATTATTATTATTTGTTATCTCTAAAGTGCACCTGTAGAGATATGGCTAAAAATTTTTGAGTCTTGCAAAATTGATCTCTCTCTTTCATAGAGATGGAAACACCTCATGTACAATGAATGGGTATACCTATTTTGAGGTGAGTCTCACGTGGATTAAAAGGTTGGTTCCTTATTGATGTAGATTGGGGTGATACACCAAATTTATATGAGGGCTTTGACTAAGTATATGCATGATTTCTATGAGAAGGATTCTTGATGCATGAGCCAACAATTTTCTGTAGAATGTTTAAGGGAAAACACTTGGTTGTACTTGAGGGAAAATCACAACAGTACTTAATAAGTTAACATGCACATTAAAATTTAGTAGAAAATACTGAATTTTACAGTAGGGTAAGATGATTGGTCAGGGAATTTGCATTCACAAGACTAATAGAAACATACACAAGACTACAAATAATTGGAAAGGCAGAAAATACTTCACACAGAAGGAAAAACTGGAAAAATTGCTTCAGTACTCCTATATCCAAAAGTCCTCCAGAAGAATCCCTTGTGCTTTGCAAAGGCACACAATATATAGCAAAATAAATTTTCCCACCCTTCCTAAAAATAGCCTAAGGTTGTACTCACCCATGCATCCTAATTTTATCCTTTATTTAATAATAAATAAAGGATAAAATAATACAAACTAGTACAAGAGGCATTAATAGCCTTTGATTACATCTCATCCAACTGAAGTTGACTTTTTCTATTTTTAATAAAGTTGGGTGAATAATTTTTTCAAAAATAGATTTCTTGCTAGGCAAGTCTCTCTCCATGGCATGCAACTTGTCTCTTCTTTTTTGTCTTCTTGTGAAGCATGCAAAAATCAATTTTCTTACCTATGAGAAAAATAATTACATTAATTACAATACCTTGCAAAATAATTTATCCAAATATCAATTTGACTTGGACCACCTTTGTCTGATGTTGACACTCATTCTGTTTTCTAGTGATCACATGGATAACACTTGCAACTCCACTTCAACTCCTTGGTGTGGGGACCACCTTTGTCTTATACTTGGTTTGGCCACCTTGGTGGGCTTAGCATATTAAAAGGGTTGACCATTTTACATGGCACACACATATTTCTCCACCACCTTTTGATAAGGGCCACCATATTTTCACACACACACCACTTTTTTGTATAAATATATATATATATATATATTTGTGTGTTGTGTTGCATTACATGTTTGGTAGTGTATAATTTGAAATTCACCTTTTCGGTGATCATTTGGCATAATTTGGTCATGGCATTTTGATTATTTGAGGCATACACTATGGTTTAGACTTTGAAAGTCTTTTGCAATGATTATTTGTTTGATGGACATGTGGGTTGTCCCCTTTCCATGGTGACTCACCCCTTATGCATTTTGTCGGTGGAAACCTAACTCAGGTTGAGTTTGTTTTCTTTGATTGAATGGTGATGATCTTGGGTCATTGATTTATGTCCTTTTCATCATGCCATTGATCGTGACTGTGGTTGATTTTCTTGGCTTGCATTGAATGTGGTGGTGGGTTTTAACTGTAGTTAGTTTGCTTTGAGCTTAGAGCTCGATCCTTAGTCGTTGATCTTTGTACTTGGCTAAAGCTTGATCATCGATCCCGAACCCTGGTTAGGTTTTTTTGACTCTCTCTTGAGTTTGCATAGTAAATAGTGTATTCGACCCTCAAGCACATTTCATTTGTTTTTTGGTTGTGTGGGTGAAGCCCTGGAAAATTTTTCTTGGATGCCATCGATTTGATCTCAAGCTCTGGTTTAACTCTTTTTTTGGAGGATTTGCATCGATATTTGTTTGGAACTTGAGCATCTTTGTTCGGGTTCTCCTTTGCAGATAGGTATACCTATATTCATTGGTAGTTTTTTGTCGAGTTGGGTTCTTTAACCTTCTGTAGAGTTTTATGGCCAACATCTTGGTTTTTGAGCTCTGGATTGGCTTTTCTTGCAAGATATGATCATTTTTATCAGTTTTCATGGTCTTCGAGCTCGACTTTTGCTTTGAGATAAATCTTTGCATTTATGTGGAACTCTGTGAGGACTTTTAGGTCTCGATTTCTTTTGGTAAGTGAAATATTTAGAGTTTGAAGACCCATTTTATCTGGGTATTTCTCTTTGTTTTTGAGATATGATATGATTTTGTATTGTTCCTTTCCTTTGTGGTGAACCTCAAGCTTTAGTCATGAATGTTGAGTCTTTGAGCTTGATTTTGTTATCTGAATCTTGTAAATCTCTATTTTCTAAGTATAGAGTTTTTTTTTTTTTTTTTTACTTAGAACAATGGCTGCCATTGATGACTTGTAGATATGTATGGTAGATTTTGTGCCTCTCTCAGAGTAGATGGGGTATCTATCTGAAGCTATAGCCACCTGTATTTTTCCTTCCATTGTATGCATTTTCGGGACTTTGCATAAGTTTCACTTTGGCTTAATCTGGGTAATTGTAGATCTATGCGTATCAGTTTTTTCTCTGTGTTTTGATTTGCTGCTCTAAAATCTTCACCCCATAATAAGACTGCAAGTTCTTCTGAATTGTGCTTGAGAAAGGCCACTACGACTACTTGCTCATTAGATTTTTGTATCTCTATCCATTTACTTTCGAGCTTGAATTTGATAGATTGCCCATATATGAGTTTGATTTTCTCAAATTACCATTTTATATGATTACTGAGCTATATTCTATGGCCATGATTTGAGTATTTTATGGAGGATGAAGCTAAGTCAATACATTTCAAACCTTGTGTCTGGATGGTGTATTATCCTGAGTGACCATTATTGTACATTCAAAACTCTTTTATCTTTGTAGCTACAAATTATCTTCCCTGGAGGCTTAAAGAATGGAAGGGTGGCTTGGGCCACCATGATTTTGGTGTTGCTTCTCTTCTTATCTACCTCTACCTCCTTTCTGTATGAGTTTTTATTGACTATTTGACTGAGTGGAACAATAGAACCTAGATTCACTATTTATCTTTTTAGAGATCTTCATCCTTTACTCTATGATCTTGAATTGATACACCTATTTTGAAGATAGTTATATCTTAAATCTAGGTTATTATCTCTTTCTGAAGCCCTTTATAACTGTAGATTTTACTTGAATTACTTCTCACTTCTAATGTCATCATGAGATAGCTCCTTTTTTTACCTGTAATGGCTTCTGATCATGTCATAGATGAGTACTACTTTGCTTGAATGAATATACTTCAATGACATTATAGTATCTTTGTGCTCTCATATTTGCTTCATTTCTAAAATACTTGACTGTGAAAGTATAATAGTGGTTGCATTGTTTCTATTCTATGAACTTGTAATCTGTAAGTGCTTTTATGAAAAATAGAAGCAATACTTTAACTGTTTTAGATATTATTTTAGGGCATATACCTTGATTCAGATGCTTTATTTCCTTTATGCAATTGTTTTTTACTTAGATGCTTGCTGGAAAATTTGAAATGTTGATTTTTATGGCGAAGCCCTGGAAAAAATTTTTTTCCAGAATCATTTCTATAATGCCTTTTCTAGAAATAGTAGTTGTATTTTCTGATCCAGAATACGAAAAAGTAACACTTTTCTTGTTGAACTGATATAGCAATTTGAGAACTAAAAATATGTTAGCTATTTATCTTGATCATGTGATGTTTTTCTGCTTTTTGTATCACTTATTTGATTTGCATAGTTCCTTTAAAGCATGTAGTAATTGAAAACAACATGATGAAAAGTTGTAAATGTCCATTTTACATGGTGAAGCCCTATCAAAATTTTCCTAGAATCTTCTCTCTCATCTGTTTCAGCTGTAATCCCTTCTTTCCATTTAGCTTCAACTTCTTGAAATCTGATTCTCCCTCTTCTGCTGCAACTAAAACAAGTGTTTCTATCTTCCACTCTCTCTTTTGTACTGTAACCTCTTCCATTTTAGAATAGTTGTTGGAACTTTTAGTTACATTCTTCCTTTTATTGCATGCACTTATGACTTGTCTATTTTTTTTTTTGGCTACAAGATGTACCTACACACTTAGGAAAATAGTTAGAAAATAATTAGGCTTTTTGGCCTCTCTTATGTCCATGTTTTCTTCTTTCTTTTCACTTTCTTCTTTTGAGTGAATAAAGCATGCATGTAGTTTTTCCTTCAAGTAGAATACATCTCCTGCTTAGGGGAAGATTCATATGCATGAAGTAGGATAGTGTAGGAATATGGTTTGATCCCTGAGCTCGTAATCTGAAGTGGTTCTTTTTTCTTTTAGGTACAATGGCTTCCATAATGAAGATGAAGGAGAAACAAAAGATGGAGATGAAGATGCTTCAATCGAAGAACAGAAACCCCAAGGCAATGATGGGTTCTCACTATACTCCTTTGCTTTCTCTTTCATGCATGTGTATCTTTCTTTTTAGTAGTTGTACTTTACTTTTTAGTTACATCCCACGGCTTGTGTGGGAAACATTTCAAAACTCCTTATGAATATAACATTGAATTATGTAAATGAGTTGTATATCTCTTTCTGCATTTCTACTTTTTGTATGGATTGTATAATGAACTAAACAACTCAGTAACATAATTGAATGTCTTAATCATAAAGGAAAGAACATTGAATAGAACTTGTAACATTCAAGTAATGAACTCGAATTTTGTGTAATCTGCACTTATGTTTGTTGTTCCAAAACTTTACACTTCACCTATTCTGTAATTGGATGTCCTCATCAAGACAACACAACTTGTCCTTCGGGGCTTGTGTTCTTTTGTTGAGGATGGTCATGAAATTGTAGACTATGTGATCTATTACATTTTGTAACAACACACATAGTTATAAATTTCATGTAATCTTTTAAATAAATCAGCAATAATGACATAATCTGATATGATCTCCCTAGCTTAGGTATACTTCACCAATGCTATCCATCGTAACAAAGTTTTGAGTTGCCCATTTTTGCACAAGTGCAAAAATTGTCAACATTTTTGGTGATCCTATGGGGAAAGTTGCCTGCTAGCTTATATACTAGTGCCTTGCTCTTGTCCATTGGGCATGGAGTCCAAACATGTAACAACAATTTTCCTTTTTGAAAAGTCCAACCTTTCCAAAATGAAACTAAAACTGGGAAAGGATCTAGTAAACTAGATCACGTGCATGAATGCACTTATTGAATTAAAAAATGATGCAATGTGTAGAAACTACACTTATTGAAGGGAAATCCTACTCTAACAATCACTGTAAGATATTCAATAATAGTGTTTGAGAAACATACCATTCACAAGAATGGGAAGTTCCTCTCCATTCAACTTTGAAAGATGAAAATCATTGTGCTCCTTGCTAGCTGAAATCATGTAAGGACCACTCAGAGTGTATCAAACTTTGAGTGTCTTCCTGGCTTTGCATGATCAACATCCCATTTTAACACAATATCTCCTTCATTGAAGACTCTGAATTTGGCTTTCTTGTCAAAAGTCTTCTTGATTTGTTTTGATTCTTTTCCATATTTAAATGAGCTTGATCTCTTAGCTCTTGTAATTCCATTAACTCTACATAACAAACCTGTAATGGTTCATTCTCAAGTAGCTCCATTTGGTGTAGCAAATCTAATGCAGGTAACTCAACTGAAATAGGCATTCTTGCTTCTTTTCCATACACAAGTTTGTATGGTGAATTACCAACTGATCTTTAGGAGTCACTCTATCAGCCCAAAGTGCTGAATTCAACATCAGATGCCAAGCTCTTTGATTATCCTTGAGCATTCTTTTGATGATCCTTAACATATTCTTGTTAGTACTCTCAGCTAAGCCATTACCTTGTGGGTAATAATTAGATGAAGAACTTAGATATATTCCATGGTTGACAAAAGCCCAATCTATTATCTTTGCACCAAGGAATGCTAAAGCATTATCTGATATGATAGTTGTTGGAACACCAAATCTGCAAACTATTCCTTCATAAAAGGATAGTATCAAAGCTTCATTAGCATCTTTCAAGGCTATTGCTTCAGTCCATCATGTAAAATAATTTGTAGTAGTTAAGATCCACTTATGTCCTTGTGATGAAGGTGGGTTTATCATGCCAATAAAATCAAGACCCCACTGCATAAAAGGTTGATCAACTGAAATAGGTTGCAAAGGCAATGAAGCTAAACGTTCTTTTCCAACAAAGAAAGCACATTTTTACACTTTCTAATCCATTCAAAAATAGTCTTTGAATATGCTAGGCCAATAGTAACCTACTTTCATGATTTTTAAAGCTATAGTACGTGATGAGAAGTGACCTCTGCAGGTCCTTCATGGAATTCTGATAATATTTTCTGAATTTTATCATAGTCAACACATCGCAAGCAAGATTCCATTTATATCCCTTTTGAACAACAAACCATCAATGAAAAGATAAGGAATTGCTTGTAATCTGAAATATCTTCTTTTATTCTTATCCATACCTTCCGGATAGGTGTCATGTTGTAAGTAGTTAACCAAATCAGTCATCCACCTTGATTCTTGGATCTCTCGAGAAAGTTCAGGTTGCTGATTTTCTGGTTGGACCATGATATTTGATTGTTGATACGTAATTTCAGCATGTTGTTTTGAATCTTCGGGTTCCGCACTTGTTTTTCCATATCAGCAATTAGATGCTCACATAAACCTTTACCTCGAACTATCTTAGCAACCCGGATATCAACATCATATTCCATAACCTTTGTTATCCAGCCTGCTCTTTTCTCATTTAACTCCTTATTTAGTAAGAATGCTTTCACACTTGGATGAGAAACAAGAACATGGATTTTATTGTTTGAAAGCATATACTTGAAATTATTTAGTCCTCTG
Organism: Taxus wallichiana var. yunnanensis; assembly: GCA_018340775.1. Taxonomy (NCBI): domain Eukaryota; kingdom Viridiplantae; phylum Streptophyta; class Pinopsida; order Cupressales; family Taxaceae; genus Taxus; species Taxus wallichiana. The sequence continues at coordinate 333,768,187 of CM031239.1, read as the reverse complement.
ACTACTGAAAGTACTTGCTTTTCGAGGAATGTGTACCTTGTTTCATAATCATGCAAACTCTATGTCGAAGAAAGCAATTGGTTGCTCAATATTCTCATCATTAACTTGAGTTAAAATAGTTGAGATTGTTTCAGCTCCTGTAAGTGCATACATTGTAAAATATTTATCAAAATTTGGATTTGCAAGAGTAGGAGCCTAAGAGATAGCTTTTTTTATTGCTTCAAAACCTTCTCTCCTTTTCTGTCCAAGAGAAGTTTTCTCTTTTTTTAGCATAGTTGTGAGTGGTTTAACCAATGCTGCAAAATCTGGGACAAATCTTCTAACAAAGTTGATTTTTCCAAGAAAAATCTGTAATGCCTTCTTATGATGAGGAAATGATAGTTGTGATATGGCTTTGATTCTAAAAGGATCAATTGCTAAACCTTGCTTAGAAACAATATGACCAAGTAATTTACCTTGATGTACTGAAAAGATAGACTTCAGTGGGTTCAAGGATATTCCAAATTGCCTACACAACTGAAACGTCTGCCTTAAATGCATCAAGTGTTCTTCTAGATTTTTTGAGAACATGGTAATATCATCCAAATAAACAAGAATACATTTATTTAACAAGCTCTAGAAATCCATGTCCATTGCACGTTGAAAAGTTACACGGCATTTGAAAGACCAAAAGGCATTCTTTTGTAAGCATAGGTACCCCACTTGGTGGTAAAAGTTGTTTTGTATCTATCTTCTTCTCGAACTAAAATCTGATTATAGCCACTGTAACCATCGAGAAGAGATAGTCTATCTGAACCTGAGACTGTTCTCAAAATCTGATCCATATTCGGGAGTGGGTAATGATCTTTTAATGAAGCTTTATTAAGATCTTGAAATCTACACATAGTCTGATTTCACCGTTCTTCTTCCTAACAGGAACAAGATTGGCTACCCAACTTGAATGCTTAACTGGAAAGATAATACTTGATTCAATCAATTTAGATAATTCTTTCCTCATCAGAGGTTCTATTTTTGGATTTATAGGCCTTTGTTTCTATCTAACAAGCTTAGCATTTGGATGTAACTCGATTGTATGTTGTGCTAGAATGGGATCAAATCCTTTCAGATCTTGGTATTTCCAAGCAAAAACATCCTTAAACTCTTTGCAAAGATTAATAAATGACTACTTTTGGTTAAGGAACATACCTTTCCAAGAAATAGCTTTTTCCCTTCATCAACCAAGATCTCTTCGTAATTATCGAGAGGGGTTGACATTTTAGTCTTCACCTTTCTTAACTGATCATCAGTGCTGAAGATGTCTTCCAATGTGACCAGACCTGAGGTAGTTTATTTGTCTTCAACTGAACAATCTGATCACCATATAAATGTTGTAACTTATCCTGATTAACTACAGAAAATTCAGCTTCTTGCTGCAAAAACCTACAGATTTGATCATCACTTTCAAAAACTTACCAATTTGATTCGTTATTAGGTATAGAAGGCCTAAAAATTAGCTTAATATGAGGCTGAATTTTGTTGTTTTCCATCTATTCCAGCACTTCAAAACTAGCACCAACTGCTGCAAGTCTATCTGCATGCTTGTTTTCAGCTCTAGGAATAGACTAAATATTAATAGCATCAAAATATTCCATTAAGTCTAAAACTCTATGTCTGTAAGACTTCATTAGTGGATTCTTACAAACATTGAAGTTTTTTACTTGATTGATAACTAACTCAAAATCACCAAAGATTTGTAGCATGTTAATACCTCTCTTTTGGCCCAAAGTAAGCCATGAATTAATGCTTCATATTCAGCTACATTACAAGTACATGAAAATTGGAGACTCAAAGATGAGAAATACCTTTTTTCACTTGTTGGGGAAGTGAGCATCAAACCTGCTCCTTGTCCTTTTTGTTCTTAGCTCCATCAAAATGAAGCTTCCAAATCCCTTCTGCTGAATTTTCTATTTTGGACAGCAAGGGAAGTGGTGTATTTTCTTCATGCATATAATACACACCAAAAATATGTTCTTCAACTTCCTTAAAAGGATCATGGGCATGTTCTTCAACTGTATTTTCATCCATAAACATGTTAGAAACACCATCTAATGTTGAAAAACTGAGCTACATCATCAAAATCAGATTGCTCTAAAGTTGAGTAATTAGCTACTGCATTTGGAGAATGAGGCTCAATATGGAATCTGGCCAATGGTTCTAAATTGATAGTAACCTTAGTTCCATAACGTGTAGTAAAAAATAAGAAGGACCAATCCGAAGAGAGATAACCTCCTATTTTTTTGTGTGAAATCTCTAGATAAGCACAAGGCAAAATATGGAGGTAGGTCCACAACAGTAACATCTTGCATAATAGAAACATTTGGGCAAGCATGTAACGTCACTTCTAAATTTTTTATTATACCAACCGTATTAGTTGTAGTTCCATCAAGTTGTAAGACACTCCTTTTTGTAGGCTCATACTGCAACCCTAATTTTTCTGCAATTACTTTTGGCATAACTGTGCTACTTGCACCACTATCCACCATGCAATTATGAACTAGATTTTCACCAATAATCAGTGATAAATAAAATGGTGGTGGTTTCTTGATGTCATGAGCATTCAGAACTTTTTGAACCATCCACTTAACTTCTTTAATACGGTCTTGCTCAAACGTTCCAAGGACCATGTCTATCTTCTGAACTTCCTTTTCTATTGTATTTGAAGAAATCTATAGCTTAGCTAGTTCATGAGAAAGTAAATCTTGTTGTCAAGAATACTTAGAGCATCCCACATTGAGATGTTAACATTATGATTTTTCATTACATCAACAATGTTAAAAGAAGCAACTATCTTAGAGACAGAATCAACTGTTTTAGAGTAGGCCTTAGCAAAAACTGATTCTGCTTCAGCTTGCCTTGGATATCTGAGGTATAAACAGTCTTCTTGGATCAGGTTGTAGCTGTCTTTGATGACCTTTATCAACTGGGACACTTGCTGATTTTTGAGGAACAACAGGGTTGTTAGTTGACTTTGGAGCTGTAGATGTTGTCTTGTTAGTGACAGTAGGTAGGATAGGCCTATTTTGTTGCTTTTGATTTTCAGTAGCCCTCCCTTGAGCCCTAGTAGTGACTGCAATGAAATCCTCCTCATTAAAACTGACTAAATTTTATTCAGGTGCTTTTTTGAACATGAGTCTCTTGCTGCCCACCCTCCATTTGAGGCATAAACAATGTTTCAGATTGAGGTTGTGCAACAAGATTCAGATTTAGAAAAGCATTTGGGAAAGTTGTAGCTGAATGAGGTTGATTGCAAGGTTGACACCACTCTTTTGTAGCCATATTAACTGGGACTAAAGTGTTAGATGAACTAGGAGCCTTTGTGTCAAACTGCCTTTGTTGGTAAGGCTGCCTATAATTTTGATTTTGTTGTAGGGTTTCCTGTTTTGTTGATTCTGTTGGTAGGGCTGATAAGGAGCCTGGTAGGGTCTACTAGGTAATGCAATTTTGTTCTCAATGAAGTCAATTTATTTCCCATAGTCTGCAAGGCTTTAAATACATCATCTGATGGAGCTACAACAAAGTGGGCTCTATGATTGTAATAGGTTGAGGAATAGGTGCTAAATCTACCGAAAAAGGCATTGATGGCCTTGGCACCAATTTTCAGCTTGAATAAGGCTATTTTCAGCTCGGATAGCAATATCATAAGCTGCTGGGAGTGTCTCTCCACCCATTGACTGAATCATAGTTGAGATATCATTGTTTAATGCTCTAAGATAATAAAGGAAAGCATGATCAGCTTGAGGCTTGACACACTTTTGGAATTCTCTCCCAAGTTCTGGAAAAGTGGATATTGAAACTGGACATAAATTCATTTGGAGCTCTTTTAATAGTAGACAATTGTTCAATGAGAGACAAATGATTTGAATTATCTTGGAACTATTTCAACAATTTTTCACCTAAGTCATCCCAAGTTCTTATGCTTGCCAATTTCTAGGTTTCTATACCATTGCAAGGCTTTCCCTTTAAAAGATGCAGCTAAAAGTCTTAGAGCCATGTCTTCATGAGTGATATTATGGACTGCACATAGGGCTGCAACATCTTTGATATGTTCAGCTGGTGTAACCTGATTTTCACCCGTGAATGATGGCAAACTTTTCATGGCAGCATTAGGAATGTCATGGTAAACTGGGATTACTAATGGACTGCCATTAGTAAAGGTCACAAAATTCCTTGGTGGTTGGATAGCCATTTGAAAAACTGGGATATTAATTGAGAAATTGATACGTGGTGAAGGAATATTAGGAGGAGGGTTACCAAAACCAGGTCTATTATAAGGTAAAGTATTACCAACTCTTCTCCTTCTAGCAGAATTCAAAGGTAAAGAAACAAACTCAGAAGGAATTCCTCTTACCGATGATCTTGTAGTCACTTTAGGCATGGAACATGCTGCAATACTGGTCTAAAATCAGCTCTGTGGAGTCACCAAAAGATCATAAAATCTTTAGAATAAATTGTTGCAGCTTGCTCCCAAAAGTAAACTTTAATCTATTGTAAATATGTTGTTTGCATGTAGATCTGATTCGTTGTCCCACCGGCATGCCAAAAATTGTTATCTCTCGAAAGTGCACCCTATAGAGAGATGGCTGCAAGTTTTCTAGTCTTGCAAAAATTGATCTCTCTCTTTCGTAGATACAATGGAAACACCTCAGGTCTGTGGGTATACCTATTTTGAGGTGAGTCTCAGGATTAAAAGGCCGGTTCCTTATTGATGTATCCTAAATTGATTTTTTGGGATTAAGGGTAAAAGATGGCTATGAAATAACTAGATTGGGGTGATACACCAAATTTATATGAGGGCTTTGACTGAGTATATGCATGATTGCTATGAGAAGGATTCTTGATGCATGAGCCAACAATTTTCTATAGAATGTTTAAGGGAAAACACTTGGTTGTACTGAGGGAAAATCACAACAGTACTGATAAGTTAACATGCACATTAAAATTTAGTAGAAAATACTGAATTTTGCAGTAGGGTAAGATGATTGGTCAGGGAATTTGCATTCACAAGACTAATAGAAACATACACAAGACTACAAATAATTGGAAAGGTAGAAAATACTTCACACACAGAAGGAAAAACTGGCAAAAATTGCTTCAGTACTCCTATATCCAAAAGTCCTCCAGAAGAATCTCCTTGTGCTTTGCAAAGGCACACAATATATAGCAAAATAAATTTTCCCACCCTTCCTAAAAATAGCCTAAGGTTGTACTCGCCCATGCATCCTAATTTTATCCTTTATTTAATAATAAAAAAGGATAAAATAATACAAACTAGTACAAGAGGCATTAATAGCCTTTGATTACATCTAGTCAACTGAAGTTGATTGTTCTATTTTTAATAAAGTTGGGTGAATAATTTTGCCAAAAATAAATTACTTGCTAGGCAGTCTCTCTCTCCATGGCATGCAACTTGTCTCTTCTCTATTTTGTCTTCTTGTGAAGCATGCAAAAATCAATTCTCTGCCTGTGAGCAAAATAATTACATTAATTGCAATACTTTGCAAAATAATTCATCCAAATATCAATCTGACTTGGACCACCTTTGTCTCTGATGTTGACACTCATTTTGTTTTCTAGTGATCACATGGATAACACTTGCAACTCCACTTCAACTCCTTGGTGTGGGGACCACCTTTGTCTTATACTTGGTTTGGCCACCTTGGTGGGCTTAGCATATTAAAAGGGTCAACCATTTTACATGGCACATGCTACTATATTCTCCACCACCTTTTGATAAATACACACATGTATATATGTGTTGGTCATTGCATGTTTGGTAGTGTATAATTTGAAATTCACCTTTTCGGTGATCATTTGGCATAATTTGGTTGGCTTTTGATTATTTGGAGGCATACACTATGGTTTAGACTTTGAAAGTATTTGCAATGATTATTTGTTTTAATTGATTACGTGGGTTGGCCCCTTCTCCATGGTGACTCACCCCTTTATGCATTTTTTCGGTGGAAACCTAACTCAGGTTGAGTTTTCTTTGATATGGAAGTGATGATCTTGGGTCATTGATTTTTGTCCTTTTCATCGTGGCCATTGATCTATGACCTGTGGTTGATTGCTTTCACTGCATTGAATGTGGTCGGTGGGTTTTAACTGTAGTTAGTTGCTTTGAGCTTAGAGCTTGATCCTTAGCCATTGATCTTTGTACTTGGCTGAAGCTTGATCATCGATCCCGACCCTCGGTTAGGGTTTTGTTGACTCTCTCTCGAGTTTGCATAGTAAATAGTGTATTCGACCCTCAAGCACATTTCATTTGTTTTTTTTGGTTGTGTGGGTGAAGCCCTGGCAAATTTTTCTTGGATGCCATCAATTTGATCTCAAGCTCTGGTTTAACTCTTTTTGGAGGATTTGCATCGATATTTGTTTGGAACTTGAGCATCTCTATTCTAGTTTCTCTTTTGAGATAGGTATACCTATATTCATTGGTAGTTTCTTTGTCGAGTTGGGTTCTTTAACTTCTGTAGAGTTTTATGGCCAACATCTTGGTTGTTTTGAGCTCTGGATTGGATTTTCTTACAAGATCTGATCATTTTTTATTGGTTGTCATGGTCTTCAAGCTTAAGCTTTGCTTTGAGATAAATCTCTGCATTTATGTGGAACTCTACGAGGACTTTGCAGGTCTCGATTTCTTTTGGTAAGTGAAATATTTAGAGTTTGAAGACCCATTTTATCTGGGTATTTCTCTTTGTTCGAGCTATGATTTTGTATTGTTCCTTTGTGGTGAACCTCCAAGCTTTAGTCATGAATGTTGAGTCTTTGAGCTTGATTTTGTTATCTGAATCTTGTAAATCTCTATTTTCTGAGTATAAATTTTGTCTTTTTTTTTTTTACTTAGAACAATGGCCGCCATTGATGACTTGTAGATTATGTATGGTAGATTTTGTGCCTCTCTCAGAGTAGATCTGGGGTATCTATCTGAAGCTATAGCCACCTGTATTTTCCTTCCATTGTACGCATTTTTGAGACTTTGCATAAGTTTCACTTTGGCTTAATCTGGGTAATTGTAGATCTATGTGTATCACTTTTTCTCTGTGTTTTGATTTTGCTACTTCAAAATCTTCACCCGTAATAAGACTACAAGTTCACCTGAATTGTGCCTGAGAAAGGCCACTATGACTACTTGCTCATTGGATTTTTGTATCTCTATCCATTTACTTTCGAGCTCGAATTTGATAGATTGCCCATATATGAGTTTGATTTTCTCAAATTACCATTTTCTATGATTACTGAGCTATATTCTATGGCCATGATTTGAGTATTTTCTGGAGGATGAAGTTAAGTCAATACATTTCAAACCTTGTGTCTGGATGGTGTATTATCCTGAGTGACCATTATTGTACATTCAGAACTCTTTTATCTTTGTAGCTGCAAATTATCTTCCCTCTGGAGGCTTAAAAAGAAAGGGTGGTGGCTTAGGCCACCATGATTTTTGTGTTTCTTTCTTCTTATCTACCTCTACCTCCTTTCTTTATGAGTTTCTATTGATATTTATTTGATGAGTGGAACAATAGAACCTAGATTCTTATTTATCTTTTTAGAGATCTTCATCCTTTACTCTGATCTTGAATTGATATACATGTTCTAAAGATAGTTATATCTTAAATCTGGGTTATTATCTCTTTCTGAAGCCCTTTATAACTGTAGATTTTACTTGAATTACTTCTCACTTCTAATGTCATCATGAGATAGCTCCTTTGTTTACCTGTAATGGCTTCTGATCATGTCATAGATGAGTACTACTTGCTTGAATGAATATACTTCAATGACATTATAGTATTTTTGTGCTCTCATATTTGCTTCATTTCTAAAATACTTGACTGTGAAAGTATAATAGTGGTTGCATTGTTTCTATTCTATGAACTTGTAATCTATAAGTGCTTTTCTGAAAAATAGAAGCAATATTTTAACTATTTTAGATATTATTTTCAGGGCATATACCTTGATTCAGATGCTTTATTTCCTTTCTGTAATTGTTTCTTACTTAGATGCTTGCTGGAAAATTTGAAATGTTGATTTTTTATGGTGAAGCCTGGAAAAATTTTTTTTCAGAATCATTTCTATAATGCCTTTTCTAGAAATAGTAGTTGTATTTTTTGATCCAAAATATAGAAAGTAACACTTTTCTTGTTGAACTGATATAGCAATTTGAGAACTAAAAATATGTTAGTTGTTTATCTTGATCATGTGATGCTTTTTTACTTCTTGTATCACTTATTTGATTTGCATAGTTCCTTTAAAGCATGTAGTAATTGAAAACAACATGATGAAAAGTTGTAAATGTCCATTTTACATGGTGAAGCCCTATCAAAATTTTCCCAGAATCTTCTCTCTCATCTTGTTTTCAGCTATAATCCCTTCTTTCCATTTAGCTCAACTTCTTGAAAATTGATTCTCCCCTCTTACTGCAACTAAAACAAGTGTTTCTATCTTCCACTCTCTCTTTTGCATTGTAACCTCTTCCATTTTAGAATAGTTGTTGGAACTTTTAGTTACATTCTTCCTTTTATTGCATGCACTTATGACTTGTCTATTTTTCTTTTTGGCTGCAACATGTACCTGCACACTTAGGAAAATAGTTAGAAAATAATTAGGCTTTTTGGCCTCTCTTATGTCCATGTTTTCTTCTTTCTTTTCACTTTCTTCTTTTTGAGTGAATAAAGCATGCATGTAATTTTTCCTTCAAGTAGAATACATCTCCTGCTTAGGGAAGATTCATATGCATGAAGTAGGATAGTGTAGGAATATGGTTTGATCCCTGAGCTCGTAACTGATAGTTAACCTCTTTTCTTTTTAGGTACAATGGCTTCCATAATGAAGATGAAGAGAAACAAAAGATGGAGATGAAGATGCTTCAAATCAAAAAGAAAGAAAACCCCAAGGCAATGATGGGTTCACTCATACTCCTTTGCTTTCTCTTTCATGCATGTGTATCTTTCTTTTCAGTAGTTGTATTTTACTTTTTAAGTTACATCCCACGGCTTGTGTGGGAAACATTTGACTCTCCTTATGAATAAAACATTGAATTTTGTAAATGAGTTGTATATCTCTTTCTGCATTTCTACTTTCTGTATGGATTGTATAATGAACTAAACAACTCAGTAACATAATTGAATGTCTTAATCATAAAGGAAAGAACATTGAATAGAACTTGTAACATTCAAGTAATGAACTCGATTTTTGTGTAATCTGCACTTATGTTTGTTGTTCCAAAACTTTACACTTCACCTATTCTGCAATTGGATGTCCTCATCAAGACAACACAACTGTCCTTTGGGGCTTGTGTTCTTTTGCTGAGGATGGTCATGAAATTGTAGACTATGTGATCTATTATGTTTTGTAACAGCACACATAGCTACAGATTTCATGTAATCTTTTAAATAAATCAGCAATTCTCGGTGATGATCCCTCACATCTTAATGACATAATCTGATATGATCTAACATTAAAAAAATCAAAAATCCCCAAAAACATTTAAAAAAATCAAAATCCCCAAAAAACATTAGAAAAACCAAAAATCCCCAAAAACATTAGAAAATAAAAATTCCCAAAAACATTTGAAAATCCAAAAATATTAGAAAATCTCAAAATCTCCAAAAATAATATAAAATCTCCAAAATCCCTAAAAACATTAGAAAATCTCTAAAATACCAAAATACTAGAAAATATCTAAAATACAAAAACATTTGAAAACCTTTCAAATTTCCAAAAACATCCACAAAAATCGCAAAAATTCTAAAAAATTGTAAACTCCACAAAATTGCAAAAACTCTAAAATAATCAACACAATTCATCCTTTGAACTATTATCCCCAACGAATGATCCAATCACCTTATGAATATTAAATTCAAACCACTTCTCCTTGCGTGAATCCTCGCTTGGGGAAATTTTGGCTCTCATTATTTCCTTGTTTGAGGACAATGACCCAATCTTTTTGAAGTCCTTATACCCCTACTTGGGGGCACATCCGTTCAATCCTCACTATGAAACACGTTAGGGATATGTTTATTGGTTCTTGTGTTACATTATTAATTACAAGTTATTAATTGCTTTCTTGTATCTTTATATATTACAGGGGCATCTTGATTTTATATATCCTTGTGTTCTCTCAAATATAATTATGTTATCTGATTGCATATCATATTGGGGCATCATACCTTCTTGATGGCCTTTGTCTATGCTCTCTTCCACTTGGATATCATACTAGGGCATGAAATATTTTTGATGGCCCTTATCATGCCTTCACACATATTACGGTCTATTCATCTTGATCTTTTATATCATGATGCATCTTTTTATGTGGTATATTAAAATTAAGATACTTTCGTCACGTGAGTATCTTCCTACATGATCAAAATTTTACTTTGCACCCCATCCATTCACCCGAACTAATACATTCCCAGGTTTGAGAATCCTACTTGATCAACTTGTGGTTTTCAAATCCTACTTGAAGATCTTTCTCAAGTAGCATTCACTATCTAGCAGCTCCTCCTCCCCCAACATGGTCACCATATATTTGATCCATTCATCCTTGCTCCTCATTTCTACTCATTCTCCACTTATTCTCACATTACCCTTCTCACCATTCATGTCCCCTCTCACCCATTTTTATTCTTTCCTTTCACTCTTCTACTTCCCGCTTGAAAATATTACTTAATAACCCCTTCTATATAGGACCCTCGGTGGAGGTATACCCTCTCCCTAAGATCTTCCCATTGTAGAATCTTCTCTACCATCTCCCCTCTCATCAAACAATAATCACCACCACACACATCTTTCCACTCTGCCTCTTCTGATTCTCATTCTCACATCATTACTCTCACCACAAGGGCATCCCAATTAAGAATTCCCTCACACTCTCCATCCTCCATCACATATATTCCTCCATCTATTCATGTTACATTCCTTTGTTTTATTTCTTCCTTCTTATCAGCTCATCTCACCTCCTCTTCCACTCTTGCATACATCACTCACTCTTTCCTCATCCTTCCCCAAATTCGTCTTCTTCCTAGTCATCCTACTTACATGCTCTCATAGTATGGAAAATTCACTTGAGGGTTCTTCTTCAATCCATTTTTTCATACCTTATTCCCACCAACTATATCATCATTCTTCTTCTTCTTCAGCTTGGCGATCCTACTTAACCATCCCTCCCGCATGACAATCTTACTTAAGATTCTCTCTTAAGGTTGATCTGCCCTATGGCCTTCCCCCATCCCATCATATTTCCACCATCTTATTTCTCCTTCCTCTCATTGAGATCATCTTCTTCAACAACCCATTCCACCCATGTACCCAATACAATTTTGTCTTTCTCCTTGCATATCATCCCTATCGGTTTGGCAATCTTACTTAACCACTCTGGTGGCATGGCGATCTTACTTAAGAGTCTCTCTTAAGGATGACCTGTCATCTTGCACTCACCCATCACTCCACATTCTCACCATCCACATTTTCTCTTCATTCCCCATCACCACATCTTCTTACCACCACTATCACCATCCTTTGTTTAGAAATCTTACTTGATTATTCGTGTAGCATCGTGATCTCACTTAAAAGTCCCTCTTAAGGATGATCTGTCTTCTTTCCTTTCCCCATCTCTACACATCCTCACCCTTCACTTTTTCTCAGCATTCCCCATTATCACATCCTCACTTCCTCTTCCATTCTCTCAAACACCACTTCTTTCTTTCCCACTTTTCATCTCCATCATCCCTTGCTTGGTAATCTTACTTAACCACTTCCATCACATGATAGTCTTACATCAAGGTCCTCCCTATGCTAAACTCGTCATTCTGAACTTCTCCCTCACCTCATTCTTCATTCACTTTATTGATCGCTTCTTCCACTTGGTCTCTCCTACCAACCACATTTTCCTCCTACCATTATCCTTTCTCCACCTATCATCTCACAACGTATGTCTACTATCTTCCACCTATAACCATGTTCCTTTCTCCCATTTTTTCCTTCTTGATCCATCATCCTTCATACCATTTCTTTCCATTATTTTCATGTCTTGTTTCTTCATCCTCACCTCATTCATCCTCATCCTCTGCATCCTCTCCTTGCTTTCACCTTGTCATAACTCATCCCTCACATTTTCTTTACTCTTTTCACTTCATCTTCTCAAATTCTCCCACATATCTACCCCCACACTTACTCGTCATTGTTGTTAACATTCTTTCATCATCATCTTCTATTCCCATGCTAATAATTGTTAGTGGACTTTCCCTAAAAATCATCAATCCTCATTCTATGCGGCCTCATTCACTCCCTTGTACCTTCTCCATTTTCCCTTCATTCCTTCCTTCCTCTGGGCCCACCACTCATTATTAGTGGGCTTTCCCTAATGTCCCTTCGTTGGCATTACCCTTTCCATTCCTCGTTTACTTTCTCCCTTTCTTCATTTTTTCTCTCATCCTTCCCCACCACTCATTGTTAGTGGACTTTCCTAACGTCCCCTTACTGGCATTGCCTCTTCTATCCCCCATTCTCTTTTCTCTCCCATCTTTTCCCCCACTCCCACCCTTTCTTGTCACTTCTTCCTAGCCTCTCCATATTCCTTTTGCCCTCTTCAATATCTTTATTGTCTTCATCATATATCCTTTGTCTATTGTCTCGTAATCCTCGTATCCTCATTTCATGCATCTCTACATCTTTTCCAATCTATGTCATTCCTCCCCTCTTTCTTCTCTCTTTATATTGCTTATCATCCCCATTATGTATTCTCTTCTTTTTTATATCATTTTCTCTATTATCCTCTTCTCTCTCCCACTCCTCATGTTATTTCACTTCCTCTATATCATCTTATTCCCCTTTTAGCTCATGTTTCCTTCTTACTTCCCCATCGATAACCTGGCTCTTCAACGTTGTCCTATTTTTATAATCCCACCCTCCACATGCATCTCCATGCGGTCTGTTCCATATTATTTTCCTTGGTCTTCCTCACGAGGACTTAGTTCCGAAATATTCTCCCGTACTCACTTTTTCCTCCTTTCCTCCCCATAATTTTCACATTTCTTTACCAGCCCTCCTTTTTTCTACCACCCTTACCTTTTTCGCTTTTATTATGTACCCATTTCTCTTCTTTTCTCTAATATTTTTCACAATTTCCTGGCCCCTCATAGTTTCATTTTTTCTCCATTCTACCTCTTCTTTCATCTTCTTTCAATTTTTCATTGATTTTAACCCCTACTCCCACCTTTTCTTCTCCTTATTTATCTTTCCCTATTCCTCATACCCTTGTCTTCTCCATCTTCTACTTCTACCATTTCTTTATTTTATCAGCTCTGTCATTTTTTTCTTTTTTCCACATTTCTCTTTATTATCTTTGTTGCTTCCTTCATATGGTACATCTCTCTATTTCATAGTTTCACCCTCTGCTCTGTCATTTTCTTGTCTTCTTCTTGTTTTTCCTTCATCATTCCCTTCTTCCCCTATCATCCCTCTCTCTTATTCTCTTCTACCTCTTTCATTCCTTTTTTCCTCCTCTATCTCCATAACCCTTCACCTTTCTTGCTCTTCTCATAATCAACCACCAATCTTGTCCATTCCCTTTTCTCTTTCCCATTGCATCATTCCACACACCCTCAATCTTAGCATTCAAGGCTGATTTAATCCTTTCTCCATTTGCGTCGTGCGGTCATTCCATTATCTTACACCCTATTCTTGTCATCCTCTCCACAGAATTAATATCTCCTCTTTTCGAGAGATCTTTTGTATATTCCATCCTCGTCAACCCTCTTAAGGGGGAATCGTCACATCTGTCCATAATCACATATCCTCATGAAATTTTTTTCTTAGAGAATACCATGAAATTTGTCACCCACCACCTTCTACCCTCCCTAACAAACATTCTCTCTACTTTTTGCTTAGGAAAAGTAGATTGAATTCTTCCCCCGTTCTCACAAGCGAAAGTTTGTTCTACTTCTTGCTTAAAGAATTATTCTTCTTTTCTTCCTCTGACAACTTCTTATCGAAGGAACACCTTCTTCAAGAAGAATATCTTCAAAAAAATCTTCAATCCTACCACCTGGGGCATATTCACTCTATCTCGTCTACTTTCTTTGAAAAGGAAATTCTTTTATAGTACCCTTCCAAAGACGGGCAAATGTAAACACCCTAATTTCACATCTGTCTTAAATCAATTAATTCCTCTACCTCATTTCCCACAAAAATACACTTCAAATTAATCAAATATAAGTTGATTAATTATCCCTTTCAATCTAAAAATAACCTAATCCTTACCACATGTCATTATTCTCCATGTTTTTTACTATTGAATTCAAAATTCAAAATCAAATCTTCACCCACTCTTTATGGTCCCCACTCACCTAAAATCCTCCACTTATGAATTAAAAATCCAATTCAAATCCCGACTCATTCTTCGTGGTCCCCACTCACCTAATCTTGCCCACATTTTTAACCCATGATTATTTAAACTACTCTAGGTTAATCACTTCCCACAAGCTATAAATAGAGCCTTACCCATCCCCTCTAAGACACGAGAGGATAATTTTGAATGCCCTTTCTGAGTTCTTCAATCCTTTGAGAAAATAACATCCCTCCACCTCATCCTAATGCCCAAATAGCCTCATCTTGAAGCACCCTAAATCCATAATCTTTTTCTCCATTTGGTGTAAAGTAAGTAGATCTTGTTGCAGGAAGGCCTTGCTCTGTTTTGAGAAAAGCACCTACATATCATGCAATCAGGGCTCATCCATGTTTCCTTGCCCATTCTGAGGTTTGCTATGGAATCGCGAAGGAGGAGGTATTATTGTTAGTGTTTTACTTTCTTGTTTATCAAAGCATATTTTTCATAGCGTACAAGGTGTACATGCACTTTAAAACCTTATTACATTATTTATTCCCTTAAACTAATAAATATACCTACAAGCCTATGAAGTGACTATTCAGATTTTCAAATGAGTCATTTTGGAGGGAATTCCGTTATGAGATTTTATTACAATTTCATGAATCCACCTAGACCAAAACACTTCCTAAACCTCCTAAGACACCCTAACAATATTACTCAAGCCAAAATTGAACATATACAATATGCTCTTGCATCACTAGGGTTTCATATTTTATAGCTTATTACTTAGGTCAGAGATCTATACTTCATTGCTATATCATTGCGTTGTGACTCTAAAATTAGGATTTAGCATCTATTTTCAATATATTCTTAATTAGTGAGGTGTATAAATAAATTTGAATGAAAACAAAAAGAGTAATAGAGTTTCTCTTTCTCTTATTATGAGGAGAAGCGTTAAAGTCGAGGATACTGATATGGATAGCTTTACATGTGGGTAAAATCTTGTCTAAGGGCAAAAATGAATGAAAATAGAGGAACTCTATTAGTTATGCAGAGTTTATTTATTTGAGGCTCTAGATGTAGCAGACTCTTTATAAATGTTTCGCCACAAATCTAAAGTTTTGGAGTTGTCAATGTATCGATTACCAAATACATGGCCTATGTTGGATGGGTAAGAATAAGATAAGACTCCTTTTAAATATTTGAAGTTTGTACTTTTGTATCCCACATTGTTGTCATCGGTAGAAGCCATGTTCAAAAGCATCTTCAAGGACGGTAAAGAAGATTCCACTTTTTGCATCAATTGGTTCTCCAAGATGAATTCCAATATGAAGGTCTAATCTGATTGAGGCAAGGTTCTATAATTTTATGTTCAAGATGGTGAAATTTTTATTTTTCATGATTTTATAGCAATAGCATTGATTTATGTCATTAAAAATGTAGAGTGGGTCTGGAGACAACAAAAAATATGTAAATAATGAGTGTTTTTGAAGAAATAATTGTATGTGTGTTTATGGGAGAAAGGGAGATTTTGATCTACAAGAATTTTTTTGTATATAATTCAAAGTTAGTGAACCCGATATTAAACTAAAGTGAAACAACAATAGCGAAAGCAATCCTTCTTGTTATTTCCACAAACTTGAAGATAATGTGAGTGCAATGAAAGCCAAGAAAAGTTTGAACTCAGCTCAATATGGATTTTTAACATTGAAAAGTGATTACCATGTCTCGAGAATCTCCACTACCTATATATTTTGACTATTTTTTTGGTCTCCAGTAAAACATTCGTATCTATTTAAAAATAGACATTCACAAAGAAAGTATCGATATAAATTTGATCAAAGCTAAATAAATACAAAGAATGGAAATTTGAAATGAAAATTAATTTCAAGTATAGTTATTTGAAAGATAGGTCAATATAGCATTGAATAATTTCATGTTTGGGTTTTGTTGACTGGAAGTGGAGTTTGCCAAGGTTACATTTCCATTGTATTTTGACCCACCTAACTAACTAGCACAGAACAAAGGGAGATGAATCATTATGTAAGTCCCAACAACTACGCCTTAGATCAAAGAAGATGCCGCAAAAATCATTAGGAGAGAGGGGCTAATACTTGAACATGGTCCAATAGTTGACATGAGTCTTGATCACACAATACCTAATAGTTGTTATAGTAGCACTTCATAGTTTTCATAGTACTATCTAGTGGTTATTTATTTTTGACATAATAATTATGTAGAGTAGCCAATCACATCATGACATGTAAGACCTCTTACCCATGTACAAGTATTAAAAATTCAATGTTCAATCATTATCACCCATGTTCAATTATTGGTTTCCACCATGATTGTAGTGTAACTCAAATTTATTATTTTAAATCAATTCAAAATATGGCTTTCCCTCAAATTAAAAATTCCAAAGAAAAATATAAACTGGCACAAATATAGACTACATATTGGTGAAAAATAACGATCCCATGTGATAAAATTTGATTTTGTGGACCCCTTAAATTAGGGTGTACCACTACTAGTCCCTCTCCCCTATATGATGAATGTTCTCATTTCGGGTAATGGTGGGGTTTCCATAAACTTCAAAAAATCAACGAATCTTCAGCTAAATTAATTTCTCTTTAAGGAGATGTTGCTATTTATGGAAATGTAATCTCTCTCACAAACACAAGTGAAAAAAATGGATATAATGATACATCAAGCATAGGGAGAGATGTTTACAAGGAAACAATCCCTATGTGGAATGCCAACTTCACCACACATTTTTGATTCCCTATGAGTTATGGTGATCATCCGCATGGTGAGGGATTGGATTTTTTCTTTGCATATCAAAAATTTGATGAGTAAATCCCCTACAAATCACAAGGCAGGGGGTTGATTTTTTTCCCATGAAAAACGTAGCGGTAGTCCCATCGATGGCTGCGACAATTATTCTTGTGAAATTGTGGCCGTTGATATCGATACTTAAAATAATGGTTGGAACACAATCCGAAATACCCATATGGGAATCGATGTGCATACTGTTGTGTCTGTTGCAATTGTTGCTGTCAAGAAAAGCCTCAACGACGAGGAAATATTAGACGCTTGGGTCGACTACAATGGCGAATAGAAAAAGTTGCTACTTTTTCTTTCAAATGAATCTAATGGCCTGAAACTCAATGGAAATATGAGTCCACTCTTGGCATATGATATATACCTGAGAGAACATCTTCCTGAAAATTTTATGATCGGGATGTCGGATTCAATCTATAAATCATCTGAGACCCATCATTTGCTTTCTTGTAGCTTGACCATCGCATCCTTGTCTAGTTTGAAGGGAAAGAAAAAGAATTGGCCCACCTGGGTTATCATAATCGCTTGTGTGTTTGGTGATGGTCGCAGTGTTTGCGTTCTTCTTTGTAATTTATGTGGGTGTTAGAAGGAGGCAGGCGTGAAAGCAGATTGAGTAGCAAATAAATAAGCAGTGCGATCACGTTCATGGCACCCGTAGATTTACATACAGACAGCTGAGCGCCATAACCATGAAATTCAACGAGAAACATAAACTTGGGCGTGGTGAGTTTCGAAATATGTACAAAGGTGTTGTGATAAAAACAAATGAAATTGTGGTGGTGAAATGCGTATCTGAGGGATCCAGACGGGGGAAAGAGTATGTTTAAGAAGTAACTACAATCAGCCACCTGAGTCGTCGCAATTTGGTGCAGTTGTCGGGATGGTGCCATCAAAAGGGCAAAATGTTGTTTGTCTATGAATACATTCCCAATGGAAGTTTGGACAATGTCCTTTTTGGAAATAGAAGAGGGTATCTGGTTCAGGCGCGCAGGCAGAGAATCGCCTGCGACATTGCCTCTGCATTATTTTACCTTAATGAATTTATCAAAATGAGAACATACTACGAAAGTAACTTCTTTGTATGGAATGGTGACTCACCTCTGATGATCAAAGATTCAAATCCATGTTCTTCCCTGACTGTATAGAGCAATGACCGGAACATAACATGATTCAAATAATCAATGGGGATCATAAACCTACATTTTGGAAAACGTACAATAGATTAAATTAAAATAATCTACCACAGCCAAAATTTATCATCCAGAAAAGCATAAATAAAAATTATCCCCAAAACAATTATAATAACACAAATTTACATAAAAGACATCAACAGTAAGCACGATTGGCAGATTTGATTTAAGCAAAATTATAAGATGCATGTATACAAACCTTGGTAAAACTAGCCCAAAAGGATCAAAGCAAGATAAAATTAATGTATTTCCATCTGTATGAAAAATTGTAATTTGACTCGATCCTATTTTCACCACTAAAAATTTCAAAAAGCTAAAAAAACAGTAGTATTTCTTGTCTGGATTAGAAAATTCATAAAAGAAAAAAATCAAAGCTGCAACAAAGTTGTAAGGATTTGCTGGGAAACAGTGAGGTGTATGAATAAGTTTGTGTTCCCAATAAAAAAACTGGCCGTGGGATAATAAAGGGGATAGCCAATGAACCAATCAAATGAAGCATAATTACTATATATTATTAATTACAAAATTTGGTATTTCAATAAACTATAGCCTAACTGTCAAATTTGTCAAGTGGCAGATTTTAATTGAAAAGAGTTTAAAATTTAATTTGAAAAGTGATGCCTACATACTTGCCTTCTATAGGATAATAATAGCCTTAGATATTATTATAATCATATGATTGTACCAAGTCTATATTTTGAATTTTGACATCTGAAAATTAACATTCAAAACAATTAACCGTGTAATGTTAAGGAAGTTTTTCTTTGTTGTGTAGTTTTTGTTCTTCATTCTAGAACCTTTGTAAAACATAGAAAACTCTGCCTCCATATGGTGATAATAGAAGTTAGGTTATTAAGGTATTTGTTTATGGTTAAAAAATATAGGGATTTCTTTGGGAAGCAAGTGAGGTGTATGAATAAGTTTGTGTTCCTAATAAAAAAATTGTCCATTTGGATAATGAAGGGGATAGCCAATGAACCAATCAAATGAAGCATAATTATTATATATTATTAATTACAAAATTTGGTATTTCAAAAACTATAGCCTAAGCTGTCAAATTTGTCAAGTGGCGGGTTTTAATTGAAAAGAGTTTTAAATTCAATTTGAGAAGTGATGCCTACATACTTGCCTTCGTGCAAGATAATAATAGCCTTAGATATTATTATAATCCTATGATTGTACTATAGTCTATATTTTGAATTTTGACATCTAAAATTTAACATCCAAAACAATTAACCGCGTAATGTTAAGGAAGTTTTTCTTTGTTGTGTAGTTTTTGTTCTTCATTCTAGAGCCTTTGTAAAACATAGAGAACTCCGCCTCCATATAGTGATAATAGAAGTTAGGTTATTAAGTTATTTGTTTATGGTTAAAAATATAAGGATAAAAACTCATCTATAATCAAAAGAATGTCTTATTATTATTATTTTTTAAAATTATTTTTGGGTGGTGGTGTGTAACATGCTTAATTTTGAAAGCAATATTTTTATATTAATTGTTTTGATATAAAGTTTTATAAATTAAGAATTTGGAGACATTTGTGTATATATATTTAATTAGCATAAATTGCATAAGTCAATATTAGTATATGTCAACATGTATTTACATTTTTTCTAAATATTTAGATTTAAAATTAAATTATCAAGCTTAAGTTTAATTTTGATGATAATTGTTCAAAAATTTTACAAGTTTATTTTTAATATTAATTGTTAGAAATTATTTTATTAAATATTTTACGTAATTCATGACTAAGCTGGAAGAGGATTTTAAACAAAATAAGGTATGCATGTAGAGATAATTATAGAGTAGCTTTGAGATCTTACAATCAATCAATTAGGATTTTAGTTGTTGCTATTAAGTTTTTAAAAAAACTACAACACTATTTCAAAATCTATACTTCCCGTTTTTTTGGTTACTTCAACCAATCAGCATTTAATACACACTTGTTGGTTAAATGTTTTTTAGACATACAAAATTATATGGAAATAAATGAGGGCAAGTCAAGATTACTCTTTTCAACACTCTTTATTAATCTTGATATTGTTAGGTACATGTTTGTTAGAACATTTATATACCTATTACATTCTTAGTTAAGACACTCCATAACTCATGAGAAAATCTAGAGCTCTATATATGTTTCATCCTGTGGCGATCGAGTGCTAAGCATGGAGTGTCGTTGTGCCTTCGTCGACCTCGATTGTTGACCATTATGACTATAATTGATAATTATTTCACAAGCTGTAAAATGATAATAATGATAATAATAATAATAATGACATTATGATTGTATTATCGATCAACGATTGTATTTTATTATTACCTTCTTTATATCGATTGTTATCGATATCATCCTCTGTTATCGTTAAACTATCCTTTTGATTTGTTTGTCGCTCCCGCCTTGACTGTCTGATCCCACACGCATGCCTCATTGCAATTCTTAATTCCGGGGTGCACTTATTGTTGCGTCCATTGCCTTTCCTCCCACGTTGGATTATGGATGCGACAGGCTAGACATGAGGAGACGTGGGCTACATTGTTGTCCTTGGACTCTTTATTTCCTTGTTTTCTAGCAAGAGGGGTGCGTGGTAGAGTGTATGGCCTCCTGCCATATTCCTTTTTATTTTATTTGGTGCCTTGTTTGGCATATGTTGGTGGGGATTAATGAAACTAATTGTTTTCTAACCACCCACCGTATGCCTTCCTCCTTGCTGGCCGCGTAGCTTTCAAAAAGGATCAGATTTTTATCTTCCGTGTGTTTGTCTCCTACCTGCCCATTTATGAAAATGTTGACTTGCCATCTGCTGTCACGTGGTCTGCTGTGTTTCTGCCCAAAACCACGAATGCTTGTTGCGCTCCATCAAATGCTGAAACAGATGAATTACTTCAGCGTGTTCTGGACAGTGGATTCATTGATGGTGAAATGAAGGTCTGTCACCCTGATGTTGCGTGAGTGGGTTTGGATCCTCAAAATCGTGCTGTGCAGGCAGTTTCAGTGGAGCGTAGAACCGAAATCCTCCTAGGAAAGTGCCGTGAGGAAGTGCTTGGCTTTATGCAGCAGCTGCAGGGTAGAGAAGTAAACGTATCCCAGAAAATCAGTGGCCCAGAGAAAGCTAAGTGTGACAGCTGCTGCAGGGCAAGCCCAAGGAACCGTTGGTGTTGATCCTGGTGTTCTGGTTGCATGCGACCACAGTCGTGATCAGTTGTTGCAAAATCTTGTAGCTGTAGTAGAAGAATGAGGTAAAGTTTTAGTTGAGCTGTCTTGCCTTTTCTTTTTGGAAAGTCACTTCCGTCCAGGTGGTGAATTTAACATGGATTTCTTCCTTATAAATTCTTTGAAAAAAAAAAACTGTAAAATCTAGTGTTTTGGATGGAAACTATAGGTATTCTGTTTGGGCCTCACTGGTTGTACATTCCTCTGCAGCATGCGCTTGGTGTGGTTTCCAGTCACCGAGGAGAAAAAGGAGCAGAAGTAAGACACCTCCACCTGATGTCAGGCGTGGCGATGAACATGTGGAGGGAAGAAAGAGGAGGGGCACTTTCCAGAATGCATTTATTTTAAGAGAGATGGTAGGTGTTTCAGAGGAGCATCGTGTAGGTTTATCCATCGTGAGGTCCCTTCTGAAAATATTAGCAAGTTGACTGGTGGTGAAAAGAATAGAGAATACAGAGAGTCTGGGCAGGACTTTCAAGGCTCCCATACTGCCATAGAAATATCTGCTAACATAGAGGAAGGTAATGTGAAGAGCATATCTCAAGATGGACTTTCTAGTCACCAAGGTGGATTCTTTTTAGAAGAAAATCCAACCGAAAAGGAAAAATAGTTAAATGAGGCTTCACTGAGTGAAAGAGTAATGTCAGGATGGAGTGAAAATCATGATTTACAGCCACCAGTACTAAAGGTGAGTACTGATTCCCAGATACCTGAAGAGAATGCAAATCCTGATTCTGATTCACATCCAATACCTTCAGAAAATGAAGCATTTCTGAGCGCTTCCAACAAGCAGGTTGTCCAACTATGTTGTTATCTGTTTAGTATTGAATGCATCCTCAAATTTGGGATTCTCCTTCAAGGTATTTTTTTTATCAAATCGATTAAGTGACAGTGAGAGTGTTACCAGGAGACCCGATGAAATTTATTACAGAGATTCTCTACTGAGACCTCGCTTGTTTTACGATGTAACCCATGGAAGAGAACCTCATAGAGGCCGATCTGTTTCATATCAGAATATTCATGAAGCATGTTTTACCTTGCAATTTTATGAGCTGCTTCAACGAGTCACTGATTTGGCAGGCATAAAGGTCTCTGTTGGAATTATCATACCTTACAAGCTACAGCTGAAATGTTGCACCGAGAGTTTGATGCTGTCCTCAAATCTGATGAAGGAAAAGGTTTAATTACCATTGCGGTAGATGCCTTTCAGAGCCAGGAGCGATGTTGAATCAGGAGGAACAAGCATGAGCTGCTTTTTCCCTTTTTTCCAGCTATTTTCTTTTTAATTAAATGCATGATTATTGCTTGTTCTCCTGGTAATTGTGTGCTTTGTGTTGGTTTGAGATAAGCTCTGCGTGAGATTTTATCATTTGAAATGTTGTGTGGCTTTTGCACACCTTCCCCTTAAGAGTGTATTTTCTTGCTTTTTTGCTAGATGTGTGAGGGTCTTATTAGATACGTCTGTGTTATGCCTGTAGGAGCAGTTTTCTTTCCTTCTGCGACCTAGTTTTGGACCTTCCTCAGCATGGCAATGAGGAGTTGTTGTTTAAGTTCTGCCCTCTTTAGAAAAAAAAAAAAATGTGATTTGCTTTTTACCTCCGTTATGTATCCCTATGGTTATAGAGGAGAGCAGGTGATAAATGAATAAAACTATTTACCTCTGGAGAAGAAGTGTATTTATTGCCCTTTTGATGTTATCACGGTCTAATATTAAATCGTATTAGAAATGATACTAGAGAGAGACCCTTGCTCATCCTTTTCTTTTTAGCAATCTAATTTGGTATAATCTCATCCCAATTTCATCCCTGGGAGGTCAACTACAAGGTTGGAACATTGTAAATTTTTTTTCCTTTTTGAAGCTTTAACGAACTGTGTATTATGCTTGTCGGATGTGACTGGCTATGACTTGATAGTGGGTTTTCGACGCCGTCTTAGGAAAACATGTTTTGGCCAAATCTAACTTGCGTACCTAGCTTATGATGACCTTAAAAATTTTAGTACCCTGACCAAGGGATATCCTCGTCAGTCCTACATTTGTATTATCTCCCTAACTGGTCTTACGAAAGGTCCACCGACTTCTTTGTGGTGGAAAATTTGAGGGTTTGTTATAAGGAAAACCTTACTTGAACCTTTGGAGAAAATACTTAAAGTATTCAAGGGGCTCTCGTTTTGTACATGGGATATCCTATGCGCCCGACGTAACTGTGTAAGTTTGCTTAATTCTTTTTAGTATTATAAGAAAAGCCCTTCCTTGTCGGACGCCCCCATGGTAGTGAGTGCATGAACAGTGTTTTACCCCTTCCGAGCAACAAACAATGAAGTATATGTCGGATGTGGTGAACATGGAACTAAGTCTGAGGCTTGAGATGCTTTTGGGGACCTGTGAGAGGTAAATTACATTTACCCCCAAGCAACAATGTTTTATGAGACCTTTCTTCGTTATATCAGTAAGTAAGTTAATAGTGTATAACATTGAAATATTTTATTATGTTGGGAATGAAGGGTTTTTCGTTGAGGGATGTGCGGAGTTGACACTTGAGGCTTAAGAGTGCTTTCAAAGTTTCAACTTATCATACGTGGACGTTGTTTAACCTTGAATATATAAATAAATATTGGGTATAACAATCAAAAACGTCAGCTACATTCTTTAAGGTGTACGCATGTGCAATGCATTCCTTTTTACATGATCTTTGGATTGGGTCCTTGAGTGGCCATAACCCCCCCCCTCATAGGCTGTATGAGTTTTAGAGGACTTGTGTGGCATTCTTGCTCTGAGTAGGGATGTTCGGAATAATAAATCTTGTTACCTTTTTTTTGACATTATCAGGAGAATTTACTATTTCTATATCGGGTGGTTGTAGTACGATTCCTTTATTCTGTTTTGTGAATGTGAAGTCGTTATCGCTATCTTACTTAAGGAAAATAAAAAGGTGTATTATGTGGGAAATTTGTTATAATTTAGAATGTATGGTGTAAGGGTAACCTTGGATAGAAAATGCACAATTTTGGCTTTCATATGTTCTGCAGTGTGCCTTTTGTTAACTAGATATCTATTTTGTTTACATTCATACAAATTACTTTTTCTTATGCCTTGGAATGGAAATCATGCACTAGTCATTCAATTAATTTTGATGAAATATCTAGGAAAAGGGAATGCATGCTCATGCCAGTTCTTTTGAACTGACAAAAGCTAACATGTTTTTGCAGGTTGTTTTTCCGAGCTCAAGTATGAAAGAAGTGGTTGTTGTAGTTGCATAGATGATATCCACTTTGGTGCTTGTACGTTGTCTTTTATGGTTAAACTATTGATAACATCTAGTGGAAAAAAATTTAGAAGAAGGGTCAGTGCCTTAGTAAATGTATTGTAGAGTATTGTTGTTGTAACTGTCAAACTTTGCTCTTGAGTTAAAATGTTGAGTTGTAAATCCTTCTAAGACATAGTAGTAATGAGTTTGTAAGCACTATAAAGTGAACTGGATAGTCCTTATAAAAGTTAAACTAAAATTTATATATATGAATATATTAATGTAGATGTGAGCTACTTGATAACATTTGAGACCTGGAACAATCAAGAGGAATCTATCTTTTGTAACAAAATATGATTACTTGTTTTTCCCCGAGCTAAACTAATAAACATTATCCTTTTATGGTGAAACCTTAAATGATCTCATGGTGAAAGCAATGGTTAGATTTTAGAAGATGATAGGATTTAATAAGTAGGAGGGAAATTGATTAATTAAACCTTAAATCTCTCTCTATCGTTTGGAATGTTTTCCTTTGTCAGACTTAATTAAGTAAAGTCTAGATGGAACATTTAACCAATCTTGATAAACTCTTAACCTCAATAAAAGACGGATAGTGAACAATGTGACCTTGAAGCTGAATTCTGTTGTCCTGTTCCGTTAACCCTTACCATGATTCATGGTGATATTTCCTAAGCAAGGTCAAAATTTGATCCTTAAACAAGAAGGTTATTGTTATGAACCCTAAGCGGTACTTTCCCTCAATCGGAGCTTATGCCTTCACCTGTGCAATAGAGGTGTGGAACATGTGTTAGTGACTTGAGTAAGTTTAATTAACCTTGTAAGAAATGGAAAATGTTCTAAAATCAAATGAATAAAAAAGCCTTGGACATAAAATTGATGATCCTAGTTTAGAAAGCTTGGCCTTAAGCTATTTAGTCAATAGTTGAAAAGACAGAAGTTCTCCCTTGTGAAAAGAATTGTGTGAATCATTACATGAAATTTTATAAGAACGTAAGTTAAGAATTAAGAGACATTTTAGTAAACAAGAAAATTTAATAAGAATTTCCTCATGGGATGCCCTAAATGTAAGTGTGTCATGTGGTTGGACTTCCATGTTGTCTTGTCAAAAAAAAAAAAAAAAAAATGTATGTATTGTCCTTGATAGGTGTGAACGTCTCCGTGTTGCCTTTATGGCCATCCTTGTATCAAGTTGTTCACAGTGTTAGTTGTATCCTTGGTGACGACATGTTGCGTCGTGTTATGTGTCAAGCAAAAAAAAAAAAAGTTATCCTGTATTTCACTGTGTTGTATGTGTTGGTATTTTTGGGTTGTTACATTTTGGTATCAGAGCATAGGTTCATGCTCTCGAACCTATGGGCCAGATTGGTGTTGTATGATGATGTTACATGGTGGTGGTGGCGTTACATGATGATACTGCATGATGATGATGATGTTGCATGATGGCGGTAGATATTGGAAGAGTAATGTGCTTCAAGCGTGATGTGATTATTGTCGTAATTGTGATATTGTGAACGCACATGATGTGTATGTCACCTTGTGCATGTTTGTAATCATGTTGATATGATGGGGATGGGAGTATTCTCTCTCCTTCTTGTGGATTCTATGAAGATTTCACGTGTGAATTACTGTTTGTGGCGTGTGAAAAGAATTATATAGTGGATGACATAGTGTTAGAGCATTGTGACATATTGTGATATGTAGGTGTATCAATGTGTTGTATGACTAGATTGATGTTAAAAAAAGATGAGTTGTATCATGATGTTTTTACCATGTTTTGAAGCAATGTGGGTGTACCACCTTGTTATGTAGCAATGGATGTTATGTTGTGATGTACTATGTTCATCGTATGTATGACTGTGCAAATATGTAATGCTTCATGTTGTGATTTGGGGTCATATGGTGAGTGTATGAACCCTATCGTATGGTGATTGCGCTTTGGGTGCAGAATGTGGTAAAGTGATGTATTACGCCCTGTGGATGTATGATTGTGATCTACCCTGTATACATACCATACGTGAGACGTTATGGTAGTTATGTGTGTGCCACCGTTATGTTAGTGATGTTGTTGTATGTTATGTTGTGAACCTTACGCTAACCGATCCTGAGGGAAATCGGTAGAAGTGTATGTTGAGAGTGAGGAATGGTGTACCATGGGTCAATAACTCGAGTCAAAACTCGGTTTAGTAGATAACATGTGATTCTTTCCTCTCTCCCTATGTGGTTGTATGTATGCAACCTTAGTGTATCTATGACTATGTTTAGCCTTGTCGAAGTGGTGGCGGGATGATTCAGATGGAGGTGATGACAGTTGTATTATTGATATGTATTTTACGAGCTGAGGCTCGATGTTCCGAGTGCTAGCAACTCGTTGAGTACCCCTTTGGTGGCTAGATAAGGCCACACAGTTATCGTAATGTGACATTATTATAAGTTGATTTTATTCGTAAATTGAGCTTTTTACCTTATTTTGTAAGGACCAGCAACTTTTCTTGATTGCAATGCTTTAAAATTTTGGGCATTTCCTTGGTTTGTGGCACTAACATGGGGATTTTGATACTAACTTTGGCTATTTGGCCATTTATTTTAGCTTGATTTGGGGTCTTCTTTTAAAATTTGGAATTCTTACCGCCTTGCCCAAGGCTTATACTTTGCCACTTTGGCACTTTGATTGGATTGTTGTGCTGGTTCTATTGTCGTGATGTGTGGAATAGGGTCATAGGATGCACCATGTAATGGTCTAACCTATGGACCCGCTTCGTTGTATAGGGGTACGCCCCAAGGAGTACAGATAACTAGCGGGTTGTTGAACCACGCGTTATTATGTCACTTGGGTTAGGAGTGTTCGGACTCTATGTGTCTTGGACCATAGGGTTAACCGGCCTCCTTGAGGGAGGCATAAGAGTACTTGAGGGAGGCATAAGAGTTTGAGGAGGCATAAGAGGAGAGGCATAAGAGTTTGAGGGAGGCATAAGAGTTTGAGGGAGGCATAAGAGACTTGAGGGAGGCATAAGAGTTTGAGGGAGGCTTATGATATTTGTCTGTATGGTTGATGTTTCAGGATATATGTTGAGTTATTGTGCGTTGTTTGGTAGTGGTCTTTTGATGTATGTGTTACTCATGTCAGATGGATATGTGTTGTGATGTGTGGTTATGTCATTGATTTCCTTGTGGACACTATGTACCTGTAGCATGGTTTGGTGTTATGTGAGTTTTTCACTGATGCAAATTGAGGGAATGTCTGGTGGATTGTAATACTCTTTTGTTTGAGTATTTTGTATGTCAGTCATTGATGTGTGACGAGTACTATGTTATGTGGAGTGTGCCTATTCTATTCCGTAATTGTGTAACCTTTTGTGGTGTAATACAATCTTGAAGTATATACTTGTGTACTTGTGAATCCGTAGGGTCTTGTGAACCTGATAGGGTGTTGTGTTAGCAGCTCATGTTGGGCACCCACAATAAGGAATAAATCAAAACTCTTCAATGATGATATTTTTAAAAGAGACTAAAACTAGAAATAATGATAATGGAAAGAGACTAATGAAATGATGAACAAGAAAGAACTGCCAATCTTCACAGAACATTGAAAGTTAAAAATTCTACCAAATGTTCCTAAGGCTACCCTGTGACCGTGCTTTAATCAACTAAAATTTTAAACCATAGGGTGTACTTTCTCCTTTACCTGTTCTTGGTTACGTACCTTTTTCCTTTCCTCTGTGTTATGTCGCATCGAGGACGATGCTTTCTTAAGGGGAGGAGAATGTAATGCCCTGTTCTACGTTACACCTATTCATCCTGTGGCGATCGAGTGCTAAGCATGGAGTGTCGTTGTGCCTTCATCGACCTCGATTGTTGACCATTATGACTATAATTGATAATTATTTCACAAGCTGTAAAATGATAATAATGATAATAATAATAATAATGACATTATGATTGTATTATCGATCAACGATTGTATTTTATTATTACCTTCTTTATATCGATTGTTATCGATATCATCCTCTGTTATCGTTAAACTATCCTTTTGATTTGTTTGTCACTCCCGCCTTGACTATCTGATCCCACATGCATGCCTCATTACAATTCTTAATTTCGGGGTGCACTTATTGTTGCGTCCATTGCCTTTCCTCCCACGTTGGATTATGGATGCGACAGGCTAGACATGAGGAGACGTGGGCTACATTGTTGTCCTTGGACTCTTTATTTCCTTGTTTTCTAGCAAGAGGGGTGCGTGGTAGAGTGTATGGCCTCCTGCCATATTCCTTTTTATTTTATTTGGTGCCTTGTTTGGCATATGTTGGTGGGGATTAATGAAACTAATTGTTTTCTAACCACCCACCGTATGCCTTCCTCCTTGCTGGCCGCGTAGCTTTCAAAAAGGATCATATTTTTATCTTCCGTGTGTTTGTCTCCTACCTGCCCATTTATGAAAATGTTGACTTGCCATCTGCTGTCACGTGGTCTACCTGCTGTTTCTACCCAAAACCACGAATGCTTGTTGCGCTCCATCAAATGCTGAAACAGATGAATTGCTTCAGCGTGTTCTGGACAGTGGATTCATTGATGGTGAAATGAAGGTCTGTCACCCTGATGTTGCGTGAGGTGGGTTTGGATCCTCAAAATCGTGCTGTGCAGGTAGTTTCAGTGGAGCGTAGAACTGAAATCCTCCTAGGAAAGTGCCGTGAGGAAGTGCTTGGCTTTATGCAGTAGCTGCAGGGTAGAGAAGTAAATGTATCCCAGAAAATCAGTGGCCACAGAGAAAGCTAAGTGTGACAGCTGCTGCAGGGCAAGCCCAAGGAACCGTTGGTGTTGATCCTGGTGTTCTGGTTGCACGCGACCACAGTCGTGATCAGTTGTTGCAAAATCTTGCAGCTGTAGTAGAAGAACGAGGTAAAGTTTTAGTTGAGCTATCTTGCCTTTTATTTTTGGAAAGTCGCTTCCGTCCAGGTGGTGAATTTAACATGGATTTCTTCCTTATAAATTCTTTGAAAAAAACCTGTAAAATCTAGTGTTTTGGATGGAAACTATAGGTATTCTGTTTGGGCCTCACTGGCTGTACATTCCTCTGCAGCATGCGCTTGGTGTGGTTTCCAGTCACCGAGGAGAAAAAGGAGCAGAAGCAAGACACCTCCACCTGATGTCAGGCGTGGCGATGAACATGTGGAGGGAAGAAAGAGGAGGGGCACTTTCCAGAATGCATTTATTTTAAGAGAGATGGTAGGTGTTTCAGAGGAGCATCGTGTAGGTTTATCCATCGTGAGGTCCCTTCTGAAAATATTAGCAAGTTGACTGGTGGTGAAAAGAATAGAGAATACAGAGAGTCTGGGCAGGACTTTCAAGGCTCCCATACTGCCATAGAAATATCTGCTAACATAGAGGAAGGTAATGTGAAGAGCATATCTCAAGATGGACTTTCTAGTCACCAAGGTGGATTCTTTTTAGAAGAAAATCCAACCGAAAAGGAAAAAAATATTAAATGAGGCTTCATTGAGTGAAAGAGTAATGTCAGGATGGAGTGAAAATCATGATTTACAGCCACCAGTACTAAAGGTGAGTACTGATTCCCAGATACCTGAAGAGAATGCAAATCCTGATTCTGATTCACATCCAATACCTTCAGAAAATGAAGCATTTCTGAGCACTTCCAACAAGCAGGTTGTCCAACTATGTTGTTATCTATTCAGTATTGAATGCATCCTCAAATTCGGGATTCTCCTTCAAGGTATTTTTTTAATCAAATCAATTAAGTGACAGTGAGAGTGTTACCAGGAGACCCGATGAAATTTATTACAGAGATTCTCTACTGAGACCTCACTTATTTTACGATGTAACCCATGGAAGAGAACCTCATAGAGGCCGATCTATTTCATATCAGAATATTCATGAAGCACGTTTTACCTTGCAATTTTATGAGCTGCTTCAACGAGTCACTGATTTGGCAGGCATAAAGGTCTCTGTTGGAATTATCATACCTTACAAGCTACAGCTGAAATGTTGCACCGAGAGTTTGATGTTGTCCTCAAATCTGATGAAGGAAAAGGTTTAATTACCATTGCGGTAGATGCCTTTCAGAGCCAGGAGCGATGTTGAATCAGGAGGAACAGGCATGAGCTGCTTTTTCCCTTTTTTCCAGCTATTTTCTTTTTAATTAAATGCATGATTATTGCTTGTTCTCCTGGTAATTGTGTGCTGTGTTGGTTTGAGATAAGCTCTGCGTGAGATTTTATCATTTGAAATGTTGTGTGGCTTTTGCACGCCTTCCCCGCCAAGAGTGTATTTTCTTGCTTTTGCTAGATGTGTGAGGGGTCTTATTAGATACGTCTGTGTTATGCCTGTAGGAGCAGTTTTCTTTCCTTCTGCGACCTAGTTTTGGACCTTCCTCAGCATGGCAATGAGGAGTTGTTGTTTAAGTTCTGCCCTCTTTAGAAAAAAAAAAAAAATGTGATTTGCTTTTTACCTCCGTTATGTATCCCTATGGTTATAGAGGAGAGTAGGTGATAAATGAATAAAACTATTTACCTCATGAGAAGAAGTGTATTTATTGCCCTTTTGATGTTATCACGGTCTAATATTAATTCGTATTGGAAATGATACTAGAGAGACCCTTGCTCATCCTTTTCTTTTTAGCAATCTAATTTGGTATAATCTCATCCCAATTTCATCCCTAGGAGGTCGACTACAAGGTTGGAACATTGTAAATTTCTTTTTCCTTTTAGAAGCTTTAACGAACTATGTATTATGCTTGTCGGATGTGACTGGCTATGACTAGATAGTGGGTTTTCGACGCCGTCTTATGCAAACATGTTTTGGCCAAATCTAACTTGCTTACCTAGCTTATGATGACCTTAAAAATTTTAGTACCCTGACCAAGGGATATCCTCGTCAGTCCTACATTTGTATTATCTCCCTAACTGGTCTTACGAAAGGTCCACCGACTTCTTTGTGATGGAAAATTTGAGGGTTTGTTATAAGGAAAACCTTACTCGAACCTTTGGAGAAAATACTTAAAGTATTCAAGGCGCTCTCATTTTGTACATGGGATATCCTATGCACCCGACGTAACTGTGTAAGTTTTCTTAATTCTTTTTAGTATTATAAGAAAAGCCCTTCCTTGTCGGACGCCCCCATGGTAGTGAGTGCATGAACAGTGTTTTACCCCTTCCGAGCAACAAACAATGAAGTATATGTCGGATGTGGTGAACATGGAACTAAGTCTGAGGCTTGAGATGCTTTTGGGGACCTGTGAGAGGTAAATTACATTTACCCCCAAGCAACAATGTTTTTTTGAGACCTTTCTTCGTTATATCAGTAAGTAAGTTAATAGTGTATAACATTGAAATATTTTATTATGTTGGGAATGAAGGGTTTTTCGTTGAGGGATGTGCGGAGTTGGCACTTGCGGCTTAAGAGTGCTTTCAAAGTTTCAACTTATCATACGTGGACGTTGTTTAACCTTGAATATATAAATAAATATTGGGTATAACAATCAAAAACATCAGCTACATTCTTTAAGGTGTACGCATGTGCAATGCATTCCTTTTTACATGATCTTTGAATTGGGTCCTTGAGTGGCCATAACCCCCTCATAGGTGTATGAGTTTTAGTGGGCTTGTGTGGCATTCTTGCTCTGAGTAGGGATGTTCGGAATAATAAATCTTGTTACCTTTTTTTTGACATTATCAGGAGAAATTACTATTTCTATATCGGGTGGTTGTAGTACGATTCCTTTATTCTGTTTTGTGAATGTGAAGTCGCTATCGCTATCTTACTTAAGGAAAATAAAAAGGTGTATTATGTGGGAAATTTGTTATAATTTAGAATGTATGGTGTAAGGGTAACCTTGGATAGAAAATGCACAATTTTGGCTTTCATATGTTCTGCAGTGTGCCTTTTGTTAACTAGATATCTATTTTGTTTACATTCATACAAATTACTTTTGCTTATGCCTTGGAATGGAAATCATGCACTAGTCATTCAATTAATTTTGATGAAATATCTAGGAAAAGGGAATGCATGCTCATGCCAGTTCTTTTGAACTGACAAAAGCTAACATGTTTTTGCAGGTTGTTTTTCCGAGCTCAAGTATGAAAGAAGTGGCTGTTGTAGTTGCATAGATGATATCCACTTTGGTGCTTGTACGTTGTCTTTTATGGTTAAACTATTGATAACATCTAGTGGAAAAAAAAATTTAGAAGAAGGGTCAGTGCCTTAGTAAATGTATTGTAGAGTATTGTTGTTGTAACTGTCAAACTTTGCTCTTGAGTTAAAATGTTGAGTTGTAAATCCTTCTAAGACATAGTAGTAATGAGTTTGTAAGCACTATAAAGTGAACTAGATAGTCCTTATAAAATTTAAACTAAAATTTATATATATGAATATATTAATGTAGATGTGAGCTACTTGATAACATTTGAGACCTGGAACAATCAAGAGGAAACTATCTTTTGTAACGAAATATGATTACTTATTTTTTTTCCCGAGCCAAACTAATAAACATTATCCTTTTATGGTGAAATCTTAAATGATCTCATGGTGAAAGCAATGGTTAGATTTTAGAAGATGATAGGATTTAATAAGTAGGAGGGAAATTGATTAATTAAACCTTAAATCTCTCTCTATCGTTTGAAATGTTTTCCTTTGTCAAACTTAATTAAGTAAAGTCTAGATGGAACATTTAACCAATCTTGATAAACTCTTAACCTCAATAAAAGACGGATAGTAAACAATGTGACCCTGAAGCTAAATTCTGTTGTCCTGTTCTGTTAACCCTTACCTTGATTCATGGTGATATTTCTTAAGCAAGGTCAAAATTTGATCCTTAAACAAGAAGGTTATTGTTATGAACCCTAAGCGGTACTTTCCCTCAATCGGAGCTTATGCCTTCACCTGTGCAATAGAGGTGTGGAACATGTGTTAGTGACTTGAGTAAGTTTAATTAACCTTGTAAGAAATGGAAAATGTTCTAAAATCAAATGAATAAAAAGCCTTGGACATAAAATTGATGATCCTAGTTTAGAAAGCTTGGCCTTAAGCTATTTAGTCAATAGTTGAAAAGAAAGAAGTTCTCCCTTGTGAAAAGAATTGTGTGAATCATTACATGAAATTTTATAAGAACGTAAGTTAAGAATTAAGAGACATTTTAGTAAACAAGAAAATTTAACAAGAATTTCCTCATGGGATGCCCTAAATGTAAGTGTGTCATGTGGTTGGACTTCCATGTTGTCTTGTCAAAAAGAAGAAAAAAAAATGTATGTATTGTCCTTGATAGGTGTGAACGTCTCCGTGCTGCCTTTATGGCCATCCTTGTATCAAGTTGTTCACAGTGTTAGTTGTATCCTTGGTGACGACATGTTGCGTCGTGTTATGTGTCAAGCAAGTCAAAAAAAAAAGTTATCCTGTATTTCACTGTGTTGTATGTGTTGGTATTTTTTCCTCCTCTCTCAACCAGTTCTCTTATAAAGTAATATCATATGGCTATGTTCTTGATGCATCCATGGAAAAATGGGTTCTTTTATAGAGCAATAGAAAATAAAATATCAAAAAATATTTTTGCTGCATATTTTTGCTCCCCATTCAAAAATGATATCCAAATAAATTGACAGATTGTTGAGTTTGCAACTATGTACTTTATTTCGGTAGTGGAGAGTGAAATGATGGGTTTCTTCTTGAAGCCCATGAAATAGGTATTGACTTGATATTGAATGCATATCCAAATGTGTTCTTTATGTCATCAATACTTCATACATACTAACTATTTTAATATCCAATAACTCAAAATAAATTAACGAAGTATACAAAATTCCATGGCCTTTTGTGCCATTGACATATCTCATTTTTTTCCTATTTGCAAGTAGTGTGTTTCTTTTGGAGTGCATGAACCTAGAGATTAGACTAACTCCATACATAATATTAGGTCTTCTTGTTGTTAAATACTTGAAACTTTTAGTCGGACTCTTATATAATGTTGGATCCAGACACTATTGCAATCATCCTTACTTAACTTTAGACTTGTTGTCACTCGTGTTGATGTTGGATTTTTTATTCACCATTTTCGATCTCTTAAAATTTTAATTTTCGTATTTAAATGGAAATATTCAAATACCATCATCCATATATTTTACCTCAATGCCAAGAGAATGCTTTAAGAGTCCTAAATTCGTCATCTCAAACTCTTTCTTCATTTGTAATTTGAACTCTTTTATAAGCATATTTCTATTTCCATTAAAAATGAAATCATCCATATATAATACATTAATTAAAACTTCTATTTTATTTCTTTCCTTAATGTAGATAATTGGTTCACTTATACTCTTGCTAAATCCATTGCTTAGTGAATATGATTTTATGCAATTATACCATGCCCTTGGTGCTTGCTTGAACCCATAAAGTGAATTTTTCTACTTGTATGTACATTATTCTCATGACCTAGATTCTCATAGCCATGTGGTTATTCCATCTACACTTATTAATCTATGAAACCATTTAGGAAGGTTTATTTGACATCCATATAATGTACCTTACATTTACGTTGAGCTTTTTAATGCTAAGATAGTTCTCACAGTTTCCATCCTTGTTATAGAAGAAAACATTTCATTATAATATTATCCAAATTGTTGTTTTTACCCTTTTTCAAATAGCCTTGGCTTATGTTGGCTTATGTCCCTCAATTTTTCCTTGTATTTTGCTCTTGGTTTCATAAACCCACATAACACTAATGATCTATTTTTCTACTACAAGTTTTATTAGCTCCCATATTTCATTCTTCTTAATTTCTTGTATTTCCTCATCCATGGCTTCATGCCATTTATTATCCTTAATTTTTTCATCAAATTTTATAGGATTAGCATCGAAAATAAGGAAAATTTAATACTATCATTCTCATCATCTTCCCACCTTTATTTCTCATATAATATCTCTTGTGGAATCCTTTTACCTAAATATTTCCCTAAAATGATGAAGCATTTCTTCCTCTCAAGTTACAAGATGATGTAGGATTCCCTTGAGCTGAATCTTATGCTCCACTCTATTTTCTATTGCTTGTGTAATTAATTTTTTAATGGGACTCAAAATCAGTGTCGAAGTGGATGTGCTACTTGTCAATTTTGTATCAAGTATGAGTTTAATTACCCTTTTTCTTCTTTTCTTGTTTTATCTTTATCATCCTATTATGCATCTTCTACAAAATAAATATCTTTGTTCATTATCAAATCCTTTTGAATGGATAGTATATCTTGTAAGATTTTGATTTCTCTCTATATTCAATTAAGATGCATCTATCTCCTATGATATCCCATTTCATTCATCTTTTCTTGGACTCATAGGTTATGCCACTCACCATTTTATTTTTATTTTCATTGTTGGGCTTTCTATTTCTCCGTGCCTTCATGTCATGAATTTTTTTCAAGCATCTATTCAAACAAGTAAAAAAATTTATACATCTTCACCTCAATGTGTTTGACAATCCCTTGGCCTTTATCATGCTTGTTTTCATCTCTCCAATATTTATATATTCTTACTTTCTGTTATACCATCTTGTTGGAGTTTTTACCTTTTTTAAACTATTTCTTGATCACATTATCCTTACATAACTTTAAAAACTCCTTTGAAATGTATTTTCCCCCTTTATCTATTCTCAATATTTTTATATAGTGGTCACTCTATTTTTCAATTTTGTCCTTGAATTTTTGAAGATTTTAAATACCTCATTTCTATGCTTTAATAAGTAGACTCATGTCTTTCTATTGCAATCATCTATGAATGTTATGGAATATTCATGGGCCCACACAAAGTTGAATCAGTTATCTTAAGTTGATCTTTTTCTCTCAATAATTTACCCGAGGGAAAAGCAAATCATGTTTTCCTCCCCCAATATACACCCCTAAAAACTTTAGTGGGTTGTTAAATTATAATTATTCCTCTCACTATCTATTTCTTACAAACAAGATTGAATCCATTGAAGCTCAAATAACCATATCTCATGTGCTATTCATTAGATTGATTCACTACAACTATTATAAATGCTCGCATAACTCATTTTGCATTCTTAATAGATTTCTTTTTCTTTTTCTTTTTATTTTTCTTTTTCATTTTTAACATTTTTTATTTCCTATTGCTTTCATTTCTATAATATATTACACACTTTATGTTTTAAAATTTAACAATATATCCCATTTAGACTAGTTTCCGATACTACTAAGGTTATGTATTAACCGTTAGACATAGTCAGCGTCTTAAATCTTCATCTTGTCACCTTTCTTGACCTTAGACTTTATTAATTCATCTATATTATTAAATATTTTCTTGTTCCCACTCATGTGGTTGTTATAGCCACTATCAAGATATTGAAATTCAATATTTCTTTTCTCATGTATGTTGTAAGTGATACAAAAAAATTCACTCTTGTGATTTTTCATCTTGTTTTCCTTCAAAAAAGATACATTTTATTTATTTGTATCATATTCAATTTTCCTACATTCAATTACATAGTGTGCATGTTTTTTTGTAGAATAGTAACATTGGACATCGGATTTTTCATACCTTTAGGAAGGACCTCCTAGAGAAGTACAGTCAATTCTTCCTCTTCCTCTTCTTTGTGATTTTGTATGATTGTGTATGCCTCCATCTTGGATATTGTTAAATTTACCTCTTCTATTTTATTGTCTTCCCTCCCCTACCTCTCACACTCACATACTATTTAAAGTAATTTTCAAGAGAAGGGTTGGTTATCCTATTTAACATATGTTCGTGCGTTTTAAATGAACCCATCATCTCATCAATTGTTATTTATTTTGAGTCCTTGGACTCTTGTATTACTACCACAAGAGGATAAAAATTTCATAGGAAGACTCCTTATAACTGTCTCTACTATCATATGGTGTTCCATAAAATCTTCATTGGTGTTGATCTTATTAACTATGCTCATAGCTATGGTAAAAAAATCATTAATGGACATAAATTCCCTCATTTATAAGGTTTAAAAATCTCTCATTAACAATTGTAGCTCTTAAGAAAATTCACTTTATCACTTCCTTTGTTAATATTTTGCAAGATATCCCATGATTACTTGAATTTAGTAGTTTTTTCGATTAGGAGGAAGATGAAATTATTAGCATGTTGAATATAACTTAGAGATTTATTATCTTTCTTGTTACTCTCCTTTGACTAGATATTTTTGTTTGTGTGAATAAATTAAATGCATCCTTGTAAGATGGATCCGTATATCCTCCATCAACTAGATCCCACAACTCATGAAAGTAAAATATTGTGTTCATTTTGATGCACTAGTCATCTTTTTTTCCCATCAAACATTGGTGGTTGCTTCCATGAGCTACTATTGTTAGCCGCATGATCAGATATGCCCAAAATATAATGAATCGATACCAACTTTTTGCAAATATAGACTACCCTAATTTTCTAAACATGGGAATCTTTCATACCAATTTTTTAGAAATATGGACTACCACTGATTTATTGAATAAGGGAAGCACTAATACTAGACCATTGAAAATAAATAGATTCAACAATAAGTATTGCTACTAGTAGTGTATCAACATATAAGTAGAACTATTAAAAATAAGAACACCAAAAAAATATAAATATACACACAAAATTATATTAAACATATGTTCCTAACAACTATTTCTATATTCTTTCTTATTTTTGGTGCTTTGTTCATCTACTTCTATTGTTTCTTCATAGGAAAGTTTGAACAAAAGAAACTCTTATTCTCTTTATTGTCACTTCAATCAATCAACATTTAATAAACAAATATTGCTTGAAGAATTAGATCCAATAAATGTTTTGGACTAACAAGAGTAGATAACAACAAGGCCATGATATGGAAAATCCTACCAAAGATAATGCTTTGTGGTATGTGGGGAAGAATATTAAATTTGTAAAATATTTAAGAGGTTTATGAGAGATAAAGAGTAGATGGGTTTTGGAAAATGTAGGTGTATGTGCTTAGGTAGATTTGTATGTAAAAAAATTGGATACTATGGATTTGTGTTCCTCCTTTACCATTATTTCTCTCTTGTTGCATATTGGATTTGATAGCAATAAGGTTCTAATTTGAAATCAAGAAGTATTATAAAGACATGAATGCATTATTGCATTTAGGAAAATTATGCAGAGATATACAAAGGGTTGAGGCACTTGTATACATTTGATTTTTTGTTTAACTACATAAATTGTTCATTTCATGACATTTCACAAAGAGGGATTGATTGAAATAGGTCCTTGAATCCACACACTAATTTTAACAATTTCTCTAAGGTGTTAATTTTGAATTACAACCTAGAGAAAGGATAATTTTCCTTGTCACTTGTAATGAATTCCTAAAAAGTGGGAAATAATTTCAAAACCTAAGAGAACAGGATCCATGTCATACATGGCAAGTTTCATGTTTACATAAAATATTAAAAACAATAATTTGTGGTTAAAATTGTTCCATTTTAACCAGGCCACTCGATCGTTGAATGCTGTCAAAACCTCCCTTTCTATTTATTTTTGGGAGACATGTTATATGCGGAAAAATGTTTCTCCAGATAAGGGTTGATTTGTCATTTCAATGGAATTTTCCATGGCCTACTGCTCCTTCCCTCTTGGATTTCCTTGAATTGGCAACCACTCATGAAAGGTAAGGTGGCAATTGACCCCTGTGCTAAATGGTTTTTTACTATGGTCTTTAATGTTATTAAAGATAGAGATGTTATCTTATCCAAGTTATGGGAACTACATAATCATCACTTGTTGATGAAACCATGGTTCTCGTCCTTCAATCCAATCACTGAAACATTCAATGTCAAGCCTATATGGGTTCCATTACCTCATCTTCCACTACAGTTTTGGGGAGGAGAGTTTGATTTCTATTGGTAATGCATTGGGTAGGTGTTTTTCCATTGATTCTAAAAGTGAACTTTATACCCATACTACATATGCCCGCATTCTGGTGGATCTGGATACCTCTCTTAATCTACCTGCTTCCATTGAACTCAAAGTTTTGGATAGGATATGGACTCAACCTCTTGACTATGAAGGCCTGCCATTCATATGCAGGAAATGTTTTTCCTTG
The DNA here is from genome assembly GCA_018340775.1 of Taxus wallichiana var. yunnanensis. Taxonomy (NCBI): domain Eukaryota; kingdom Viridiplantae; phylum Streptophyta; class Pinopsida; order Cupressales; family Taxaceae; genus Taxus; species Taxus wallichiana. Next base: position 333,728,244 of record CM031239.1, on the reverse strand, counting down.
GGTCACCTTGTTTCCAATAGTTGGAAAGTGAAACAAAAGGTGAATGAAAAAGTTTCTTAGTGGAAGGACTCCCAACCCAACCTGTTGGTTGTTGGGGATGTTCTAGATATTTCCTTGGAAGATTCAACGGAGGATGTTCGAGAGAATGTCACTTTTGAGATTCGGGAGGAGTCTAAAATTGAAGAAGGGAGATTTAGTTACCATTTAAGACTCTCATTTCCCCATTGTGCGGGTGATGTCTCTCCCTTCGAGGTCCGATTCTAGTTGTATTAAAAATAGAATCTTAAAGGAGGAGTCATATGTTGGGAAAATTAGATCTTTGAAATCGTGGATTCCAATCCATCTAGATGAAAACACGGATCCTAATAGGTGTGATGGTTGGACAATCATGAATAGAAAAAGAAAGGAAATACTTTTAGTGCTCCTCTTAAAATGAACTTACGATCCCATGGTTGAGTTTCTCATGGGTAAAAAAATTTTGTCTTGTTAGGATTTTTCAATAGAGGTTTAGATTGTTTCTTGAGGAAGGTCAATGGTGTTTGACTAGATTTTTGGAGTATTCTTTTCCCTCTTTTGGTTCTTCCTAGCCTTGGTTTTGGGAGGTTTCTTTGATTGGTCTGTTTTTGATCTAGTGACCACGCTTCACTTTGTTTCTTGTTGTGCTTTGATGCCTATCTTTCAAGTGTACATGGTTCTTGATCCCTTCAAAAACACTCTTTTTACCTTATCTAAAAAAATTGTTCCACTTTCAACATCACCCAAAATCCTCTTGATTACAAAATATAATAAATCTCTACAATAACTGGGAAAAAGCACCTGCAAAACAAATCATTTAAACAAAAAAATATAACAACTAAAAACTCATTCAAAACATGTGGATCCATTGTGGCATATGCTCGGTTTTCTGTATTGACATCCATTTTTGGGTACAAATTTCGATCATAACCCCGCTTATGGACCATGTCAATAAAATTTGCTTCTATGAAAGATAAGAGCAATACTTGAATAATCTTCCCTTATCAAGCCCTTAGGTACCAACTCCTCCATTACCCCGTGTCAAGGTCGTATCCTTTCTTTAAGACTATAACCCACAAATGTAGGGAAAATACCAGAAAATTTTAGGTAATATGCATATTTTTGATTAAATAATCAATATGGGGCTTCAAGCATTCAGTTCATAATCTAAGTACATGTGGTTGTTTCATGCTCATTCTATAAATATCATTATAAGATAAGCCATAGTGAAAAAGAGAGCAATGGTCAATTGAAGGTTTTTATAACTAATGCGAGATAACGGCACTCAAGGCATGTGTCAAAGGATGAAAAAAAGGTTCAAATTCTATCTTCTATAACAAATCTGATTTTTTGGAGAGATTTTCATCGAAGGCACAAAGGAAATTGGGGTATCTCGATCAAAATCTTTGCAATATGTTGCTTTTTTAAGTTACATTGTTTAAGATATTAAATTCTAGGTTTGAGTGTTTTGTCAATCCTCAAGATTTGGATTTTAGATAAGACATGATAATGGTCACAAGATCCTCTTCAACAAACAAATATTTCAAATATTCAACATGCCTTTCCAGGTTCTTAAAAATATATCATAGTGCCCATGCAAAGCGCCAAACCAATTTATTAAGATGATCCTTATCCCTACACAAATTTTCCAAAAGCTTCACCCTAGGTATTAGATCTCTCTCCACATTCAACAAAATAAGGGTCGGATCAAAGTTCATGAATCCACCAAAACTCCTTTTCCACCTTAAAGTCTTTCAAGCTAAGTCACACAAATCACCGATTTTTCGCCTAAAAATTTGAAATGCGTCGAATTCAAATAAAATTGCATAAAATCATTGAAAATTGCCGCTAAAATCGAATATTCGAATTTTAAATCAATTTTGAGGAATTTTTGAAATATTTCTAGATTACACTAGTAACAAAAGGGTTAGCGGTCTCTAAACCGGAAAAGGTTATTTGCCACTAGGCAAAAGGGGGGGCCAACAAATAATCCAGCACCCTTTATGTTGCTCTTGTTACCTAAAAAGTTTTTAGATAGCCACATTCATTGAACTGCAAGCATTAAAATCAAAATTTGTCGAATCTCAAACCACAACAAAAAATTATTGAAATTTTCCATTACATTAGTATAGAGCTTATTCTGCTTGCCCTTTTTTGTCCGGTTATTATATTTGCTTTGTAAAACCCTAAATGTTTTTGGTAGCTCTGTAAAACTTTACACACAGAGACAATCCACATTACAGACATACACGGTATGGAGAAGCTGCGTATATGTTGTGTTGTGGAGATTCCAAGCTATGAAGAACACGCACATCAAAACATTGTGAAAATGTGTATAAAGTTTGCGGTTTGCAACTATATTATAAAGTTCTAAAATTGTGTCTTATATAAAATTTTATTTTTGTAAAAAAATTATAAGAGTGTCATTTTTAATTTCATATAGGATCTCATAAATTTGTACGCAATATGTACAATGGACACAAAACAACCACGTGTACTTAGATTAGGAACTGAACGCTTGAATCCCAAGATTGATTATTTAATCAACAACATGCATTTTACACATCCTTCTACCTTTAAACATCTTACCACAAAATTAATACAAGTTTACAAGCTCATTTCTCATAACACAAAATTAGCATCTAAATTTTATAAATTGGCATGCAAACCAAGAAACATTTACCGATGTAAAAGAGTGTGTCAAAATACCTGTACAGGCGTTCATAACTCATAAATGTCTGACTATGAGAAGCCCTCAACAATCCTTTTGTCACGGATCCAATGTAGAAAACGTCCTGACTAAGAAAACACCTCAATTGATTGTAAACTGATTGTTATCTATCTTCAGATTGGTAAATTACATAATTTTCTGGACGAAACATTGCTACTTACTTGATTGAAATAGAGAAGGCCATTTACTTGATTGAAATAGCGTAGGCCACTTAGAGGAGAGGCTAGGACAGACAGTTTTACGTTAGTCACAAATCTAAAGAATAATTTGATGAAAACATGTGTATGCCGCGTACACTGAGATTGAGATTGTTCCCTTGTCCGTTTCTACCCTGTCATATTGTTGAAGCCGAGCAGTAATCCGGGCTATTTCATCCACAGGAGGAGTTGTTCCGCTCACGAATATAGATTCTAATATTCCCTTCTGTTCTTGAGTCACCTTCCATCTGCTGCAGATGCTCTCCACAACACTAGAAGACCGGACTAGCGTAGAGTACTGTCATAAAAGCAAAAATAAATAAAAAACTGCTAAAAAAGCTTCAGTTGTGAGGAAAAAGCTTTCTACTAAATTAGTATTTTAAATGCTACTTTCTATTTTAAATGCTAAACATCAATTCCATTTACATCATTCTACTTTCTATTTTAAATGCTAAACAGCAAATGGAGAGTTCACGCAAAGATTCTTCACGTTCTTGTTAAGTTTTTGTGGGTTCCCTTCTGGTGGTAGAATCGGTGCATTCTGAATTTTGCAAGGCGTTTAAGTCATTTTAGATGTCAAAATACAGCCACTTTTAAAATATGAGAGTCTTGGTTGACGAGTAAATATATAATTTAAACATTAAAATGACATGTATATTTAAAATTTGAACAATATATATACATATACATGTAATTTAATTTACAAACTTTCTTTTTATATGTATGTATGTATACGTATATAAAAAGAAAGTTTGTAAATTAAATAGTACACACTACACATTTTTTTGGAATATATTGGGTAAAAGGAGGGTTTTAGAAGGTCCCACAACCTTTATACAAAAAGCCCATTAGGCCAGATCTAGCATTTGAATTTGCAGAGCAAAAATACCCGAGAAGATTCCAAAAAGGAGAACGAAGAAAAACCGAGCCGTGAAAAAGAGAAGAAACATTAGATGAGCTTCTTCACTCGGATGAGCATTTTTAGCTCTAGGAGAGCAGTCGTTGCAGGAAGATCGGCACTTGAGAAGCTCGACAGGTCGTCAGCTAAAGCTGCCCTGGTGGAATCCGTGAAGTCCTCCCATGCTTTCAGAGCCTTGAAGGCACACTGAAGTTTACTTAGGATGGAGGAAATGATATCAGCTCTGTTATGGTCTTTTTTAGCAACAGCAGACTCAATATCAGCAGTATTAGAGTCCATAACAGGAGGGGAGAGAGGAGTGTCAGCAGCAAAATCTTTAACAGCAGAGGGGTCCTTAGTACCCGCAGAGTGAGAAGAGGGTTCCGCCACATGTTGATTAATATCATCCTGCTCCGCTTCCGGGGAATCAGGGTACAGATGAGCAAGCCCCAAAAGATCAGCCGCGCTAGAGTAGTCGGGGCTGGAGACAGGAGAAGGAGCATGGCCACTGGCATTAGTGTCCTCCAAGAAAAGACATGAGATGGGCGTAGGAAAAGAGGGGGTAGCAGTGGGAATGGAGGCGTCGCGGGGGGGGCTCACAATGGCCACGTCGGAATCCGAACCAGAGGAGAGGAGCAGGCGGCGACGGCGCCGAGAGGAGCGGAGGGAGGAGGAGGAGGGGCGAGAAGAAGGGGAGGGGGAGCGGCGGCGACGACCCATTTTGGGAGGGAAACGGAGCAGGTCGGAATGGGAAGCGGCGACGGAAAAAAAAGCAGATAAAGTAAACCTTGGTGGAGGATGACACCCTCACCCTCCCGAGCCAACATGACAGAATGTTCCAGAGACTGAAAAAGGAAGGCAGCCAAATTGATTTTTCTCCCCCATCGGAGATGGGAGAGAATGAACAGATGGGGGCCGAAGACCAGACGGTATCTTCCGTCGATAGTGAAGTACCTCATAATGATTTCCGCCACTCTGTCCCAGGGAGAGGGCAGAGAGTCACGGGTATAGCCAGAGAGATACTTCTTTGGCCTGTCACCAGGCGTTGAAATCTTGAATTTCGGCGTGAAGGGAGCGCCTGTAGTAAATATCGCCCGCAGCAGGGAGCCCGGTGGCATCAGCGATGGCGTTCGTTGAAATGGTGAACCGAGTGCTACCAATTTGGACACGACCCCTCGACCACGAAGCAGTGACAGCATAAGAAACCAGAGCCGAGTAACCAGTCATTTTTTCCAGAAAAGTGGCAATCCCATTTTCCACTAAAATGCTCCACACCTCGCCATCATTCTTAAACGACTCGCAGTTGTCGGGCTCTAGGCGCTTCAATTGACCCCCCATGAGCTGAGAATTAGAATAGTCGCAGAGGCGGAAATAGGAGAGGACGAAAACCAGCTTGAACAGTAGACCGGCAATGTTATTAAAACCCTTCCGCCACCTCCTCAGATGATTAATGTGTGAATAAAGCTCATTCGTGCGGGGATTTGCCGCATCATTACAAGGCACCTTAATCAAGTAACCCGTGTTAAGTGTCAAATCACTTAAATTCGCCATATTCACCGCCGCCTTTTGAGAAGGCCAAGGCGAGCAAGCCGAAGCCCGAGTCAGCCCTTTAATCCACCAGTCAGCAGTGGGATGTGTCGTTTTGAACAATCTGACAGAGGTCATTCGGGAAGTTATCAGTCCAATTTTGCTGATTTTCGATGATGACACCCATATTAGCAAGAAGATCCGCCGCTTTATTTCCTTCCCGGAAGACATGCTGGAATTGGACTTGAAGGAAAGATCTTTGTAAATTTCTAATATCAGCAATGATGTTCCTGATCGACCAATGGCCAGGGTCATTTGATCGGAGGAGGTTTATGATGTTGAGGGAGTCACTTTCAACTTGAAGGGGATCATTGCCAAGATTTATAGCCATCTCAAGGCCCTTGAGGATAGCTAAAGCCTCCGCACGATGGTTGGAGCCAAAATTGAAATTATGAGCAGAAGCAGCAACAATTAAACCCGAAGAGCAACGGAGAATGGCCCCTCCTCCGGACATACCTGGATTTCCTTTCGAAGCTCCATCCGTGTTGAGTTTTTTCCAGCCCCTTGGAGGGGGAAGCCAGCAGACCAAATTCCGATCAGTATGAGCTCTTTTACAAGGAATGGATAAAAACTTCTGCCACTCCTGGGTGTGACAGAACTGTAGTTTTTGCTGATATTTGGACCACGTGGTCAGATTGATATTTTCTTGGAGGGCCAGAGCAATCTGAGTAGCCACCTGACCAGGATTGAGACTTTTTTCTTTGAAGATTCTTCTGTTCCTTTCTTTCCATATGCCCCATAAACCATGCGGGAGGAGGAGTTTCCAAGCCAAGTTTAGAATCGGATGAGAGAAGGGAGAACTCCATTGAGAGAGGGTGTCCTGAATGGAATCCGGAAAGATCCAAAAAACACCGAATCTCGAAAAGAGCCACTGCCAAATATCGTGCGAGAAAGAGCAATGGATCAAGAGATGAGATGAGGACTCCGCTTCATTGGCACATAGAACACATTTGGTGGGAAGGGAGAAACCCCTTCTCTTCAGGTTCTCCCCAGAGAGGAAAGCGTTCTTAGAGGAGAGCCAAGAGAAAAAACCAATTTTAGGGGTGATCTCCTTAGGCCAGAAATTTGTAAGAGGGGGGCCTATGTCAGCACTATGCATCGAGAGATAAGCAGCCTTAACTGAAAAGGAGCCCGAGGAAGAGAGAGTCCAGATAATCTCGTCCTCATTATGGGAAAAAGGGATGTATATGGAAGAGAGCAACGCTTTAAGTGAAGACAGCAGGTTTCTTTGCAGGACGCTGATATCCTCCCATTCCTTGATATCCCATGAGGGGATGGAGTTTAACCTCTGCCAATAGCCCGAAGCTAATCTGCCATGTATATTGATGATACTTCTCTTGATAGGATCCCAAGAGGGATTGAGGTCAAGGGGAACATCTCCAATCCAAGTATCCCTCCAGAAATCAATGAGACGCCCATTCCCGAATTTCCATTTAGTGCCAGCCCGAATGATGGGAAGCGAGCTACATATAGAGTTCCATATGGCTGAGCCTCTAGTAGGGATGGAAGTGATAAAGTCTTCATTGTTTGCTAAATACTTAGCTCTGAGCAAGTGGGCCCAACAGGAATCACCTTTAGCCACCTCCCAAGCAAGTTTGGCCAGGAGGGCCCCGTTCATCTCATTCATTTTCCGAAGACCGAGACCACCGTGAGCAGTTGGTTTACAAACCTCTTTCCAGGCCACAAGATGAATCCTTTTCTTTTCTTCAGTTCCAGACCACAGAAAGTTCCTTTGAGTTTTTTCCACAACCTCCCTAACGTAGCTGGGAATCTTGAGCAAAGACAGGAAGTAAGTAGGAAGGTTCTGAAGAGTGGCTTTCACCAGCTGGAGCTTGCCAGCCTGGCTGAGTAGAGCTCCTTTCCATGCAGCGAGCTTTTTTTGATATCTTTCAATGACCGGATTCCACATATTTTTTGATTGCCTTCCATGGAAGAGGGGGATGCCCAGATAAGAGGCGGGAGGTCCACAATCGAGCAACCAAAGATATCAGCAATCTTCCTCTGGACTCTGGGGGGCGTGTTGATGAAGGAGATGCTGCTCTTGGTGAAGTTAACCGTTTGCTGAGAGGCTGATTGATAAAGAGAGAGGATATCCATAATAGCCCTGGCTTCAATAACAGAAGCCAAACTCAGCAATAAGGTGTCGTCAGCGAACTGGCTATGAGTGGCCGAGGGACAGTTTGAGGTGATTTTCATGCCAGAGATGATGGATTGATTTTTTGCCGCATCCAGAGCTCTGCTGAGGGAGTCCGCCATAAGAACAAAGAGAAAAGGTGACAGAGGATCGCCTTGCCTAATACCCCTGCTGCTTTTGAAGAAACCGCAGGAATGCCATTGATAAGAATAGAGAAGCAAGGGGTCGAAACACATGAGAAAATCCAGCTACACCACTTTTTGTCAAAACCAAATTTTTCCAAGGTCTTTATTAGGAAAGGCCAGCTGACTCTGTCAAAGGCTTTTTGCATATCCAATTTTAAGATCATACCTGGAGACTTCGCAAGAAGAGCCGAGTGGATGGCCTCATGGACAGTAATTATACCGCCTTGAATAAGACGACCTTTTATGAATCCGTTCTGATTGTGAGAGATGAGGTTCGGCATAAGAGGTTTTAGCCTGGAAGCCAGCATCTTAGTGATGATCTTGTAAGACGTGTTGCATAAACTTATAGGCCGAAAATTGGAGACCTCCTTGGAATTATGCACTTTTGGGGCAAGGGCCACGAAAGTGGTGTTCCATTCCTTAAGCAGCTTGTCATTCATCTGAAATTCATTAACTGCTAGGAATAGGTCCTGCTTGATGATTTCCCAAAAAACTTGGAAGAAAGCAGCAGGAAAGCCATCCGGACCCGGGGCTTTGTCTCTCTTCATAGCAAAGACAGCTTTATGAATTTCCTCCATAGAAAAAGGCTTGGTTAGATTGTTGTTCATCTCAGGAGAAACCAGATGAGGAATGTGCTGGAGCATTTCATTCATAGATTGTTCCGAAGGGGCCAGATCAGCATGGAGAAGATTTGAGTAGAAGGATATAAGCTCATTGGAAATATCAGATTCAGCTGTGAGTAAGTTCCCAGCTGACGACACCAACTCACGAATCTTATCTCTAGCTTTATGTTTACAGGCAGTGATGTGGAAGAATTTGGTATTACGATCACCTTGCTCAAGCCAGAGGGCCCTAGAACGCTGCCTCCAATAGGATTCTTCTTCTTTAAGAGTGTTGTGATAATCACTGAGGAGAGAGATTTCTTGTTGGTGAAGATGATCCAACCTTCCAACAACCTCAATTTGTTCGGAAATTTTAACCAAGCTCTGAGAAAGCTCCTTCTTGCGAACCTTGATGTTACCGAAGACCTTCGACTTCCAAATTTTGAGCTGTTTTTTGATTTCTTTAAGTTTGCTGGAAAATCTGAACATATTAGTTCCCTCAATCTCGATATTCCACCAGCTTGCAACCAGGGGAGTCAGAAGGTTATTTTCAAGCCAAGCCAGCTCAAATCTGAAGGGAGGATTCTTGGCATTTACCTTGTGATTGGCGCTTAACAGAAGAGGGCTGTGATCTGAGCCAGCCCTTGAGAGGGAGCTGAGATAAAAGTCCGGAAAGAGAGAAATCCAATCCAGAGAGCCAAGAGCTCTATCTAATCTGCATTGGATGTGGTTCCTGCCCAATCTGCGGTTTGACCATGTGTAAGATGAGCCGTGGAGATCCATGTCCAGAAGTGCATTCTCCCTTATGAAGTCAGCCAAAGCATCCATGCTAGACGGCATAGCAGGAATACCCCCCTGTTTATCCGAAGGATAAAGAGGGCAATTAAAATCACCCATTATTAGAATGGGAATTTTACCACAAGTGATGATGAAGTTAGTGATATCTCTCCAAAGTTTTCCACGATGAGTCTCCAAGTTTGGGGCATACACATTGATAGCAATCCAAGAGGAGTCAGCACCAATCTCTTGGAAGAGGATACATATGAAGTTGGGGTGCTTGAACAGGCAATCCCCTTTAAGATTTCTGGGATCCCACAAGGTACAAAGCCCCCCAGAGTTTCCAGTTGAAGGTTGAGATTCAAAGGCAGCCGCAGGCCAGATTTTATGGAGCCTAACCTCTGTTTTTAGTTTGGTTTCCTGCAACATGATGATATCAGGAGAGTTCTGAAACCTGATGTCTTTGATGATTCTTTGTTTTTGAAGAGAGTTGAGCCCTCTTATATTCCAAGAAATGATCTTCATTTCTTTTGTTTGGGTTTACTCCCCACCACCATGGGGATAGTGCTTTGGGTTCCTTGCGCCACATTTCAGAATGCCTTCTAGTCAAGCTTAACACTACTTGGAGTTCGCCTCTAACCTTTTCCAAGCCAATATCGGGTTTCTTGTTGCTGCTTCTAGTGGAACGGTGATTGAAACAATCATCGGTGGAGAGATCCGAAGGAGAGGGGCGAGCTCAAGCAGCAGGCGAGGGGAGGCAGGGTGGGGGGATCGAGGGAAGAGGGGATCGAAGGAAGGGGGAGGGGAAAAGGAGCATGCAGCGGCAAGGGGGAGGGGAGGAGGCAGCCAAAAGAAGGTCCTCACCAAGAGACGAAGAGCCGGGAAGAGCCGAAGGAGCCGGGGGAGAGGGGATGGAGGGCTAAGGAGGAGGGGAGGATCTCAGAAGCAGGATCAGAAGAAGGGTTGATTTCTCCATCCTCAAGGAGAGCGAAGGAATTAGACGTGGGGATGATCGGGATCTCAATGGAGGACGATTTAGGAACTGATTTTTTCTTGTATTTTGGGGAGAGGGTTTGGGACATTGGTTTCGGTTGAGGTTTAGAGGGGCAGCCAGAGGCCCTATGGCCAAGTTTTTTGCAGAAGGAACAAGCTTGAGGAATGTATTCATAGTCAATGGGTTGTTTCCAGTTCCCTAAGTCCGAGATAAGCTCGATGTCCTTAGGCAAGGGGCAACTAATATCAGCATTAACACAGAAACGAGCATGAATATAAATTGATGAGATTCATGAAAAATATAACATAAATAAAAATAGAAATTTTGAAATGTAAATAAAATAAAAATAATAGAATTGTCTTAATATCTTATTATGAAATATAAATATCTTCATATCTTATTAATAAAATAGATACATCTATTAATTTTTATTTATAATTAGTTTTGTTTGTTTGTTTTTAGCTTTATTTTATTGATTTTGATTTGTAATTAGTTTTTTTAAAATTTGTTTGACTTCTTACAAATAAAGATTAGATAGTGGACTAGATGCATTGGATTTGAGATTTTGCAAGAAAGTTGAAATTTGAAGAATTTGTAAGCCTAAAAGTTGGAAGTTGGAACTCATTTTATACATAATTACAAGTTTGCATCAGTGATTCTAAGTGAGTCATTTCTATCATTTTCTTCACTTTTTTTTTTTTTTAAATTGTAAATTGAAAATATGTTTTAATATTCTCATAAACTTTAATGATGTTTATGGATCTTCAAATTAATTAGTGCAACATTAATTTTTATGAAAAAAAAAAACCTTGAAAAACTATGAAATTGATTAGTCCAATCTATTATCTAGAATTAAATAATGGTCACAAAACTATGAGAGAATATTACAAAAACAACAACATCCATATAAAATTTAACTCAATTTATGTATTTTGTAATAGTTATTATAAAAACAAATTTGACATGCATATTAAATTTAGAACGTCAAATGGTATCCATATAATTTTCTAGACCATCAAATAATTTTATTGTGACATGTAATTGTTATCACAAAATTACAGCACCCCAATGGCCTTATATTTGAGTGGGGCATTCGGTGTAATTTGTGTAACATTGGATCATCTCTCAAGTTATGGGACTTGCGGGCTTGAGATGATCCTCTAGAGAAAGTTGGTTCTTGCTCCTAAACTACTTGCCATAATCTACTCTAATGTAGGCTAGCAAACTAACTAATCCTAATCTAACTTTCCAAGGGACCAGGGAGAAAGAGTGCGTGAAAACAAAGTCTATACTAAAGCGCCAATACACCAAAAAAGGAGGGTTGCTGATCACAAATTCAACTGCCTGAAATGGAGAGGGGTGAGAAATGGAGAGGATGGACAAGATGCATCACAAACCAAAGATAAAGTTCACACAGAACACCACTTCAAACCCATTAAACACAGCTCCCAAAACTTGCAATAGACATTAGAGATATGCACAGTATACCCTACAATGGTGAGAGGCAAGAAGAGACAATAAAATAAGCAAAGGATGGACAAAATGCATCACGAAATAGATTTTATTGCTCCATGAGTTCACACAAGTACATCATTAGTGGGAAAGGGGCAAGAAAATGCCATTACAAAGCAAAGAGAGGAGGCTTAAGCTCCACATTCAACCCTAGGGAAGAAAGAGAGGGGGCAAGAGAGAAAAATGACCAACTCCTTTACAAATGAGCCCAAGATTACAATTTATAGAATGAGAAAGAGAGAGAGAATTGCAATCTCGAATTTGTCTTTTCAACCACTTGTAAGTTGTCATAAATGAGTGTAATTGATGGTATGTTTCTTGCAAAAGGCTCCCCATGTTGTCCCATGTGCTACAGTCAGAGAGATAATGATGACCATGCCTCATTAAATGCATCCCAACTACTAATTAAAACATTGTTCTAAACTTGGACACATTTTCAGAAAAATCAGCATCAAAAATTCATCAATTTCTACATTTCTTTATTTATGTGCATTAGTCTTGGAGCCACAATTCCAACAAGACCAATTTCATGAAAATCTGTTGAGAATTGCAAAAGTTATGCCCATTCGAAGTTTCACGCGAAAAACTGTTGTTTTCTTTTGTTCGCATGGATTTTTACGGTTTTCTACAACATTCTGCGGATTTGGTTTTCTATGGCATTACAAGTACTTTTGTTCTACGGATTTTTCTGCAAACTTTTTTCTCGCGGATTTTGTTCTGACTTTTCCACCGACTTTGTTTTACGACTTTTTCGCGGATATTGTTATGCGACTTTCCGTGGCTTTTTCTGCATGCACTTTGTTTTCAGAATTTTCCATGGATTTTTCAAAGTGGCACTTTGTTCTGTGCATTTGTTGGCCTTTTTGGGCCCATCTGTCCGGACACTTTTTTCGCCATATCAGGAAGACACGACTTGCGGCCATTTCAGGTTTTCGGGTCCCATGCATACCTTCGTCCCAACTATCCCACGGACACACACGGAAAAAAATCTTCCGCCCTTTCGCATTTGATTGTATCCTTAGCATTTTGGGCTTGAACTTGGTACGATGAACCTTGGTACGACCCGCATTGGTTCCATCTACTGACCCTTAGACCGATTTGCACTAAAATAGGCCCTTGACTTCATTCTTTCATAAATTTGGCAAATTTTTCTAACTCCTTGGATTTTCTTTGGATAGGGAAGTTAGAGAAAAGCCAAGTGACCCCTTAAAACCTGATTTTGGGCCTTAAATCATTTCTTCTCGCTCAAGCCTGAAGAAATTATGTAAGTTATCAAAATTACCTTGGGGGTGAATTTTGGATAACAATGACTTTGAACGTCAAAATCCAACACTGGGTGCAAGATTCACAAATTTTCATTTGTTTGGATGACTTGTTACTATATTTGTAAAAAAAAAAAAATAGTTTGAAATATGTTGGTATGTGTAAAGGTAACTCATTGTATTTAACTATTTAGTGTGCACATTAATTCGGTATAAGATTAATTAATTATTTTGGTGTTAATATATATTTTATGTGTTTATTGAATAATTGTCCACATTCACCAGGAATTTACAACATAAATGTGTAACATGTCACGTTCGTTTGGAGGATATTGTCTAATACCATTATTTATAATTATGCATCTCAATCTTCTATTAGTAATGCCCCTCCCAATACACCATTCTTGCTATAAAATACTTGTTATTATTCCGAGATATCATATACGTTATTTTCTTTATGACACTTTTAATACTTCTTATTATTTGTACCTCTTTTATGTTGAATTCAATATTTGAAATTCACCACAACATTTAATCATGTTGTAAATTAAATACTTGTTGAAATTGATTTTAGACTTCGAAAAAAGGTCTTGGCATATCTAGTTTGATATATATTTTCTTTTCTTTTCTATTTACAAACTATGATTGTTTAATATTTTCATTTCATATCTTTCAAACCTCATCCTTTTTATACTACTATAAACTTTTTTTGTTATGTTATGCAACAAATAATCATTATTCGCAGATACAAAACTAATAGTTACGAGAATGTTCCAAAGCATACTTGTAGGGATGCATTACGAATATCCATTGTTGTACAAATAAAAATGAAAATAATGTGCCCATGAATCCTACCGCAAATATTTGTTCCGAAACACTATTAGTAAATCCTCAATATGGGGCATTATATTGGGAAGATTTTGATTGATATTAAAATCCCCAATATGGATCGATGTGTTAAGGTATTTGCTAGTATGTGAATCTTTCATGTCCATGAACGTTAGGCTTTTATTGATGCAAGTTTCTTTGTGTCGTCACTCTTTAACTTGTCATTTTTGTTGTCAACCCTTTATCAAATCTCTTTGTATCATTTGTCGTTGTATTCTCCTTTCAAGCCCATTTTTCCTTGTACTTATCATTGTCTATCTCTTGTGACCATCACTTTCTCCATTATCCCAATTTTTTTCGCATCTTTTTGGCCTTTTCTAGGGCCTAGATAACTTTTTTACTTCATGTTGACCACTTTTTGCACCCTAAAAATTGTCACATCTAGATACAAAAATGGCTCCTTGAAATTTTTGGTCCAGTAATTTATCACTTGATAATGTTAGTATTGGCCAATTTTGTAAAGTGTGACTTGCACACATTTTAGATCTTACTTACCTATCTTTATTACTATTACATGAATTACTCTCCTCATTTACACTACTAAGTCGCTAACAAAATTACCTACATTAGTCTACACCATTCTATCACCTTTAAGTGTCATTCCCAGGAAGTTTCCACTACCTCACTCCATACCCATACAGAGCCACCTAATGGTTGGTCTAAAATTGGTGGTTTCATCCCACACCACCCATGAGTCTTTTCCCTATTTCTTATCTATGGGTTATCATTTTCCTCATGTCCTTACTGTGAAAGAATATCTACGAACCCCTATATAAGAAATTGAAATGGACCCATTCACTCGTTTGGTACTTTTAAGAACACTATAAGGAAATATCATTCCAAAGCATGTTAAGCTCTCTTAAATCTCCACAATGTCGAAACACTCTAGGAGATCCCTTACACGTGTTTAAAGCACACTCAACTAGGTTTTAGAGTCACTCTTCCAAACCTAGAGACCATCCAAGATAAGTCAAGAAAAATACACTTAGAAGTCATTTCCTACATTTTCAAGTGATCAAATTATCAAAGCTAGTTGCATCCATATAGATATCACATACCATCAAGAATTAAATTTTATTAATTTCCCTCTTCTTTGTATTTCCAATATAGATGCTATATGTATTGTACTTCAACCCAACCACACACCTTTTTGTATGGTTTCCTACCCATGTTTAGGGTTTGAAGATATTTTTAATAGTACATAGGGTTTCCCTATATGTAATTGTTGGTACAAACATACACCCATTCCCTTTTGACAAGAGAATGGATCCTCTTTTAATCATCAATTGTTATAATTATGTTTTTAAGCTCTTTGAAATGATTAAAATTCTCTCGTTATTACAATTTAATTAAAATTATTAGAAGAGAAAAAGTTAAAATTGTTTTATAACTTGTTTACAAACTCAACATTTAACTATTGCTTCACCCCTTAGTTTAATCATCA
Organism: Taxus wallichiana var. yunnanensis; assembly: GCA_018340775.1. NCBI lineage: Eukaryota > Viridiplantae > Streptophyta > Pinopsida > Cupressales > Taxaceae > Taxus > Taxus wallichiana. The sequence continues at coordinate 333,713,018 of CM031239.1, read as the reverse complement.
TTTTATGTCTTAAAAATGTCCTTTTATAGTTTTTGTAAAGATTAAAATCTACGTAGATTGAAAACAAAGCTAAATTTATGACTTCGTCAACTTTTAGAGTGAAAATAAACTTGAACATTAAAATGATGGTTTGATTTGTATTTTACATTGGTATTAAAATTTCAAATTTAACTCTATGGCAGTAGGGAAAGTGTCCCTAAGCCTTAAGGATACACATGCTTCATCGACTAAAATTAAAATTTCAGGCAGAGCTAAAGTCTTCAAAGACTTACGAAAGGAAATAATGTCGATGGACGACACATGTCATCCATCAGCAAAAGGATACAAATCCCATAAGAGAGACAATGTATCGATTCCTGACAAGTGATATTGATCAGCGCAGTCAGTGTGCAATAGAGAATCTATTCGATGGAGATGACTTCAATGCTCTCCAAGTGGAAATAATTAGTGACACATGGGACCTGTGAAATGAGGTTGGAGATGGATTTGTACAACCGTGCAGTGAATGATGGATCGGATGAGAGACACGTCTCTCTCATCGGTACAATGATAGATACATGCGACCAAGGTTAAAGCTTGTATAGTTTTCAAGACATAGTGAGATTGATGGACTTCACATATCATTGATTGAGGGATAGAGGTTACAGGTGGAAAACTAAATGAAGAGAATATACATGGATTTAAATCATTGAATGAGTCACCAAATCCTTTTGGGAAGAGAAAAATAAAAAAGCACATGTGGATCTAGATTTTAATAGTGCTAATTCACAGAGAGTTCAAGTCGATAAATTCATGGAGGAAACTTAGAATCAACAAAGCTACATGGATGAGTTTCATATGTAATTAAATTAAATTTTAAGCTGAATATTTTTAAAAATAAAAATTAACCGGTAATAGGTTGAGTTAAAATATGCATGAAAATGGCTTAGTTTTTGCTTATATATTTTTATAGGAGGTTCTATTTGACATGAGGAACTAGAATTGTAATTCGAGAGGACTACACACAAATACAATTTTAAGAAAGAATGGTGAAGATATCCTATATATTTTGAAGATATTTAAACCCAAAAAGGAGGGAAATAAACAAGTTATGAATCAAAATTTGGTTTTTACAAGTGTAATCATGATACGATTAGATAAGTTGAAACTCAAACTTGTCTAATCCTCCTAATTTCATGGGATAACCATGATTCTCTCACATGGAACAACTCTCTAGAAAATATCTACATGTTTGGGGGAATTCACTTGTAATTCATGAGAATGTCTTCTTCTAACTATTAGTTTACATTTCAATTTCAATTTTTACCCACTTCTTTGTAATTTGAAGGCTTCAAATCGTGTAAAGGTAGTGACTAAACCCCAATTTCCTATAAGTAGCTCATATTACATTATAAAAATCAATCTCAACTAAATTCAAAACAAAGAACGATTTTGGAGTTTATGTTTTGCAAGATTCATTGTAGTTTTCAATTATTAAGTAAAGTTTACACTTATAATTTTAGTTATACCTATAGGGTGAGAGATTGATCTTCGATATTCTCATTTTCATGAACAAATGATTCTTACATTTGATCTCTAGGATGTGTTATTAAATCATGGTTATTGGATGGTTTTGAGGTGTTTGGTCGTGGATAATTTCTCTATTTCATGTTGAATCGATTAACTTGTGCCAATGCTTTGTGTAGACACACAATCACGCACTTTGGGTAATTATCTAGTCTTGATTACATAATACTATTCATTTGATTCCTAAGTAAGAAAATTATTAATTAACCCATGTCTTTGGTCACCTTTCTTTGCTTTTATTGCTACTTTGGTCTTTCACCCTTCTTGGCTTAGTCTGCTTTTTAGTCTTCAAGCATTTGTCATCCGGGACACTCAAGCACCGCCCAAGATGCCAACGTCGGGCGCCCTCATCCCCTATAGGTGCTCTTGTCTCCTTTATACCTTATTCTCACTTTTGGGTCCTTTCTAGCCATTTGAGCATCTTATCTTTTTGGTAGTCGGCCTTTTCGGGGTTAATTATGAAATTCAAGCAAAGGAATCATATAAATATAAAGTTATGTGATCATAATAAAGGACCAAGCACTAATTAAAATTATTAGAAGAGAAGAAGATAAAATTGTTTTATAACTTGTTTACAAACTCAACATTTAACTCTTCCTTCACCCCTTAGTTTAATCATCATTTTATGTCTTAAAAATGTCCTTTTATAGTTTTTTTAAGGATTAAAATCTACGTAGATTGAAAACAACGCTAAATTTATGACTTCGTCAAATTTTAGAGTGAAAATGAGCTTGAACATTAAAATGATGGTTTGATTTGTATTTTACATTGGTATTAAAATTTCAAATTTAACTCTATGGCGAGTAGGGAAAGTGTCCCTAAGCCTTAAGGATACACATGCTTCATCGACTAAAATTAAAATTTTGGCGAGCTAAAGTCTTCGAAGACTTACGAAAGGAAATAATGTCGATGGACGACACATGTCATCCATCGGCAAAAGGATACAAATCCCATAAGAGAGACAATGTGTCGATTCCCGACAAGTGATATTAATCAAGTGCATCGGTGTGCAATGGAGAATCTATTCGATGGAGATGACTTCAATGCTCTCCAAGTGGAAATAATTAGTGACACATGGGACTGTGAAATGAGGTTGGAGATGGATTTGTACAACCGTGCGGTGAATGATGGATCGGATGAGAGACACGTCTCTCTCTCATCGGTACAATGATAGACACATGCGACCCAAGGTTAAAGCTTGTATAGTTTTCAAGACATAGTGAGATTGATGGACTTCACATATCATTGATTGAGGGATAGAGGTTACAGGTGGAAAACAAAATGAAGAGAATATACATGGATTTAAATCATTGAATGAGTCACCAAATCCTTTTGGGAAGAGAAAATACAAAAGCACATGCGGATCTAGATTTTAATAGAGCTAATTCACAGAGATTTCAAGTCGATAAATTCATGGAGGAAACTTAGAATCAACAAAGCTACATGGAGGAGTTTCATATGCAATTAAATTAAATTTTAAGTGACTATTTTTAAAAATAAAAATTAGCGGTAATAGGTTGAGTTAAAATATGCATGAAAATGGCTTAGTTTTTGCTTATATATTTTTATAGGAGGTTCTATTTGACATGATAAACTAGAATTGTAATTGAGAGGACTACACATAGATACAATTTTAAGAAAGAATGGTGAAGATATCCTATATATTTTGAAGAAAGTTAAACCCAAAAAGGAGGGAAATAAACAAGTTATGAATCAAAATTTGGTTTTTACAAGTGTAATCATGATCTACTTAGATAAGTTGAAACTCAAACTTGTCTAATCCTCCTAATTTCATGGGATAACCATGATACTCTCACATGGAACAACTCTCTAGAAAATATCTACATGTTTGGGGGAATTCACTGTAATTCATGGGAATGTCTTCTTCTAACTATTAGTTTACGTTTCAATTTCAATTTTTACCCACTTCTTTGTAATTTGAAGGCTTCAAATCGTGTAAAGGTAGTGACTAAACCCCAATTTCCTATAAGTAGCTCATATTACACTATAAAAATCAATCTCAACTAAATTCAAAACAAAGAACGATTTTGGAGTTTATGTTTTTGCAAGATTCATTGTAGTTTTCAATTATTAAGTAAAGTTTACACTTATAATTTTAGTTATACCTATAGGGTGAGAGATTGATCTTCGATATTCTCATTTTCATGAACAAATGATTCTTACATTTGATCTCTAGGATGTGTTATTAAATCATGGTTATTGGATGGTTTTGAGGTGTTTGGTGTGGATAATTTCTCTATTTCATGTTGAATCGATTAACTTGTGCCAATGCTTTGTGTAGACACACAATCACGCACTTTGGGTAATTATCTAGCCTTGATTACATACTACTATTCATGTGATTCCTAAGTAAGAAAATTATTAATTAACCCATGCCTTTGGCCACCTTTCTTTGCTTTCTATTGCTACTTTCAGTCTTTCACCCTTATTGGCTTAGTCTTCCTTTTTAGTCTTGACATTTGTCATCTAGGACACTAGTACCCACCAAGATGCCAACGTCAGTGCCCTCATCCCATCTAGGTCCTCTTGTCTCCTTTATACCTTATTCTCACTTTTTGGGTCCTTCCTAGCCATTTGAGCATCTTATCTTTTTGGTAGTCGGCCTTTTCCGGATTAATTATGAAATTCAAGAAAAGGAATCATATAAATATAAATTTATGTGATCATAATAAAGGACCACGCACTAATAAAAATTATTAGAAGAGAAGAAGTTAAAATTGTTTTATAACTTGTTTACAAACTCAATATTTAACTCTTGCTTCACCCCTTAGTTTAATCATCATTTTATGTCTTAAAAATGTCCTTTTATAGTTTTTTTTAAGGATTAAAATCTACGTAGATTGAAAACAACGCTAAATTTATGACTTCGTCAAATTTTAGAGTGAAAATGAGCTTGAACATTAAAATGATGGTTTGATTTGTATTTTACATTGGTATTAAAATTTCAAATTTAACTCTATGGCAAAGAGGGAAAGTGTCCCTAAGCCTTAAGGATACACATGCGTCATCGACCAAAATTAAAATTTTGGGCAGAGCTAAAGTCTTCAAAGACTTACGAAAGGAAATAATGTCGATGGACAACACATGTCATCCATCAGCAAAAGGATACAAATCCCATAAGAGAGACAATGTGTCGATTCCTAACAAGTGATATTGATCGGTGCAATCGGTGTGCAATAGAGAATCTATTCGATGGAGATGACTTCAATGCTCTCCAAGTGGAAATAATTAGTGACACATGGGACTGTGAAATGAGGTTGGAGATGGATTTGTACAACCGTGCAGTGAATGATGGATCGGATGAGAGACACGTCTCTCTCTCATCAGACAATGATAGATACATGCGACCCAAGGTTAAAGCTTGTATAGTTTTCAAGACATAGTGAGATTGATGGACTTCACATATCATTGATTGAGGGATAGAGGTTACGGGTGGAAAACAAAATGAAGAGAATATACATGGATTTAAATCATTGAATGAGTCACCAAATCCTTTTGGGAAGAGAAAAATAAAAAAGCACATGTGGATCTAGATTTTAATAGTGCTAATTCACAGAGAGTTCAAGTCGATAAATTCATGGAGGAAACTTAGAATCAACAAAGCTACATGGATGAGTTTCATATGTAATTAAATTAAATTTTAAGTGAATATTTTTTAAAAATAAAAATTAAGCTGGTAATAGGTTGAGTTAAAATATGCATGAAAATGGCTTAGTTTTTGCTTATATATTTTTATAGGAGGTTCTATTTGACATTATAAACTAGAATTGTAATTCAAAGGACTACACATAGATACAATTTTAAGAAAGAATGGTGAAGATATCCTATATATTTTGAAGATAGTTAAACCCAAAAAGGAGGAAATAAACAAGTTATGAATCAAAATTTGGTTTTTACAAGTGTAATCATGATCTCGATTAGATAAGTTGAAACTCAAACTTGTCTAATCCTCCTAATTTCATGGGATAACCATGATACTCTCACATGGAACAACTCTCTAGAAAATATCTACATGTTTGGGGGGAATTCATTGTAATTCATGGGAATGTCTTCTTCTAACTATTAGTTTAGGTTTCAATTTCACTTTTTCCCCACTTTGTAATTTGAAGGCTTCAAATCGTGTAAAGGTAGTGACTAAACCCCACTTTCCTATAAGTAGCCCATATTACACTATAAAAATTAATCTCAACTAGATTCAAAACAAAGAATGATTTTGGAGTTTATGTTTTTGCAAGATTCATTGTTGTTTTCAATTGTTAAGTAAAGTTTACACTTATGATTTTAGTTATGCCTATAGGGTGAGAGATTGATCTTCGATATTCTCATTTTCATGAACAAATGCTTCTTACATTTGATCTCTAGGATGTGTTATGAAATCATGGTTATTGGATGGTTTTGAGGTGTTTGGTCATGGATAATTTCTCTATTTCATGTTGAATCTGGTTAACTTGTGCCAATGCTTTGTGTAGACACACAATCACGCACTTTGGGTAATTCTCTAGTCTTGATTGCATAATACTATTCATGTGATTCCTAAGTAAGAAAATTATTAATTAACCCATGTCTTTGACCACCTTTCTTTGCTTTCTATTGCTACTTTCAGTCTTTCACCCTTAGTCTTCCTTTTTAGTCTTCAAAGCATTTCCCATCTAGGACACTAGCGCTTGACCAAGATGCCAACATCGGGGACCCTCGTCCCCTCTAGGTGCTCTTGTCACCTTTATACCTTACTCTCACTTTTTGGGTCCTTTCTAGCTGTTTGAGCATCTTATCTTTTGGTAGTCATCCTTTTTGGGGTTAATTATGAAATTCAAGTGAAGGAATCATATAAATATAAAGTTATGTGATCATAATAAAGGACCAAGCACTAATCACCACCTATCACCACCTAAGGTTACATCCATCAAGGTATCTAAGATCTCAATTTCATCCATCTAGATCTATCATAAGGGACACAAGGGTTAGTTTTCGTATCACACTTCATAGGAGGGAAGTTCATTCTATTCCATGCACACATTTATTACATTTGACATCTAACCACTTGCTCGTTATTCCAAGTGTGACACGCACAAGAGCAACCTAGGGAAAAATTCCACACGCGGCATGCATGCGACGTGCACACACAAAAATAAATTGGGTATGAGATGTAGTGCGGTGCAGTAGTAATTCCTTCATTTTGGTAGAAATGAGGACATTCCAACCCCTCATTCTACATATTTATTTTTTAGGATTTGATGCCTATTTGAGGGTTTTGCAGATTCACTCTTCATCAGAGGTTTCAAGTGACCTCGACGATCTATATGTGAGCTCATTTCGATAAAAGATGAGAATCAGCGACCATATTTCGACTTTGAAAATTTGGGTCTCGAGCATTCTCGCACCTAGGCACCGAGAGAAAATGCGTAGGGTGCCCATGGGTGCCCCTGTCCCTCTCCAAGCGCCCAAGTCTAGCCTCTTCTCAAGATCTCGTAATTTTATGAGCTCGGTCATGACGATCAATGCTTCACATTTCTCTGTTTTCCAATTTTTACACTTTCTAGAACTCGATGAATCAGCTAAGGCCTCTTACCCTTCTTTTCACATTAGGGTTTCATTATTTATTGCTTAGTTTACTTGAGTATTTATTGTGTACTTCATTTTTCATTTATTTACTGCAATCTTGCATTCATATTAGGCATATATGTTCCATGTTTAGCTTAATCACTTTGTTTACTAACCCCTATCATGATTTAGGTGAATGTAAAAAAATTTATTTCCTTGGTTTATATAATGATATGATTCTTTGTTTCTATCTCCTTTGATTGATTTCCTAGAGTATATTTAAAATTGACCCAATGCTAGTTTTTGTTTTCTCTAATTTATTTTGTGATTTGATTGAGATTAGAGTGTTTTTTATGCTTATCCGTAAAGAGATAAATTATAGTATCTGTCCTTTCCCACTCTTCCCATTTTTGATTTTTTTAATGAGATATAAGACACCTATAACCATTGTAAATAAATAGTAGGATGAGATTAATTCAGATAGGGATTTTCATATCCATTTAACCCAAAAGTTAATACATGGTCTACCTAGATACATTGGTCCCTTCATAGGTTAATAGTTGACCTTATAGTCTCCTAATTGAAGTTATATTTCCTGAGTATTCTCTACCTTGAACTAACTTTCCAAAGAAGGTTCTAAAATGAGAGAGGGGAAAAGAATTACAACTCCTTTCCCTTTATTTTGTAATATTTTCTTTGGTGTGTAAAAACACCAACCAACACTAAAATGGTGCTAAAACTTATATTATTATCTCCTTCAGTGGTCCTTAAACTTGTTTTTTTAATGTATGTATGTGTAAACACTTAATCACGCACTTTGGGTATCTATCTAGTCCTGATCACATACTACTATTCATATGATTCCTAAGCAAGAAAATTAGTAATTGATCTTTGTCTTTGGCCATCTTTTCTCTCTTTATGTTGTCTCTTTTTGTTTTACACTCCTTCTTTCCCAATTTGTATCCTCATACTTCGGCATTTCTCATTCTAGACACTAGCATCTGAAGCAAAGATGCCACTCTGTGCACCACCATCCCCTCTAGGAACCCCCAACCTCTTTATACTTTGTTCACATCTTTTGGGTCCTTTTTAGCCATTTTGGCATGTTATCTTCTTAGTGATCATATTTTCGGGGTTAGTTACGAAATTCAAGCAAAGTAATCATATAAATGTAAAGTTATGTGACCATAATAAATGACTAAGCACTAACATTATCTATTACCACCTACGGTTGCATCCAAGAGCATTATGAAGAGCATTCAAGCATCCATCTAGCTTCATACAAGGAACAAGGGACTGGAATTTCAGTAAACATTGTATAGGAGGGGAATTTCATTCTTTCATGCACACATCTATTTACATATTTTACATCTAGCTACATGTTCGCTATCAAGTGCGACATATACAAGAGCCACCTATCACATGATTTCGACACATGCATACATAAAACTACATTGGGTATGAAATATAGTGCAAAGGTGCTCGGTCGTAACTTCACTTTGTTGATTGAGTTGAGGATAGTATAACCCCTAATTTTGGCATCTTTCTTTTTAGGATTTGATTTGGTTTGAGGGTTTTGCAAGTGCTTATTTTTTATTGTAGATTTTAGGAAAACAACAGCAAATTCTAGTGACATATAGTCAATCAAAGGTGACAACCAGTGAATATCTAGTGACCTTGAAAATTTGGGTTTCATAGCTTCTAAGTAGTCACAGGTGCCCCAAACAGGTCTCTGGCATCCTAAGCACCCCTGAGCCTCCATAGGCGCCCTAGTCCTAGAACTTCTTACACTCCTGCATTTTTCTAGGTCTGATTACGACACTTTGAGTTCTTGTTCCAACATTTTATCAGTTTGGCATACCTTCGGGATTATTGCAAATCAACTAAGTCTTTTTATCCCTTCATTTGCAACTAGGGTTTCTTACTTTCTATCTTATTTTTCTTGGGTCAAATATATACTTAATTGTTTATATTCAACATTGTTACATATTTAGATTCAAGCATTTATTCATTCAATTTTTGTTTACTCATTTGGTGAACCCATCACTTGAGCATTCCTAGTGTCCTCATACTTTTATTTTTCTCATTCTTCTAGGATCCTCTCATCATGACTATCTCTATCCATGATTTTTTGCTAGTCAATCCTGAGTGCCATGCTAAAATCATTAATCTTTTAGCTACTACTAGTATTCCTACCACTACTCATCCATATGTGGTTTAGAAAACATTTTTTAATGCATTTTCTCAAAAAATAAATTTTCCATCGACTATATTTGCAAATCTTTTTGTATATGATAATGATCCTTCTTTCTATATACAAGTCTGTATCAACAAAATAGGCATCAAGCACATTTTAATCAACACTGGATCTGAGATCAATCTTTATGCTCTATCGTTCATTCAAGCTATAGGCCTTTCGTAGCTAATATTAACCCAACATCTCTCTTTTTAGCGTATAATTCTACTATGCGTATGTGCTTAGGAAGTGCAAACCTTGCCACTCACAGTTGGGCCAAAGACTATTCTAGTTCCATTTTTGTCATTGATCTCCCACTTTCATATAATTTCTTACTTGTTCGACCCTAGCTTCATCATATGCAAGCAGTTGTGTTCTCTGATCCACGAGATGTGTCATATTCTTACATGAGGGATTTGAATATGAGATTCCCCTAATAGTACACCATTCCAATATTGCAACATAGATCGTAACATTGCATTTCCTATTCTTGTTTTTTCTATTGTTAATCATGCTACTATTCCCACGAATTCGAACATTACCGGACATCTTACCTCCACTCAAAGGAACCATTTTCACATTAGACGGTGTTACATATGCTTTAGAATCCCCCCATCTATTACTGCTATGGTACTTTATCGGGGGTCTATCCATTCCTTGGACATCATACCACCTTCATTTTCTCCTCCTAAGTAGAACACATCTATGATCAATCCGTTCACATGCACTCTTTTCATAAATAATGCTTTCTAGCCACACATTCCATTAGATCCCACTTTCTCTAACATTATATGCACCCTCAATGGTGTGAATCAACTAGGGTTGACACTTGATGGTATCTTACCTCCACCAAATCTATATCATGGACATGCTTGCATTATTGTTGCTTATGGCCTCCGAGTATTTCATCTTTTGATCTTTGTTGCATGCACTCCACGTATTTCACCACTTACACTTGGCCAATCTTGGTTGGATTATATCAACGGTACTTTATATCCCGACCATATTGACATATCATTCCCCATGCCTTTAGGCCCCGTATTCATTGCAGTAATAAATCATTTCTAGGCTATTCATAGAACCTCACTCGTTGGTATGCACATGGATGTCCATTACCACCTTTCACTGATGAGGAATATTGAATGGGCATTTATAATATACCCTACGGTGGATCTTTGCTTGATCAACCACATACAATTGCTTACCAAGTCTTAGATGCATATCCATCCAATTTTAACCATGAAAATCACAACCTCTTAGATTATGTCACTTGATCATTCTTACCATTTCATATGTGGGGGCATCATATTTTTCTCCCACATTTTTTCTAACATTCCTTGGTGTCTCACATACTCTACACTCCACATCTAATCTTTCACACATGTCTTACACATCTTGATACACTCTTGTATCTTCATTTCCCGATGAATCACTCTCATTATTTAGTTCACACTTGATAGTTGAGGGAATACTATAAACATGAAACTCACACACCGCACACTTCACAAATTGCACATTCATCACATCACTTTCTCGTAGCTTCTATGACACATCATATGTGCTCTATATATTCACAACATATATTTCTTGCATATGCTCTTACGCCCTATTCTCATTACCTATTATGCACTCTAGTTCCACAATTCATACTTGACTACTAAGAGGTTACATCTAAAATGAACCTCATCACCACATCACGTACACTCTACGCTTTATGCTTTATCAATCCCATCTTTCTCATGTATTATTCAAACCATTTCCCAATGACGCACTCTTGTTCTATGGTTAAGTATTGACTATTAAGGGGGCATGTATAAATTAACCTCGTCTCATGCATATTCATTCACATTTATTCGCAGGGCACATGGCTCCTATCACATTCACTCTAGATTCCACTCCATCTACACTCCACGGGATGTTGCATATCTTGGTTACACATTGTTCTTGTTTACTTATACTCGCATGTTACATCTTACTTACTATGTTAGCTAGATACATTATATGTCATTATCTTTTCCATATACACATGCGTGTTCACTTGCTTTCTAGTTGTAATCACAAATTTCACATAGCATGGATGTTTGGTGTAGTACCTATTACTAGTCCCACATTAGCTTCTAGGGGAATCCACTTTCGTACACACAGTTCGGGTGTTATTGCTTCGATTTATACTACTTACTATTCATACTAGCACGCTACATTGTATCGAATATTACACACTTTGACATAATTTTTTATTTTTCTAACATGCTTGGTGCTTCATGTGCAACATTTGTGTTGCAGTAACTTTATGCCACCATGGTTGTTTATTACATTATTTGTTTTACATTACTTGTCATTATATGCCATTGTTTGGGCTTTTCCTATTGAAATAATCCGGGCCAATTTTTTTCGTTTTCCTTTTTTAAAACAGATTACAACATTACAATCAAAGTACCCATTAAGGTTAGAAGGTAAACCAAAACGCACGAAAGCAACTCTAACCAAGAATGGCGCCGATGATGGCGAGCATATGGTCAGAGGATCTTCTACGCTAAATGTTGAATGGGAACTCAACGCCAAGTATGTGCTACCCAATCAAGTATGGAGTGAGGGGCGACCATCTGACGGAGTGTTACAAAATACTAATCTTCTACCCTAAATGTTGAATGGGAACTCAACGCCAAGTATGTGCTACCCAACCCAGTATGGAGTGAGGGGCGACCATATGACGGAGTGTTATAGAAAACTATGCTTGAAAAGAAATGCGGAAAGCTAGAAATACTCAACACCCAGAATGTGCTTGCCGACCCAAAATGGGATAGTAGCTACCATAGGGCGGAGGTCAATTAAAACAATATCAACTATTGAAAGTAAGAAGGGCATTACAGTATGATAAGCAAGAATCTAGGTTGCTTTGCCAAGATTACCTTGCCCATTGCCTAACAATATAAATGGTGAGATCTTGCTAACAATACGAATAAGATTAAAGATGCAGATTTCTCCGAGCTGTTATGACAGTTCTGTATTTTTTTCATATAACCAGCAGCACACAGATTTCTGGAATAGCTCAGAAATTCCTTAAAACTTATTCAAATAACATGATACTGATTTCAAATCACTATTAGCAAGAGGGCGCTTAGACTAACCCCAAAAATAGTCTCAAAATGCAGCATATTTTAAATGCACGAATTCCAAGACCCCATGAATGGTACGGCCCAGCACAGGGGTGATTTTGCTTTTAAAAATCAGATTTGTCTTCTAGAGATTCTACAGCCTTGCATACATGGGCGCAATCTAGAGTAAAATCACCACTAGTTGTTGTCTTACAAACAAGAAGCGATGCCCGAGCTAGGAGGCCTTCATTCCTCGAAGCAAACCCAGAGCCAAACCGGCAGCATAACAATATTGCAGTCCAAAAGATGATGAATGATGCTCAAAGTCTTCCTTTTATAACTTCTTGTTGACTTCACGAAACCCTAAAAAACACTTCAACATCCAAACCCTAATCCTTTCTCCAAAATGGCGCCCTTTTCCTTTCAAGCTTAATATTGATATTTTAATTAAATTCAATACCTTGATAAATGTGCCCACCTTAAGCTTGCTTTGACTTTGGAAATTAATAAAATAATCTTAATGAAGGCGCCTCCCTCAAGAAACCCACTTTTCAAAACAACATAAAGTCAATAGACTAGGCCAAGGGGTCAACGTTCGAATATAATATTAAAACGTGACCTTTAATTAAATATATCAACTTAACTCTTCCATCATGCCCTAAAGCCAATAATGACAAATCAATGACCAAATCAAGTAGAAGTCAACCAAGTTGAACCAACCAAAATCGCAAAAATAGAATTTACTAAAAATAGTAAATTCCAAAAAATACTCAGAATGCCGAAATGAACATACCACTGCGAAGCTTTCGGAAAACCCAGAAAGAATCTGCCTTTGAATCCACCAACTCCGAGCAAAGACATCCTCAAAAATAGGAAACCCTAATTTACCTTCCGACTAGCCTTCGGGTTTCCAGAAAAAAGGCCAACGGTCACTGGAAAGATCAGGTCTGAGAAGGGGACATTACAGTCCGCCCTCCCCAAGATTGCTTGTCCTCAAGCAATCGTAAACCAGGATGCTGCAGAATCTCATCACTTTCCCAAGTCGCATCCTCCATCGGCAGGTTCTTCCACTTCACCAGGTATTCTCTGATAGTTTTTTTCCTCAAAGTACGCTCTCTGAAATCAAGTATCCCCTCTGGAATTAGAACCAACTGTCCCTCCTCATCCAAAGGCGGTAACTGTGATGAAGCAACCACATTATGTCCAAGTGCCTTTTTGAGGTGAGATACATGGAAAACATTATGCACTCTGCTATCAGAAGGTAGCTCTAACTCATAAGCTACTGCCCCAACTTTTCTGATGACCTTGAATGGCCCATAGAAACGAGGTTTGAGCTTCTCAGCTCCACTCTTCTTGAGAGTAGACTGTCTGTAAGGCTGCAATCGGAGATAAACCATATCCCCAACCTCAAAAGAATGCTCAACACGTCTCTGATCAGCATACATCTTCGCTGATTCTCGTGTAATCTGATTATCCTTCAAGGATTTCATGATGTCTTGACTTTGCTGCAACAAGTCCTTGGCTTGGGGTGCTCTGCTCTCACCAAACACCAAATCGGAAAAGCTAGGTGCTTCATACCCATAAAGAGCCAAGAAAGGAGACATCTTAATCGACATATGAAAAGAAGAATTGTAGCAGTACTCGCCTATATGCAGCCACTTGACCCAAGCTCTCTGCTGTTCTGAAACATAGTTTCTCAAGTAGCCTTCCAACCACTTGTTCACTACTTCCGTTTGTCCATCTGTTTGGGGATGGTAACTAGTGCTTGGAGTGAGCACAGTACTCACTCATTCAAGACTTCTTGCAGAAAGTACTTAGGACCTCGCTGTCCCTATCACTCACAATGTTCTTTGGCAACCCATGCAGCCTAAATATCTCTCAAAAAAACAGATCTCAGTAACTTGGGCTGCAGAAAAAGTGTTGGTAATGGCAAAGAAATGAGAAAATTTGGTTAGCCTATCCACCACTACATAAATACAATCCTTCCCTTGGGCCTTGGGCAACCCTGTAATGAAATCCATCGAAATGCTTTCCCATTTTTAATTGGGAATAGGAGTGGTCAGTAGCAAACCGGCTGGTAATGTATGCTCATTCTTATTCATTTGAAAAACAGGACACTCCTGAATGTAGTGTTGTACTTCTCCTTTCAATCCTTTCCAAGAAAACCTTTCGGATCTGTCTATATGTCTTGAAAAACCCTTGGTGACCAGCAACTGGAATATCATGAAAAGTCAAAAGAATCTTCTTCTTAAGCTTTGAATCAGCCACCAGAAAGATTCTTCCCTTATAGTGTATCAATCCCTCAGTCACCTTGTACCTTTCATCATGAAAATTACCCTCAATAATGCTGGTTGCAAACTGATTTTTGGCACAATCAGCAAGCAACATATCTCTCCAATCTACAGTAAGCTCACATAATGAGCTAAGATGAGGTCTCCTGGATAAAGCATCAGCCACAATATTATTTTTCCCTTTGACATATTCAATGTCAAAGTTGTAAGCTTGAAGCTTACTCACCCACTTCTGTTGCCTCTCATTCAGGTCCTTCTGGTGCATGAAATGCTTGAGGCTATTGTGATCAGTCTTAACCACAAACTTGTTCCCCACCAAGTACTGCTTGAACTTGGCTAATGCATGCATAATGGCAAGCATTTCTTTGTCATAAATTGAGTATGTTCTTTCCACACCCCTTAATTTTCGGCTCTCATACACAATAGGGTGTTTGTCTTGCATCAGGACAGCCCCAACTCCTTCACCTGATGCATCACACTGCAGCTCGAATGGCTTGGAGAAATCTGGAATAGCCAGAACCGGACACGAGCTCATGATCTTCTTGAACTTGTCAAAAACAATTTGAGCCTTTTCTGACCAACAAAAGGCTCCTTTTTTGGTGAGATCAGTAAGGGGAGCAGCATTCTGTGAATACCCCTTTACGAATCTCTCGATAAAAACCACAAAGACCCAAAAAACATTTCAACTGAGTCAAGCTCTCAGGAGGTGGCCAATCAACTACTGCTTTGATCTTTTCGGATCCACCTTCACTCCTCAAGACCGATTATGTGGCCAAGGTACAATAACTCCTCCATTCCAAATTCACATTTGGATGCTTTTGCGAACAAACTCTCAGATTCGAGAATACTAAGCACTTCCTCCAAGTGCTTGAGATGATCCTCCCAAGTCTTGTTGTAAATCAGAATGTCATCAAAAAAAATCAACACAAACGTCCTTAACTGATTTTGAAAAACATGGTTCATGCAAGACTGAAAGGTAGCCGGAGCATTAGTCAACCCAAATGGCATGACTAAGAATTCGAAATGGCCATAGTGACATCTGAAAGCTGTCTTCTCCACATCCGATCCTCTCATTCGAATCTGATGGTAACCCGATCTCAAATCGATCTTCGAGAAGAACTTGGCCCCATGTAGCTCATCAATGAGCTCATCTATCCTGGGAATGGGGTATCTATTTTTATGGTGCTTTGATTCAAAGCACGATAGTCCACACACATGCGCATGGTACCATCCTTCTTCTTCACAAGAACTACGGCAGATGCAAAGGGGCTCTTGCTTGGGCGAATGAAGCCCATCTCCAAGAGTTCTTGAATATTCTTCTCAATCTCATCCTTTTGCCTCTTTGGGTACCGATATGGAGTTGTAATCACCGGTTTAGCTCCTTCCTTGAGCTCTATGATATGTTCTGAACCCCTTTCAGGTGGTGGTCCAGGAGGCAAGTCTGCAAAGACCTTGCTCTTCTTCGTGAGTAGAGACTGAACATCAGGAGGATGGTCTCGTTTAGTCTTAACCGGACTAGCAGGAAGGATCATGCACTCTGCAACCCACTCGGCTTGATCGTGACGGATCAGCCTTGCCATACTTTTGAATGACACTACCCGAGGGCCCCCATTGGACATTCCTCTTAGGACTATCTTCTTACCATCAGATTGAAACTTCAGCTCCATAGTCTGCAGATTCAAGGAGATCTCCCCAAGAGAACGCAGCCATTGAATGCCTAGGATGGCATCAGTATCCCCAATGTGGACTACATAGAAGTCATCCTTGACTTCGTAATTCCCCAATTGCATGGTCAGGTTCGAGATTTTCTTAGTACATGAAATATGGAATCCATCGGCAACCATGACCTTGAACCCTTCAAACTCCTCTATTTGCAGCCCCTTCTTTGCCACCACAACTTCATCAATGAAGTTATGTGTTGCTCCAGTGTCGATCAAGGCAACGATTCGCTGCCCTTTGATCATCCCTCGAACCTTGAATGATTCATTTCTTTGGAAGCTAGAAAGTTGAGCTAAGACTCCAACACTTTCTTTCTCATCTCCGGACTCTTCTGGAGCTCTATCCACCTCACTTTCTTCAAAATCAGATTGCTGGTCAGAAAAATCAGAACTACTTTCACCAGCAGAATAGTACTCAATCTGATTGAATTTAACTCCCTTAGGGCAAACATGATCTTGAGACCACTTGTCCCGACACCGGAAACACAACCCTTTTCTTCTGAGTTCATTCAAGGTTTCAGGATCCAACCTGGTGACATGGGGATTGTGATGTTTGAACTCCTTGTGCTGTGGTCTCAAGGGAGGTCTATGCTGAGGTCTTTTCCCTTTATCCCTTTTCTGAAAGGGGGAATTTGACTGAAATTTTGCCTTAGGAGCAGCCCACTCCATGTTTCTTGCTTTCTTCATGGCTTCCTGCAGGGTTGGTGGATCAAAGGCCTTAACCCAACCTTTGAGTGGTTCTGTCAACCCTTCACTGAAAAGGATCACCAATCTCCTCTCCGTGATTCCAGTCACCATGACTGATAGTCTCTGAAACTCCATAATGTAGGCATCAACTGTGCCATATTGTCTCAATTGTGCCAGTTCCCTGAAATGAATTTCAGGATCCTTTTTTCAAACCTCTCGATGAGCCTAGTAGTGAACTCATCATACGTTGTGATAGACCGATGACCCAAGGTAACTAGGCCATGGTACCACCATTCATGCGCCACCCCATCAAGGTGTAGTGTAGTGAACTTGATCGCCTCCTCTTCTGCCATAGGTCTGAGAGCTAGATAGTTATCCAGCTTCTGAATCCAAGCTCGGGCTGAACTAGTATCATTCCCGTCAAAGTGTGGAAGTGACACCTTGTTGACAGCTTGGTACAAGTCTCCTTGATTTGATGGTCTTCTTTGATCATAGTGTCTCCCGTGTCCTTTGTTTTTCCTTTTATGATCCATGAAATCGTTATAGGACATATCCATCTTGATGTCGTCAGGTAGAGAGTCATACTCTGCACGACCAAGTCTCAACTGCTCCACGAATGAAACATTCTCTTCAGGATCTGGCTGAGTGTTTACAGGTGCCAAAAAAGGGGGTTTGAAAGGCCTGGAAGAAATATAAGTGTTGTTTGACACAGTCCGGGCTGCATATCCATCATGCTGGTTGGAGGCACTATGCTCTCCTCTGTGCTCTAAGTTGTTCTGTGGAATGGTATTCTGACCCACTTTCCCCATCATGAGAGATACCATGTCCATCAAGGCATCCATCTTTCTTCCAAATCTCATTCCGGGACTCATAGACCTTTCTCTTCCTTTCCCATTGTCATCTCTGTTGTTGGTAACTCTCTCGTTACCCCCAACTGATCTCTCACCCTCTGCCATATCTGATTCCTGAGAAGACTCCCAATGAGCCCTCAAGATCTTTGAAGCTGTCTGACCTTCTGGAGCTTGGTAAGGCTGGAACTGTTTTCCAACCTTCTTGTCTTCCCTTGCAATGTACCTCTTTTCTCTGTCACTCATAGACAGATTGTTCACAGGATGGGAAGATCTTCGCTCTGATACCACTGAAATATTCTGGGCCAATTTTTTTCGTTTTCCTTTTTTAAAACAGATTACAACATTACAATCAAAGTACCCGTTAAGGTTAGAAGGTAAACCAAAACGTACGAAAGCAACTCTAATAAAGAATGGCACCGATGATGGCGAGCATATGGTCAGAGGATCTTCTACACTAAATGCTGAATGGGAACTCAACGCCAAGTATGTGCTACCCAATCCAGTATGGAGTGAGGGGTGACCATCTGACGGAGTGTTACAGAATACTAATCTTCTACCCTAAATGCTGAATGGGAACTCAACGCCAAGTATGTGCTACCCAACCCAGTATGGAGTGAGGGGCGACCATATGACGGAGTGTTACAGAAAACTATGCTTGAAAAGAAATGCAGAAAGCTGGAAATACTCAACACCCAGAATGTGCTTGCTAACCCAGAATGGGATAGTAGCTACCATAGGGCGGAGGTCAATTAAAACAATATCAACTGCTGAAAGTAAGAAGGGCATTACAATATGATAAGCAAGAATCTAAGTTGCTGCCAGTACTACTGCCAGCTTACAATATAAATGGTGAGATCTTGCTAACAATACGAATCAGATTAAAGATGCAGTTTTCTCCGAGCTGTTATGACAGTTTTGTATTTTTTCATATAACCAGCAGCACACAGATTTCTGGAATAGCTCAGAAATTCCTTAAAACTTATTCAAATAACATGATACTGATTACAAATCACTATTAGCAAGAGGGCGCTCAGACTAACCCCAAAAACAGTCTCAAATGTAAAGATATTTTAAATGCACGAATTCCAAGACCCCATGAATGGTACAAACATTAAAGACTGGGGGTGATTTTTCTTTTAAAAATCAGATTTGTCTTCCAGATATTCTACATGACCTTGCATACATGGGCGCAATCTAGAGTAAAATCACCACTAGTTGTTGTCTTACAAACAAGAAGCGATGCCCGAGCTAGAGGCCTTCATTCCTCAAAGCAAACCCAGAGCCAAACCTGGCAAAGATAACAATATGCAGTACCCAAAAGATGGTGAATGATGCTCAAAGTCTTCCTTTTATAACTTCTGTTGACTTCACAAAACCCTAAAAACACTTCAACATCCAAACCCTAATCCTTTCTCCAAAATGGTGCCCTTTTCCTTTCAAGCTTAATATTGATATTTTAATTAAATTCAATACCTTGATAAATGCGCCCACCTTAAGCTTGCTTTGACTTTGGAAATTAATAAAATAATCTTAATGAAGGCACCTCCCTCAAGAAACCCACTTTTCAAAATAACATAAAGTCAATAGACTAGGCCAAGGGGTCAATGTTCGAATATAATATTAAAACGTGACCTTTAATTAAATATATCAACTTAACTCTTCCATCATGCCCTGAATCCAATAATGACCAGTCAACAGACCAAACTGAAGTAGGAAGTCAACCAAGTTGAACCCAACTGAAAACTGCCAAAAATAGAATTTACTAAAAATAGTAAATTCCAAAAAATACTCAGAATGCCGAAATGAACATACCACTGTGAAGCTTTGGAAAACCCAGAAAGAATCCGCCTTTGAATCCACCAACTCGAGCAAAGACATCCTCAAAAATAGGAAACCCTAATTTACCTTCCGACTAGCCTTCGGGTTTCGGAAAAAGGCTAACAGTCACTTTGGAAAGATTAGGTCTGAGAAGGGGACATTACACCTATATCTTGTTTTTTCTTTGATTACGTGTATGCCTTTAGCCATGATGGCCACACATGTCTTGCGACATCATGCGTGATGTACCATGTTTGCAACCCGCTTCTCGTGGTCTAATTTTTCTACATTATTGCTTGCCTACATTGTGTGTTTAGCTTACATAATTTATTTTCTACATGTGGTTTTTTTCTTTCGCACTAACACTTGTTTTTCATCCACTTTTTTTTGTGCGTGCCTTAGTTTCTATCAAGCATAGTTCCCCCTACAAGGAATCGGGTTTCAGTTGAACGGTCGGTCCTCTATAGACACTTATTTTTGGCACCTTCGTGTACCCCGCCATTTAGCATTCACCTCTCCCCTCATCTAGCATTCTCATTTCCCTCCTAATTATCCTATTTTCCTCACATCCCATCTTATTTACCATTTATTTTTATTCCTATTAATCCCTTTCATTTCCCTAATCCTTAATATATCCTTAATCCCTTAATTATCCTAATCCTATCAATAAATCCTCCCATTTAATACCCTCATGGGATACCCATCCCCTCTCATCATTACCCTTCATTAATTCTTTCCTAGGATTCCCCCACTCATTCCACCCCTTCCTAAGATTACTTATGCCTCCCTCCACCCATTAAAATCCCTTACATACATGTAGGGCTAAAACTAGCCCACTAGCCATTTCAAAATCTAATCTCGCCACCCCATTATCATTCTAACATCTCTCAACATATTGTCTATATCGGTCACTGTGGATTGACCTAGGTCACCGGTGACCCGACCCTACACTATTTAAACATGCTTTCCCTCTTCAAGGATCTAAAAAATTGGAATCATTTATATGCTATCGATTGCTTTATTTTTTCCTTATCTCTGGAGATCTTGTTATCAACTAGACCATCTTAACATCCTTGTTGTATTTCATCGAACAAGCTTGGAGTTTAGAGGATATTATGGATATATCACTCATGCATGCTTTTGTTTTTTCTTACAGGTTCTTGTAGGTCTTATTCGAGCTCTATGTTATCTTCCAGTCATCTTCAACCATCCTCAAATCTAACCATCCACCCCATCTCTTTTGTTGAGATTCTATCCTTGGTCCAATCGTCATCAATGGGTCTGGTCACCATCAACCCATACTCTCCATCTGTTAGATCCATCTTACCTTGCACCCCTCTACATTTTATTCACTTTGTCTTGTATCCCATCTTTTCCTCTCGAATCTTGGTCATCTTATCTACAAATTTTTCACCTGTCTCAACATCTCATATCCAGTACTTACCCTACTTCTGCATATTTCTTACATACCCTACACAAGTCACCATCAACTATGCTTATCTCGCTTTGGGTTTCCGTTGACCTGCACTATATCTATTCTATAACCCATTTCTCTTTTTTGCATTCTAGTATCCACCTATGTGGTTTTACATTAGCTTCTCAATTATGTTCCTACATAGGTTCATTTCATCTTCACTATGGTCATTTTCGACACTCTCTAGTTTAGTTTTACTTTTGATATTTCTAGCATCAGTTATCATTTTGGCTTATCCTAGCTTATTATATATATTTCAAATTATTTTATCAGCATACTTTTGTTCCATTGTTGATCATCTATTTTTTTTATCAAAATGTGGGCTGATATCCTTTCTAGGAAGATTTCGCTTCTCATAAGTGACTTCATCGAAAGCCCACCATATCCATCACTAATCCTTTTTGTGTTTAGTCTTCGTTACATTATGCAAAGTTATCTATTCGTAGCAAGGAAGGTCTAATTTTCTTCGTCTACACCATCTTCATCGTCATCTGCATCAAGAGGTCCCTAAACCGTCTCATTTTAAGAGGTTTTTCTTGGTAACTATTTTATTCTTCACTAATCTGAAGCATGAAGCGTGAAATCTTGAAAAAAATTCTAGAATGCCGGGTGGGACCCCCCTTCTTTGGTGAGCTCTCTTACATTTTCATTTCTCTTAATTCATACTTTCTTCCATATCCCTTTTTCTACGAACCCCGCATGTAAGAGTTTACTTTTTTTTCTTGTGTCGGAGTGTGGGTTTCTTGGACTCGCTTTAGCTCATTACTCATCTTGAGGATCAAATAAAAGAAAAATATAACACCAGGTATTCCTTTCCTTTACTCCCCATTCCTTCCTTTGCTTTATCGCATCACATACTCTAGTTGTTTTTCCTCATCGAATTTCCACACTTCATTTTTAGTCTTAAAAAGAACACCCTCATTATTTTTTTTCTCACATAGTGTAATTAGGGGGTTAATCTCTTATATACACTTATTTCCACACACATACAAACAACATGCATTAGTTCACACATATAAACATTCCTCCCAGGTGGAACTATTGGGATTTCATCACCCAAGTAATAAAGTCACCGCAAAGTGTTATGGCTGCATGATAAATTTTTTGTCTACGGTTATATTGGTTAAGCACCCAACTCCCTTATCGTAGCGAGATCATGGAGTGAGGAGGTAGGCCCCAATACCAAGCCCTTTACCAGTATACATCACATATTTGGGCCTCACCTACCCTCGGGTATATCAAAGACTCCATCCCTAAGCATCCTGAAACCAGCCTTAAATTGACCGCTTCCTAGGTTCCCTCTTAGCCTTCTTATTTTCTTTTCACACTTCTTATAAATAATAAAGAGTAAAAACTATGTTGTTTATGTTGCTTATAGTAGTAATAAATTAGTGTAGGTTTTGCTTTCTTATTTCATGCCCATCCTTACTCGATCACAAATAAGAATAATGGAACAAGCCTCTTCATCCAACATTCCCACCTCTACCTCTCTTTCTATACAGATGTCAATTCCTCCTATTATCTCTTCCTCTATGATTACTCGTCCCATCACTTCTACTATCTCTTCTAGTGATCCACCCATGGTTCACACTCATTCTCATGTTGATACCGATCCCTCCCTTTCTCACCATTTGATCCCTTCCTAACCAACCACTCTCTCATCGCCTACTTACATTTGAAGCCTTCGGACCCCCTCTTATCCCCAGTGCATACGTGGAGTTCCAAGAACTCCTAGATGCTAACCTTGTCATCCTCCATGATTACCTCATCCATAAATATACTCACCTTCCCATTGATGGGCCTCCCCTTCAATAGATCTATGCCTACCATTCCCAACCTGAGTCTACTCAGGTCCTAACATCTCATATTGTCGTCTTTTTCCCTCGAGAAATGAATGAGTTTTTCATAGCCCAGCGTGAACATTCCTCCTTCGATCCATTCACACACCAATCAACTCGTTAGTGGTCCCCATCCCATTTGGTTTACCTCGTATCGTACCACTCCTTCCTCCCCTATGCCCATCACATCCTCATCCACTATGGTTACTGATATCCTCACTCAACCCCTTCTTGAATCCATCTCCCTTCCTCTTACGATCGAGCACCCCCTTCAGAACTCGGTCTCCATTCCCACATCCCAAATTCATGTTAAATTGGTCTTCACAAACACTCCATTCAGGTCCTACTCAAACACATTAACACCTTCCTCGTACTACTTTTCAACATAATTTCTATCATCAACCCATTCATACATCTCAACCTCCTCATCACACTCACCCTCAATCCAAACCCCTTGTCATACATCAACATATCCCTCAATCTTATCCTTATACCTACGTGCCCTTTCAAAGCATCACATCTCTCAATGTTCCCAATCTCAACCTATCACTTATCCTCTTCCTTATCAACCGCCTCCTCGTGTTTCTACATATCCTTTACAATCCCACCTCAATCTACCTCATCCACCTCCTACATCCAACAAACTCATCCTTCAACATCTCTTTCACCTACTTCTAATGAGCCCATGCAAACATTGTTTAGTAGATTGGCCAACCTGGAAGGCATTACTTTGGGTCCCAAGAGATCATTCATGTACGAACAAATTTTTAATGCGCTTGTCCATCCCTTTGTCCTAGTCAAACCCTATCCTATTCATTGGGAACTTCCTAAGTTCTCTAAATTCAACAACAAAGAAGATCCCCAACAACACCTCTGAGCCCTCATACATGCATGTTATCTCATAGCTCACAATTAGGATCTCATGCTTAGAACTTGGGTAAGTGCACCAAGTTCGGGGCCAAAAGGGGGTCTTAAGTGGACGTATTTTCTCGAAAAATAAAAACTTCAACTTGTACGTGTTTTTGAAATAGTTACACTCAAAATTGGAAGATGTTGTATAAACATGAATTATAGCATTTTGACTCTAGTTTGTAAGCTATTAAATTTTACTAAAAATGGATAAGTTTAAGTGGGTCAAATAACTAAAATACCAACAGTGCTCCTATTTTGGTTAAAAACATAATAGAGTGACTTTGGTGCCCCCACCATTTTTTAAAGCACCATTTAGTATTTTTGAAAACCCTTTCGCAGAAATATAGCTAGGAGCATCTAGTTTGTGTTAGATTTTTTAGCAAATTTTTATTGTTTTATGATTTTTCTAGTACAAAAATTTAAAGTTTTGAAAAATAACAGAGCTCCGACCGTGCCCCCCCTAACTACCTCAAAAAATATCAAAAATTATATATTTTTAATATGTATAGAATTAGGCCTAGTTTGTTTTAGTATAATATTTTTTCAATTTTGATGAGCCAAAAAAAAGATACACGATGAAAGATAAGCATATTTAAACTTCAAAAATAGCTATAAAAAGGCATAGTTAGAAAATAAATAATATGGAAACCTTATATTAGTCAGAAAATTTGAAAAATTATATTTTTAGAAAGAAGAAACTTTCCTCTTCGTCGTGGTATAAATTTTTTTAAACGAATTGATCGTTTTATGTTGATTTATCATGATGGAAATGGAATTTTTGCATTTTCTTGCAAAAACACGCAGATTTGTTGTACTTGTATAGTCCATTCCTCAGCTTGGGGATCAATCTGGATCCAAGCCTTGAGGCATGGCTTGGAAAAAGTGAAAACAAAAACATGTACGCTGCAGTGAACGCATACGCATACGCTCTCGTATATAGTATGACCATTATATGTGCTTCTAACATTCTTTTATTTCTGATTCATTAGTTTTTCATTTATTATTATTTATATTTTATTATTTCTTATACTTTAAATTTATTTTAGTAAATATAATAAATTAGGGCCACTCTGCACCTTATGGAACTAATCTCATAGCTCCATTAGTCACGATTTAGGAGATTGTTTTTATAGTATAATTTGTCAGTACATAGGTAATTTTTAGGATTTCAGCATTCATCCTAAATCTTTTAGCATTTAAATTCTACAATCAAAACCCTAAATCTGAGGCCCTAAACCTAAACCATCATCCCTAAACCCTAAAACCTAAACCCTAAACCCTAATCCCTAATCCTTAAACCCTAAACATTAAACATTCAACCCTTACCCGTGAGCCCTAAACCCTAAACCCTAAACCCTAAACCATGAACCATGAGCCCTAAATGCTAAACCTTAAACCCTAAAAACTAAATCCTAAACCCTAAACCTCAACCCATAAACCCTAAACCCTAAACCATTAATCCTAAACCATAAATCCTAAGCCCTAAACTCTAAACCCCGAACTCTACAACCTAAACCCTTAACCTTCAACCATTAACCTTAAGACTTAAACCCTAAACTATAAACCCTAAACCCTAAAACCCAAATAATAAACCATCAACCTTGAACATAAATCCTAAATCCTAAACCCTAAAACTTAAACCCGAAACCCTAAACCTTATGCCTTAGCCCTAAACCCTAAACACTAAATCTAGAGCCTTGAGCTCCAACCCCTAAAATTTAAACCCATAACTCGAACCCCAAACCTTGAGCCATGAACCCTAAACCCTAAGCCTTGAACCCTACACCTTGATCCTTGAGCCTTAAACCCTAAACTTTAAACCCTGGGCCCTAAACCCTAAATCCAGAGCCCTGGGCTCTAACCCATAAACCATAAACCTGTAACTCTAAACCCTGAACCATGAGCCATAAAACCTGAGCCATGTACCCTAAAACCTAATCTCTAAACCATAAACCCTAAACCCTAAGCCTTAAACCCTACACCTTGATCCCTAAACCCTAAACCATAAACCATAAACCCTAAACCATGATCCCTAAACCATAAACCCTAAACCTTAAGCCCTAAATGCTAAATCCTAAACCATAAACCCTAAACCCTGAACTATGAGCCCTAAATGTTAAACCCTAAACCCTAAACCTTGAGCCCTAAACCCTAAACCATTAACCTTAAACCCTAAATCATGACCCCTAAACACTAAACCCTAAACTTTGAACTCTATAACCTAAACCCTTAATCCTTAGACCTAAATCCTAAACCTTGAACACTAAATCTTGAACCCTAAACCCTAAACCTTGAACCATGAGCCCTGAACCCTAAACCCTAAACACTAAATCCAGATCCCTAATCTCTAACCTCTAAACCTCATATATTTCCAGTAGGTCTTATGAGTGAGTTCATCTTTTTGAATATCAATATTAGGACCTTATTTCCTAGTCTTGTTCCTAGAACCATCATTGAGTCTTCTTGTACAACTACCTTGGTTATCAATAAGGGGGACAAGAAACTAAATGGATATGACACCTACCTTGTGCCTTATGATTCATATTTCACGTCTCTATCAAATTTGTTTCTCCCCACATATACTTGTGTTCTTGAATGTCAATTTATTTACACTCTGAAAAAATTTCACATTTCTCATATTTCCATGTATGGTATTATGCAAGCTAGGATGACCCATTGGAAGATGGAAAAATAACCATCACAACACAAAAATTAATCTCAAAGGAAATGGAAGAAACACAAATAGTATACCAACGCGGAGGTGTAGGATCAGAACTGAATTACCTACAGTATCCTCTCCTCTGGAGAAAGAGAAAGCTCTTCTATTACTGGAATGGATAGTAAATTTGACAAAACTTCTTGAAGTGTTCAAAATAAGCATAACAACTAGGGAATGGCTAAGAACACAAAGGATTTATCAATCCCCTAGTAAATCTTTCTTGTTTAGTTCTAAATGGGAGTCAATTAGCCTATGACTTAGTGACCTTCCATTCATTGATAATTCCTTCTATGATAAACCCATGGATGCTTTCAAAAGTGCCTTCAAAAGATAGGGGTAGTCATCAATCCTAGTGAAGGGTGTGATGTGATTTCCAAACAACTTGAAATTCATATAGATTTAGAGGTCATAACATGAATTTACAAATATCTATATCGTTATAAATGGAATCCAAGTAACGGTGTCTCTTTATACCCAAGGATCTAGGACTACTAGGGTCTATGGCAAGATTGAACATTCAGGAATCATTGAGTGTCTAAATCAGAATGTCGTTGCATCGGAGAAACATTTTCAAACATTGGAGTAATGCATCTTGGAAAATAAACTTGAACCTCATAAATCCTCTCAAATTGTCAGCTTACACAAGCACTGGACATATCAAGCTTTATTCTTCAAATGAAACCTTCATTCACGACTGCAACTGAAATAATTATTCAAAAGAGCATCAAAACATTTTTTTAGCAAATTGTTCTTGGATATCTAACATTTCCCTCCTTCAAAATATCAATAGATGAAAGACACCAAATTGTGATTACTCTCTTTAAATGTTCTTCCTAGGAAGCAGATGAACCCTTTTCAATTGAATACTCTGTGTTAATACTAATAAGAATGGGTAAGACACAAAACATTACAAAGTGAGTGAAATAGTTCCCATGTGATGGAAAAAAGAAGATAGATGTATTGGGTAACATTTATTTGTACCAAATTTTTCTTGGATATATGACATTTCCCTCCTTCAAAATATCAGTAGATGAAAGGCATCAAATTGTGATGAATCCCTTTGAATTTTCTACCTACAAAGTAGATGAACCATTTTTAGTTGAATACTCTCTATCAATACTTATAATAATGGGTAAGACATAGAACATTATAGTGAGTGAATGGGTGAACCTAAACCTTAAGCCTTAAACCTTGGGCCCTAAACCTAAACCATGAGCCTTAAACCCTAAACCATGTCCCCTAAACCCTAAACCTTGACCTTTAAACCTTAAACCCTAATCCCTAAACCCTAAACCCTGAGCGCTAAAACATAAACCATAAACCCTAAGCCCTAAACCCTGAGCCCTAAACCCTAAACCCTAAGCCCTAAATCCTAAACCCTCAACCCTCAACCCTAAACCCTAAAACCTAAACCCTGAGCCTCAAACCCTAAACCCTAAACCTTGAGCCCTAAACCCTAAACCCTAAGCCTTGAACCTTGATCCCTAAGCCCTAAGCCTAAGCTCAAACCCTAAACATTGAACCCTGAAACATGAACCCTCAACCTCAACCTTGAGCCCTAAACCCTAAACCCTTAATCCTTAACCCTGAACCATAAACCATAAAGTCTAAACCCTAAACCCTATGCTCTAAACCCTAAACCCTAAAATATAAACCATGAGCCCTAAACACTAAACCCTAAACCCTAAGTCCTAAACCATGAACCCTGAACCCTAAGCCCTAAACCCTAAACCCTAAATCATAAACCCTGACCCAAAGGAAATTCCTAATAAGATCATTTAGTGTGTTTCACTATGTAGGGAATAGTGTCTAAGATGATTGATCAACTCATTTATATTTGATGAGAGATTACTTCCTCTGAAGGCCTAAAAAGGCCATTTTTGGTCATTTTGTAGATAATTGAACACCCTTCAGAACAAGCTAAAATGAGTTAGTAATGTCATCGAGGTATCAAGGACCATCATGTGTGAAGTATTAAGGCATCGTTTGTCTCCATGAGAGACATATGAGCAAAAACATGTATGAGAATTGTGAATTTGATTCCATGAAAGGATAATTTTAGAGCTAGGAAAGGTGAGGGGATGATCATCTTTATATGGAGCACCATGTTTCTAAGAATGAGCAATCATTTGAGTTTACTTGATGCAATTCACTTAGTACTATTCATAAAAACTCATTCAAATCCTAGTAGTGTGATCAAACATTAAGGAGGAGGCACATTACAATCACCTCATTTTGTCCATAAGACAGGAATCCCATTCAGGGAGAAATCCTCTATCTACAAAGTGAGGATCTCATTTTAGTAAGAAGTAGACAAACATCATAGATTTGATTCATGGTCACTAAAGTGAATTATGGACCAAATTTACAAATTAGTACCAATTCAAGTAGTGGTAGGGCCAAAATCCAATTTAAAAGGTCAAAAACCTACAAAACGAGTATATGTTTTCCCAAAACAAAGACCGACTACATTATATATGCCCTAAAAGTTTTAGGTCCTTTGTTGAAATCCTGAAAATTAGTTAAGTATCGACCAGATTAGATTTTGAAAAATTATCTTTCGGATTACAACTGTTGGAGCTACATGACCACTTTCATCAGGTGCAGAGTGACCCTAATTTCTTATATTTACTAAAATAAATTTAAATTATAAGAAATAATAAAAGAAATCTTATACTTAGTCCATACTATACAAAATATATATAGTCCATACTATACAAAACATGTACGTGTTACAACGTGTATGTGTTTTACACTCGGTAATTACCAACCCAAGAAAAATAAAATGCGTACGTGCTTCAACAGTTTTCAGGTTTTTATCCACTTTTTGGCCCCCCAACTTGGTGCACTTACCCACCTTCCCCATGTCATTTTCTGGTTCCACATTGGACCGGTATAATATCATCCCTTAGCACTCCCTCCTCTCTTTACGTAGCTTTCCCAACTCTTTCTAGATATTTTCTCCGTTAACATTGCTCGTAAAATCACTATCACTGATATATATGCCATTAAATAGTTTGAGGATGAATCCATTTTGGATTTTGTCGCAAGATGGCATGGCATCATCAACCAACTATCATTTTCCCTTCCTCATACTAAGATCATTAAGCTCTTTTCTCAATCTTGTGCTAAGAACATTTCTTCCACCCTCTAGATTCAATCCTTTCAAAGCTTTGAAGAAGATTTTACCATGGCTCGTAAGTTAGAACTTCGTGCCCTTGAGCAAGGCCATGTTAAAATTAGATCTAATAAACCTAAGATGGATTTCACCAAGTCCTCCTCTTATTCTCATCAATATAAATCCAAGAGTGTGGCAAGTGTTTGTTGTCATTAATTTGTCTTCTACTTTTACCTCCCATACTCGACCCCTCACAACAAGTTCCTCACCCTACCCCAAACTATACCCCTCTCGAGGAGTCTTATAGTTCCATCTTTGATAAGCTTATGGCTACCAATCTCATCAACTCCTTCCAATTTAAACTTAAGATGAATTATGGGACAAGCCCGCTTGGTATCGAGAGGACGCCTATTGCAAACATCGATTCCATAGGCATGACATTAATTTTTTTGTAATTTTAAGGACCTTATTCAACAAATTATCAACCAAGGGACCTTTAATTCAATAATCATAATGCCCTCCCAATCAACCAATTGAATTTTTTAAACAACCCTTTCCCAATCACCCTCCTAGTAGTCAAGAAACCCTTCCACATCTCAAACACTTGAAGCTCATACCATTAGTACCATAAGTCATGTTCCTACATCATCCTCCTTTACCACTTCATTAACCTCATCCACATCTATCCTCAATCCCTTAGCATCTACATCTACCACATCTAAGCCTACTCCTCCCAAACCCATGATATCACCTTCCCTTCTACCTATGCCTACTTCTACACCGGATCCTTCACCTACTTCTTCCTCTACAACTTCTACCAACCCTAATCCCGCTATCTCGATAACCCAATCGAAATATACCCCTTCGCCTCCATCCAATCTTACTTCGCATCCTACCTCCACCCCTTCCTTAGATGTTCATCCAAACGATGTCCCTATTTCATCCTCCTCCTCTACATTTGAATCATCTTCCATCAAATCAACATCCCCATCATCTTCCCATGAACCCACTTTTCCTCTAATCTTGAATACCACATCTATCAACTCTCAAAATATCCCCTATAGAGATTATTGTCATCCCTGCCAAGAGTAAACACCCACAATGTAAATCTAATAATCTTAGTACACCTATCCAAAAATCACTTACCCATCTACATAAGAAGTTAGAGTTTCCCCCTCCTAATAATCCTCAATCCCAAAAACCTAGTGTCCAAACATCCATCTTAGGACTCCCTCCTTTTATTTTAGGACATATTCCTTCATCCAAAACACCCATTATCCCTCAATCAAAATCAAAATCCACCACCCGTCCCTATAAATTTACATCTAAATCATCTGCGTCTACACGGTCATCATCAAAACTATCCCAATCTCAATCAACACCCACCATTATTCCCACATCAAAATGTGGGGTTAAAACTCAAGAATAAGACCCCACTTCTACCCCCATCCACTTCTTCTAAATCAATCTCCTAAGCATTGAGTAATAGGAAGATCCATTGAGTAAATGGGAAGAACCATTGACCTTAAAGCCATTAATGGTGAGCTCCCATTCTCATAATCACAAACTGATTGCTTAGAATCCTTACTAGGTTCATTTGTTAAATCTTTCAAGAATAAAGGATTACTAAATATGTAAGGTTGCTTGTTTCTTTCAATTTTAATGCATGAAAAGTGATGAATCCTTGTTTATTTCTTATATGATGGTCCACTAACTAGTTTGCTAAAAGCCTTTGGGGTTTCTTTAGATATTCTTACCCCATGTCCATGTCTTTTGCAACTTTTCATTGATCACATTTGGCACGCCCGGTGGGATACTTAGTCCATCCTCCATTAATGGGGTCATTTTGAAGCTTTTATTTTAGTTTCTAACTTTTTAAAAGTTTTTGTAGGGTTAAATATTTTTCCTTGGGATTTTTAGTTAGGTTTTATGTAGTTAACCTTCATTTTCATGCTTCTTTGTTAAGTTTATGTTAGAAACTACATTTAATGGCTAAATTCTAACCTATTGACACTTTTAAAATTTCATTTTCCATGTTTTTGTAGGTTTTTCAGTGCGCGCATACATCTTTCGCGGTGTAGGAACCTTTAGACTATCATTTTAAGTAGAGGTGTACAGGCACCCAAAACCACACACAAGTATTTGATATTAGGCACAAACACCTACATCATGGCACACATACCCCTCTACCAAAGAGCACGTGAGATACCCTGTAACCTATCATTTTCACTAAGTGCATAGGTACCCAAACCCACGCACAAACACCATGTGTATTCTTGGCCTTCTATCAAAAATTTTTACCGGCGCGACACGCCCAAACCGTGGCACATGCACCCTTTTTCTAGCACAAGCACCCCTCTTCCAATGCACACGCACTGTCATAGCTTTTACCAATTTTTTTTTGTTCACTAGCACAGTATCTATTCTCAGTGCGCAGCACATTTAGGTTAGCGCAGGCATCTCTCGAGAAGCGTAGGCACCTTGTAGACATGCTAGGTTTACGCATAGGGGAGCATGCACCATAACCCATGCACAAATACCCAAAATGGCATGCATACACCTTGAAGGGTGCACAAGTATCTTTGTTTGATCTGGATTTGTTCATATAATTTTTAGTGCTCCTAGTTTGGGTCATATCTTTTGACTGTTGACCCGTTTTCAAAGTTTGAATAGGCATGACTAGAAAGAGAATGAAGCAAAATTTGCAAGGGAAGTTCCAAAATTAATATACATTTGGTATCATTACTTCTATCATCAAACTCCCAAAGTTCCCTGGAGACCTCCAAAAATGCAAAATACTAAAAACCATTGAAAAATTGCTAAAAATAGATTTCTAGAATTTTCTAATATTCTTGGTTTTCTAACTTTCTCGCAAGGTTCTAATAGTGGTTTGCAGGTTTCTTTTCCTTCATATTTTTATGCTAACTTAGTTAAGTGTTCATACTTTTCATTTGTAGGGGTCCTTTGAAACGCATATGCTCTTCCCTCGCACCTTCTAGGTGATCTTGGGAATCAAAATGTTTCAAAAACCTTCTATTTTGCTTCCAAAACACTTCAATTTAAGCTTTAAAATGGATTAAAGTTCAAAGTTGGCTAAAATGAGTTTCCTTTTGCAAAAACTTAAAGTATTATTTTCCATAAACTTTTTTAGTTGAGTTTTATGTGTTTTGTATGCTCTTCCTTCACGCCTTTTTGGTGATCTTAGGAATCAAAAGCAACATGCAAACTCTCTTTCTTGGTATCATTATCTATTTTGGAAAATTACTAACTCTTTGCATGTAGGGCCTAATGCTTGTCAAATAAAGGAGGAGTCAAGACAAAACAAAAACTTCTAATACACATATTTTCATGCAGGTTGCCAAACGGTGTGCTACTTAAAACCACATTAAGTTAAGTAAGATTAAAAACACACCATTTCACTTCACACTGTATTGCAGGTTTCGGAAAAGGGTACATCCCTATCCACTCAACTGGAACATAACCCCTTTGGCATAATGCCTTAAGCTACAAAAATGGGGGTGGTTCCAGGAACCCTAAATTAATCCATCACTGAGTAACCTCATGGATGAAACAGGAAGCACTCCACTTACCCACTTGACTAGATTTCACATTGTAAGTTAGATTCAAATTTTTGACGCAACCCTAGCGGCAATGATAAAGACAACCGAACACACTAGTTTCTCATTGTATCATAAGGGGGTAAAGTAAATCTGAGATACTCCCAAATTATTCATTGCGAATTTTTGGGTAAATCGAGCTCGCTTCTAGACAACTTACGACACTTAGTTGAGAGATCTTCTCAGAGGGAATCCATTCTACCTTGGAGCCCACTTTGCTAGTCCATTTTCACATTAAGCCATCACAAAGTGACAACTGTCTTAGATTCTCGAACCTTGTTTCTCGAATAAGGCAAAGATCCCATATAAGTTAGAACTAAGTGTCTTTTACCATGGAATTAAATAACGCCTTAGCTCAATTTATGTCTCTCCTTCAGACTAGGTGAAACTCTGTCCAAGTGGCACTTATTTTATTTTCATTCTTTTGATCTATACCCTTGCATTCTCACCGCCCATTTTTGGGGTGAGAAGGAGGCATACCTCATGTGTCTAATCAAAGATAGTACTCACCACTTTTTGTCCATTTACGCCCATCCATGTTTGTGGCTGGGTTGTTAAACATCTAAAGTGTGCAAGTATGTTTTCATATCTTTGATAGTCCTTTGATTTTGATTTCAAGATTGGCTTCAATACTATGATTTTGGTTCATCATTTATCTCTCCTTAGGTTGATATTTTTTTCTCACATTCTAGTCACACAATTTTGGTACCTTTATTGTGTGGTTACACTGCTTGTACAACTAACAACTTC
Organism: Taxus wallichiana var. yunnanensis; assembly: GCA_018340775.1. NCBI lineage: Eukaryota > Viridiplantae > Streptophyta > Pinopsida > Cupressales > Taxaceae > Taxus > Taxus wallichiana. The sequence continues at coordinate 333,678,766 of CM031239.1, read as the reverse complement.
TTGTTATACTCATACTTTGTTTCAGTTTCGACGTCATCTAAGTCTTTTTTAGGGTGTCGATATTACCTTATATATATCGAAATAACGTCATCTTGATACTAACACCTTGCTTGCTTGGTTAATATATCAGGATAGTGTTGTTACGCTATACATACTCGTAACTTCCATTTTTATAAAACTTAGCTTTCATTGGCATTCGAACTAGTTTTAGTATACCTCGTCGAGAGATTGCGTTAGTACCACTTTAATATTTAGGCCTTGTTAGAATTCTAACTTGACCTACGTATTGATACAATATTGTCACTATCTACTTTGGACCCTTCACGGAATATTAGTTAGGGTATAAACTTGGAAAAATGATAATTTGAGTGATTATTGCATTTGAGTGTTCATATGAGTGTTCTTTGAATCATAAAAATGACTACATAACATTACTTCTATAACACACTAGGTTATTTCAACATCACATTGAACAACTTGCAAAAACATACGCCTAGGTTTCACACAAAATTCAAAGCACATTTAGACAAAACCTTGTATAACTTTGACTAGTGATGCCTAGAATCACAAAGATGGCATCCAAACCAAACAATCGTGACTTAGGAGAAAACCCTTTTGAGGCCTTCCCATTTAGTGGAAACAACTTAGCACCTCTATTTTCACAGTCAAGGACACATATCCATTGATTGATCATAGCGGAGAGGATTCTAAATCTTCTGAAGAACAACACCAATTAGACCTAGGTCACTTTGATGAACTCCTTTATTACAATAGAGATCAAGTACTCACAAGAGTCTTAGAATTAGGGGCTAAGATTCCATAGGAACGCAAAGTAGAAACCAAAGTCATTAATCATAAAATAGAAGAACAAAGGTCCCTCTTAGACATGGATAACCCCTTTGACGTAGGGTACGCTTCTACTGGGAAACATCACAACATTGTTGAAGGAGACCCATCCAAGCCACTTGGTGATCCATGATGACCTTATTACAAAGCTTCACGTAAAGTGAAGATTGAGCGCAAAGCCTCACCACCTCCCAAGTTTGATGAGGAAGAGGATCCTTCAAAAATAGATCCTAAAACTGAGCCAAAAATTAGCAAACTTAGGCTCTTCAAGTAGGAACGTATACAAAGACAAACTCAAAACAAAATCTAGCGAGTTCCACTTTGATCCGTATAGTGACACGAATTTTAAAGTGGCTAAGGCACAAATACCAATGTCTCCGACCAAAGAACAACTCATTGAACAAGAATTACAATCAATGAAATACACACTTACTACGCTACAAGAGGGAAACGTAGGACATAGTAGGAAATATTTGTATGAAGAACTATGCCCTTACCCCTTTGATAAGGACATGTTACAAACAACCCTTCCCAAAGCATTTTTCCATTCCTAAATTCGATAAATATAAAATCAAAGGTGATCCTCGTGATCACATAAAAGACTTTTATATGGCTTTCCAAGAGGTCGCATACAACGATAACTTCTTAATACGACTCTTCCCTCGCAACCTAGGGGCACTGGGATTGGAATGGTTCTTTAGCATACCCAAGGGCTCCATTACAACATGGCCTGTGTTATCAAAAAAATTGTACGGCATTATTCCTACAACATGGAAAATGATATCACAATGAATGACCTCTATAATGCAAAATAGAATCCCAACAAGACATTTGTGAGATTTTTACAACAATGGCGAGGGTTGGCAAGTCATTTCCTTGTGCCTTGCAGAAAAATAGCTAGTAAGCATATTTGTGCCTAACTTGAACCCAGAGATAGCCTTCCATTTACAAATGCACTATGGCTCTAACTTTAAAGAAGTTATAGAGAAGGGAAATCAAATCGAAAAGGCCCTCATCGTAAAGGGAACACTTAAATTGGTTGTCAAAGACAAACATGAAGAAAAATCCTTAGATAAACTGAAGTTCTTCAAAAAAACAAACATGTTGTTGGAGATGGCATTACGAGACTCCAAAAGAGTCCAAACCGTGTAGACTGGTCCACTTTTAAAGCTTTCACAAGGACCTTATCCCAAGGCACCCACTAAATGTGCATTCACGTCATTAACATAATCCCTATCTATCATACTAAAATAGTTAGATAACATAAACATGGTGGGATACCCAAATGCGACGGTACCATACCAAGAAAATGCTCCAAAACCCGTTTGGTTCAAAGAGCATGAGTACTATGACTTCCACCGTGTTAAAGGGCACAAGACAGATAGGTGCTTGAGACTACGCCATTACATACAAGACCTCATTGAAGAGGGAAAAATCATCGTAGATTCTCCCCCTGACTCAAGACAAGGGCCAAATGAGAAAATGGGTATCTTTAAAGATCCCTTTCCTAACCATGCAGATAAAAAGAAAAGGAAGCTAGATCATGGACAAACTTACAATGACTATAGGATTATTGCCTATGTTTACCCCACCAATGATAGCCCCTTCAATTCCCTCGCAGGATGTATCCATTCGTCTGATGAACAGGTTAATACTATTAGTATCTTAGAAAATATTTGTGTAGTATGGACGTGATGCACTCATTTGATCATACCATATCCCCTACCTATCCCTTAGGAAGGTTAGTACAATCTAATAGAATAGTTAGAGAAGATGCCCACTAGGATATCAATCTTAGATCTCCTAAAAACTCTACTTTGCCCATAAAAACATATTGTATAAAACACTACAAATTTTAGGAGTCTCCACCGATGTAGATCTCGCACACCTCCAAGCCATGATTGCACACCTTGACTCTAATGATCATATCACTTTTGATCATGCTACAATCCCACGTAACAACCCAAAACACAACTTACCCTTATATCTAGAAGTAGTTGTTACCTGTCGCAAGATCAAGAGAGTACTTGTGGATGGTGGATCTGGTCTAAACATTTGTACTTTGAAGCTAGTTAAACAGCTAGGCCACTCAGAAATGGATCTAGGTGCCAAAACTATTACAATCACGGCCTATGATAATAAGGAGTGAGAGTAAGGTGCACCGTAGTAGTTCCATATAAGTAGAGCTGACTTGTCATGATACAACGTTCCATGTCCTTTACTTGGATCTACCATACAACATGCTCTTAGGATGCCCATGGATCCATGCCATGTAGGCCATTCCTTCAAATTTTCATCAATGTATCAAAATGTGCCACAAAGGACAGATAATCACCATTCAGGGTGATCCATAACCATTTACACATTGCAGAGCCTTGCACAATTTTTCTTGTGCATCTTATGAATGCCCTTCTATAGACATTGTTGTTCCTTTGCAAACAAAGGCTATCAAGGAACATGTGGATCCAAATTCACTCACTCCTTACAATCAAGACTTTCCTTCGTTGGTCAACCCTTTCACATCATGGGAGGAAACATCGCAAAATATGGCCTAAGTGAGCCATTCACTCTTGAACAAGCTTTATTAATATCAAATTTATCAAGTGTCAACCGGAAAAATGGAAACCCCTATTTTAAGTTCAAAATCACTCGGGATCAATGCCCTAAACCATTGGAGAAGTTCATTCCTAGTGGTTTCTTATCCGAGGAAAATATGTTAGAAGATTCCACCAGCAAAGTACCTAAAGGTACCATGGCTTCATGCCATCATGCCCCACTATATGTCAAAGGCCATCGTATGATGTACGTCATGGGTTACAATGGGTTTGGATGTGGAATCAATGCACAAGGGAGATTAGAACCCATTCTTATCCCTCGCTTCAAATCAAATAAGCATGGTCTTAGAATAAGACCACATGATGATCCACCCTTTGAGATTGATGCCACCTCTTCCAAACATGAGGATGACTCATCTCATTCCGATAGTGATGCGGATTCCCAATGTAGCCTCTACGAGGATCTTTCCTCCACTAACTTATTCCCGATTAAACTATCCTTACCTTATCCAGATCTAATCCTTAAACCAACTGCCAAGTAACCCTTGTATATCTTGAACTTTTAGATTGGGATCAACAATTTCATGTGCCAATCATACCATTAGAAGTGGAGCTTCCCTCCCTGAGAATATCTCTCCAGGACTATCTTGATAAAGATGAAGACTATAGAGTATCTCAGCTAGCAAAGCTAGAGATGTTGGATGAAAAGTGTATAAGAGTGCTTAATCACCTCAAGGTTTACCAGAACAGAGTATCAAGAGGATATAACAAATGGATCATTCATTGTGAATTTGATGTAGGTGATCTAGTGCTGAAATAAAATCAGAAGAACACCATCAAAGACAGAGAAAAGAAAGGTAATTTTGAGGCCAACTGGCTAGGGCCTTATGTGGTGGTTGCTAAATATGGATCAGGAGCTTATAAACTGGCATATTCAGATGGTGAAGAGCTTCCAGGGACCTATGAACACCATGTATCTGAAGTGGTTCTATGCTTAAGTATGGCGTGAATATTAGATAAGAACTAAAAAGTAGAAAAATAAAAACAAAAAAATTGAGAAAATGGTTAAAAAAATAGGTCGTCCACATGTGAAAACCACACAATTACGGACAAGGTGGGAAATTCTTTGGGTGAAAACCAGTTTCTAGAGCTTCAGGAGGATTCGCCGGTTACAAGTTACTCTTGCATCCAGACGGGTAACCCTCACCGCTTCATATAAATAGCTTCATTTTCTATTTCTAGGAACCCTACCAAATCTATCTTGTAAAGTCGTGTTCTAGCTTATTTACTCTTATATTTGCATGAAGGAGGTGCCTTTGAATATTTTCATCTAATGTTGGGGGAACCTTCATGTTCTACTTTCTTGTACATATACGCGTGGAATTATTCCCTTTGTATATTCCCACATCATGTTGGGGGCATCCACACTTCTTTTTCCTTATACATTGCTTTTGGAACATGACCTTAGAAAATACAAAAACATTCAAAAAGGATACACAAAAATCTAAACATTCAGAAAATCTCCTTCTAGGGACAAAGCTACAAAAGCATTATAACATTGTCTTAGGGAAACCTCGAAAATAATGTGAACAGTAGCCTTGAAAACATATCTTTCTAGATAACCCAAAAACATTAGAAAATATATCAATGTTGTCCCGTAAAAACAAGGTAATGATTTAATTGCTTTTAGTTGTCGGTTTGTATAGTTTTGGTTGTATATTTGTTTAGTTTTGTTAAATTTTTCTTGTGTGTTTGTTTATTGCACATTTTTTTGTTATCACATCTACCATCTATCATTCATCACATATAACATCATCTACTACATCATATATACAAAAATGCTAAGTTTTACATCATGCATGTATACTAAGCTAATCATCACATATTGTATCATCAATGGGGGCAAGAGGGGTTGTGCATGATCACAAATCTATCCCCCACACCAATATCATCTAATATCATCCCAAATGATAGCATCTACCAAAATATCTCATGTACAAAATGTATGATATCATCTAAATCACCCTCGGGAACTATTTTCCACCTAGCGCTTATCTCTTCACCCTGGGGCATTTTTAAATATTTCCTAGGTGCTTCTTGTCTTCTATTTTTATCTAGCGCCATGATTATTTTTAAATAATTATTGTTGGCCCATTTTTCTTCTCGCCGGGGCATTTTATTTCCACCCGATGCCCATTCTCTTTGCCTTGGGGCATTTTCACGTGCTTTTAGGTGACCTTCCATTTCCTAAATTCTTCTGACCGATCAAAAATTTAAAAATTATAAAACCATTCAAAAATCCAAAAATTATAAACACTTCGAAAATGGACTAAAATTGGTAAAAATCTCATTTGCAGCTAAAATTTGTGTCTCTCGCATGGCACTCATCTCATATCTTGCTGACATTTTCACATGTTTTGAAACAACGAATCGCAGATCACCTAACTCTACAATCATTTACAAAAGCTACGTTGCTTACTTCATCTGTACTCTGGGGCACTATCGGCCTGCCTGGTGTTGTTTTCGCTGTACACGTTGCTTTTTCATCGAACCCAAGTGTCCTCCATCCTTTCCCTTTCATATACAAATTGCTTGGGGCATAATTTTAAACCCTTGTTGTTTATCAAAACATTTGGGGCCTACAGCTTGATAAAAAAAATGTTTGTGTAACTATCTTGAGTGTTGTTGGTTTGAGTGTGTGTGATTGTACTTATTTTCTTATTAAATGAGTTGGTTTGTGTGTGTTTGATTGTACTTATTTTCCTATTAAATGAGTTTATTTACTTCTTGTATTGCATTACATGTTTGTATGTTGCATGGAGTTGTTGTTTTAGTAATGGAATTTTTTTGTATCTTGGCTTTTCATGTCATTTTATGCTTTCGTCATATGCTTACATTTTAATAAGGACCGATGATGAGGATTCTAAGCAAAATGATGATTACAAATTGTTTCGTAAGCACTAGTTTATGGATAGCTCAATATCCCCTTTTCTTGTTATTTTCTCATCTTCTCTTCACACTTTTCTTTCTTTTGTTCTCTTTTCGATCGTCGATCAAGTTCTTCCATCACCCCATCGACACTCGAGGGGGCATCCCTTTAGCTAACTAATTTTTCTTCTACCCCTTCAAAAATTTTCATTTGCTTATGTTTTTCTACTTTCTTTGAAGTGACATAGCTTATGTCACCCCAAAGAGGGGAAAATGTAGACACCTATAGTTTGGTCAAAGCACTATTATTCCTAATATTGCACTAACTATTCTCCTTCTTACAAATTGACGATACCTCGTCAACTTGAATCCTCTAACTCATTGTTTATGACATTCTTTTGGTTGTATTTCTCCTATAAACCAACTAATGGGGTTAATATAGTCCCTTATTAGCTAAACCATCTTCTCATCCTCTTCTATACCACTTTTACTAACTTCCTAGACTATCAATCCATTTCATTGGATTGATTAGACCTCTCAAAACTCTCTCAAAACCCTAATTCCTCTCTAAACAAGATTAACTAGCCTAACCTAGTTTAACTAGTCCTAACCATGATTAACCTCTTCTAAACCTAGTCAAGTCTTATTTCGACTCTCTAAAGTTCCTTTTGGCTTATCCTTTTGTCCCACATGCACCAAAATTCCCCCACTTTCCCAAATGGAAAACTATAAATAGCCCACTACCCCTAGACTATTTCTAAGAACTCTCCTTCTTCCTAACATAAACAATAGCATTTTTCTTAGGGTTTGGAGCTTATTTCATTTGTTTATTGAGTTATTGCTTTTCCATTACACCACACACACAAGCATTGAGTAAATGGGAAGAACCATTGACCTTGAAGCCATTAATGGTGAGCTCCCATTCTCATAATCACAAACTAATTGCTTAGAATCCTTACTAGGTTCATTTGTTAAAGCTTTCAAGAATAGAGGATTACTAAATATGTTAGGTTGCTTTTTTCTTTCAAGTTTAATGCATGCAAAGTTATGAATCCTTGTTTATTTCTTATCTGATGGTCCACTGACTCGTTTGTTAAAATCCTTTGGAGTTTCTTTAGAGATTCTTACCCCATGTCCATGGATTTTTAAACTTTTCATTGAACACACGTTGAATATTTTTATAAGCATTTGGCCCCATCTTGCATAAAATACTAAGATACATCTAATATTGGTAAATTATATATTTGAGGAAAGATGTAAGTAATTGGGTCTTGCATCTCGTATAAGTAGGCCACTACAAATGTGTTAGGATGATTCCACCAATTATTCTCACATAATCTTAAATATATTTTAAGAAGAAGAAAATTTTAAAAAACCAATGAGATGCACTTGAAACATTTCTAAAATAATCCAAGCACAATTTTAGAAAACAAATCTTGAAAAATGTGATGGATAATTGGTGATTAGCCAAAGGTCCTTTGAGATGTGCACATCCTTCTACATAAAAATTAAAAAAACGTGCACCACTTCTTATTGTAATATCCATGTTGAATTTTCTATGCATTTTGATTCTTTTTTAAATATACCTTATACTTTAGATATTGATAATTGTATGTGTGAACGAAGGGTGGACTATCTACCTAAATATTTAATTAAAATAATATCATGTATTTCATTTAAAACACACAAGGACATGTTTTTCAAATATTGTTTAGATGAAACATATAATACTTGTGGTAACTTGTCACATTCGAACAAATACATAGTACATGAGGAAGTTTCATGTGGAATTGTAAGGAAAATAGTTGATTTCAAGAAGCAAGAATTGTGTAAAGTATGTGTTAAGGATGGAAAAGAGTAATAAAAATGTGATCAAGTCACAACTAGGTACATGTATCTAACTATATGGTAGAATTAAAGGAATATTGTTTAATAGTATGTGAGACAGTAAATACCAATCTCTAATGGTTAGATGGGAAATTCAAGATATGCAAGGACAATTTCTCACCTAGGGCCATTTTTAGTTGTGTATTTTACATAAAATTACACATTATAACCACAAAATGAGATTTAATCCTAATATTATATTTGAATTCCAGTTTCCATTTTTGTGCATATTGTATTTAAATATGTACCTGGTAGGATAGACAATAGTATAAATATTTTAAGAGAAGTATTAATTTTACATCAATTATAATGAATTGCATTCCCTAAGGTTTCATCTAAAGTTATTTTTCAAATGTTTTATGCAAATTTAAATGTAAGATATATTATTCACAATCAATATGTTGCATTTAGTCAAAAAATTATGCAAGACCTTTTAAGAATCCTCATATTTTTCATTGGTTGAGTAAGATTCGTGTGAAGAGTGGGTTGACCAATTTTAATTTTTTTAGATTGGGCGTGGAATAGAGAGGAGTATGATGATGTTGGGGCATGTGTAAAAATGACCTCAAAAGAGAAGATTTGAAATACAATGATGGTGCTAAATTAGTTGATGTTGCAACTATTTTAATTTGGTGTGATGATACATTATCTCATGACCTAGCTAAATATTCTCATGCGTAAATATTCTTTGGTTAAAGGATGAAAAACACAAGAAAATGTATGAAGATTGCAACACACTAATTGGAACAAATAATTTCTATTCCTTTCAAAGCTCCATTTCTATCTCATGGACTATATATACAATTCTCAAGGCATGAGTTTGTTTAAATTGTATGGATGCTAATTGAAATGAGTTATTGGAGAAGCACTGGATCTGTTGGTTCAATTATTGCACAAGTGAATGATGCGAGATGTCAATTGTTCCAAGAAAAACAATGCAAGCATACAAGACTACAAAATAAGAAAATGCAAGAGAGATAATTGCAATAACATAGAAATAGCTCCAACTCAATACAATCAAATAGAATAATGCAAGAGATGTACATATAGGAGGTGAATGTGTAACCTCCTCCTAGAATCAAGGCAATATCTACCTAGAATAGTGGTAACTAATAGCTATAATGGTGTAGTCAAGTGGTGACTCACACCTAGAATAGTGTAGTCAAGTGGTAACCAAGAATATTGTAGTCAAGTGGTAACCAACACCTAGAATAGTGTAGTCAAGTGGTAACCAACACCTATAATAGTGTATTCAAGTGTACACCTAAGCAAACATATCCCATAAGTGTAGGGAAACTCCAAGTGAGGTGGAATATCCTGAGTAGGATAATACAAATAAAGTGAGGAAAATAAATCCTACACTAACACCCCCATAAGCACAACTTAGGTGGGAAGTGAAAATGAAAGTGGGTCCCAACAACAAGGCTTGATGAGGTACCCATGTACAATGCAATCTCTCATAAGATAGAGTAAAAGAGAAAACCCAGTGGGAAAAATCCCCAAAAAGAGAGACATGAAGAAGTGAAGAGGATAGAAGGACCCCCGAAGATGAAGAAGATAATTATGTAGACTCGCACCCAAGAAGATATCGTAGATGAATGAACTTGCCCTCAATGAAAGGTTTGGTGAAGATTTCAACAACTTGCTCTGAATACTAGCAGAATATAAAATCAATGACCTTCTCATGAATGAGCTCCCAAATGAAGTACATGTGAATCTCAATGTGTTTGGTCCTCTGGTGAAGAACCAGATTCTTTCATATCTAGATGGTTCTCTTGTTATCACAAAATATGATCAGAGGCTACCCGATCTAGATACCAAGCTCTCGAAAGAATTCATTTGAAGCCAAATAGCCTCAGTAGTTGTTAACACCTCTCATGTACTCTTCCTCTATGGATGATAGAGAAATATCATTTTACTTCTTGCTCAACTAGCTGATAGGACCATAACCCAATGAGAAACTGTAACCTGAAGTGGACTTATGACACTTAGTGTCGCTGCACCAATATGATTATGTGTGTACTGGCCCAAGTCAATGTCTAAACCAACCCTGTAGTGAATCCCATATCTATGTGATCCCTGAATGTAGTGAAAATCCTCTTAGCTGCTTTCCAATTCAGCTCATGAGGTTCCTGCATGTACCTTGAAACAATACTGATGGCATAGGAGATATCAGGTCTCATGTGAGTCAAGTAAATAAGGTTGCCAACAAGTTATCGATACAAAGTAACATCAACCAAAGGTGTGGAATAATCAACCTCAAGCTTGACTCTAGATAAAAAGGAGTCAGAGATGGCTTACAGTCAACCATTTGAAACTGAGCCAAAAGATCAAGAGATTAATTTGGTTATGCAAGTGAAATCCGAACTAGACCGTATGATCTCAATGCCAAGGAAGTAGTTTAGTAGACCAAATTCACTCATGGAAAATATGTCCTAAAGAGTCGTCAGACCGCTAATATAGTTGATGAAGTACTCCCAGTGATCAAAATTCCATCAACTTAAAGTACCAATATCAGTAATGAATAATCCCACCACAATACATATACATTGGAATCTAAATGACACCGTGTAAAACCAGAAGCTATGAGGAAGGAATCCATCTTGACATACCAAGCCTTAGGGGCATGTTTGAGGCCATAAATAGATTTCCTAAGTCTACAAACTAAGGATGAATCCTAAACAAACCCTAGTGGTTACTCCATGTAGATCTCCTCATGTAGGTTTCGTGAAGAAAAACACTCTTCACATCCATCTAGTGCACACTCTAACCATGTGTTGTGGCTAAATCAAGTGTGAGTTTAATCAAAGTCATCTTGGCTACAGATGTAAAGGTCTCTGAGTATTCTATGCCAACTACCTATGAAAAACCTTGGCTACTAACTAATCCTTATACTTATCAATCTGACCCATCTACTACAAATTTGGTCCGATATATCCATCAAAATCGAACCATATTCCTTCCCTTAGGAAGTGAATTCAAATCCCAAGTGTGATTATTGATTAAGGAATTATATTCCTCATGCATAGCACTATCCCACTCAGGTATGCCTAATGCCTCTCATAATGTTTGTGGAACTATCACCGATGTATAAAATACATGTGGACTACTCGATAATATGCCCGAGTAAGGTTGTCATCCTCTAGATCCCCTACCCAAGTGCATGCATTCTAAAGTGTGTCCGCTAGCCCAAATAGGGCTTGAAGTGGTTAATTCGTGTGTCAAATCCTCATCCTCTAAATTATGACTAGAATTATATGAGGATGACTCCTCATTACTATGCTTGTTTTCAAAACTAGAAGAATTAGAAGACTCTCGCCTCATGAGCCTATTGTGGATTATCGGAATCCTCGATCGCTCATCAAAACATAGTGAAGCCAAAGTAGATCGAGAAGTGTCAAGTAAAGAGTCAGTGGGATTCTCCTTAAACTTAAAAATTCTCTCTATGAACAACTCATGAGTAGTAGGATGGATAATCCTATTTCCCTTTACCCCTCTAGATACCCAAAAATATGCAAGGTTTAGATTGAGGCTCCATTGCCTTGCATTTATTTTTGGGAATGTGTGTCATCACTAGTGATCCGAAGACCCTGAAGTGCTTAAATTTTGGTTTCTTATTGTGCCAAGATTCAAATGGAGTTATACCTTTTAAATATTTTTGGGGAACCCAATTTTGTATATAACATGCACAATTGATGGCTTTTGCCCAAAACTATGGAGTCAAATATTTAGAGTGGATCATATAGTTTGTCATCTCTTTTAAGGAATGATTTTTGTTTCGACATGCCATTCTACTGAGGAGTGTAAGGCATTGTCCGTTGTAGATCAATACCCTCGTTGTGCAAAATTGCTCAAATTTGTTGCTAACATACTCCCCCATTATCTGTTTGAAGAAATTTTATGTTTTTCCTAGATTGATTATATCGCAAGTGCCTTGAAGTCCTGAAAGTAATCAAACACTTTAGATTTTTTCCTAAGGAAGTAAACCCATGTATATCTGGAAAATTCATCTATGAAGGTGAGAGCATATTTGGCCCTAGTGAAAGAAGGATGGGGAAAATCCGTGACATCACTGTGAATCAAATCTAAAGGTGTTGAAGCTCTCCAAGCTTTTCCCTTGTCAAATTTCTCTTCAGGGTGTTTTCCAAGAGCACAACCCTCATAAATTCCCTTTGAGAAATGAACTCTAGGAAATCATATAACCATGTCATGTTGACTGAGTTGCTCAAGGTAGTGGTAGTTAAGATGGCCAAACCGCTCATGCCATAATCTACTAACTCCATCTGAGTGTGTGAGCAATGCAGTAGGGGAAACATCAGGTGAAAAGTGTGAGAAGGTATATAACCTAACATGGTGATCTTCCCTTCCCACTGCTACTATAATGTCACTATGCAACTCCCTAATCTCAATTGAATCTGGATCAAATAGGACTCTCATGCCCTTCCCTATATGATTCATTTGATACACTGACAAGAGATTAGTTGAAATTGAAGGTACACTAAGAAAATTTGTGAATGTTCCACCTTCGACTTCAACAAACCCTCTCCCTGAAATTGTGGATAGATTATCATCACCCAAAGTGATGGATGACATGTTACAGGGCTCTAAGGAAGAAAACTCAACTGTGAGGAACCCATATGGTGTGAAGCACTAGAGTCAATAACCCATGAAAGATTAAATGAGGATGCAATTGCAACTAGTGCTTTTCCTTATGTTTCTCTTTATCTTTTTCCTTTTCCTTAGTAAATTCTTGGGTTGATGATGACTATTAGATATATTTAGGGACCCTATGTTGTTCTTCTCAAGGAGATGACTGAGGTGATCAATTTTCTTCTTCATACATTTGTGTTCATCGTGCCCAAGTTTCTTGCAATAGGCACACTTAACCTTTTCCTTTTTAGGCTTCCCATTTGAACTGGAGGTTTCAGTGGTAGACTTGGAAGAGGTAGTGGATTTATGTTCTTTCTTATTTTCTAGATCCTTACTCTTTTTCTTCTTCTCTTAGTTGCTAGAAGATTTTTTTTCCCATTCCCGGTAATGAGGGCTTGAGGTTTGGATGACTTCAAGGTACCCATTTGAATTAACTTGTCTTGCTCCTTAGTCAAATCAACAATGAATTCATCTAAGTATGGCATAGACCATGTGGCTCCAAGATCCCTCTTGGTAGCATAAAATGTAGAAACAAAGATAGAGTAGTCAAGACCTAGTTTGGCAAGCACTAAAAGAACAAGTTGTTCATCCTTATTTTCTATTCCACATTATTTAGCTGCAATTATAAGGAATTAAGCTTAGTAAAGAAATCTTCCAAGGTGTCAAAGTTGTTAGGGCTTAAGTTTGATAATTTCTATTTCGGCTCATGACCCTCATAGGATCAACTTTTCCAAATAATTTTTCTAAGGTTTTCCACACCTCGTTGTGAGATTTGCTGACTGTATGTGGAAAAGAAGTTTAGGAGACACTGAAAGACATAAAATACCAAATGCTTCATCACACTTATTATACCACTTAAATTTTTCTGCATTTGTACTAGGCTCTGGTTCTAACCCCATTGTGATACGGTACAACCCTTTACTCCTTAGTCCAATGGAGATTTTTTTTTCCATTCATGGTAGTTAAAAGGTGTAAGTGGGTTAATTGAACTTAGATCCATTAGTGTAGAAATAAAGGTTGTGGTAGTTGTTGTAGAAAATAAAGAAATGTGTGGAAAGAAAGAAGAGAGGAAACACCCTATACACCCCCCGGAAACTATATCAAGAAGCCCCCCCACAATATTGGCACTTTATAAATTAGTGTGTTTTACAAAAATAAATAGGTCCAGTGCTTTGGGAAATGAAAAATATTTAAATTTTTCAAAAAAATGGCACTCGATATCGAGCTACCAATCAAAAGTTTTACAATAACTATTTCCCATAAATAAGCCCTATTTAAATGAATTTGCACTAAACTTGAAATGCACTTTTTTACTAAAATATAATTTTAGCAAAAGAAAGAGGAGGGTTTGATGAACCCAAGGCTAAATTTTTGTTTTAGTATAGACGTTGCAAACATGTTGGATCAAGAAGATCTTCAATGCTGCCTGAAATTTTTGCATGTCCGAGTAAAGAAATAACACTCCTACAGACTCAAAAAATAACACCTGAATCAAAACTGAAATGCGTGTATGGGTTGTTAGAAGCTCGATTTACAGGTTTAAAATTCCTCTTGATCATAAAGACACCCTTTGGAAGTCTATATAGCATGTAAAGCACTAACACAAGTGAAAATTCCCTTCATGGGTCTGAAAAATTCCTAAATCTAGATAAATCTTCCAGGGATCCTACAACAACAATTTAGGGCCTATAAAAGGAAAATCTCCAAAATTGTATGTGCACTATGCAGGCCTGTAAATATCATAAGCCTGTAAATAGGATATATACCCAAAAACCAAGAAAAACTAGCACCAAATAACACCCAAATACTTACAAATAATGATCTCAAATGAAAATAAATTTGCAGAATAATAACCAAACAATCTCAATACCATCTCCGCTCTTATACCATATCAGAGAAGCTCTCTGGGTCTACTTCTTTGAAGATTGCATAGGTGAATGATGCGAGATGTGAATTTTTCCAAGACAAAATAATGCAAGCATACAAGACTACAAAAATATGAAAATGTATGAGAGATCATTGTAATAACATAGAAATAGCTCTAACTCAATACAATCAAATAAAATAATGCAAGAGGTGTATATATAGGAGGTGAATTTGTAACCTCCTCCTAGAATCAAGGAAATATCTACCTATAATAGTGGTAACTAACAGCTAGAATGGTGTAGTCAAGTGGTGCCTCACACCTAGAATAGTGTAGTCAAGTGGTAACCAACACCTAAAATAGTGTAGTCAAGTGTACACCTAAGCAAGCATATACTATAAGTGTAGGGAAACTCCAAGTGAGGTGGAATATCCCAAGTAGGATAATACAAATAAAGTAAGTAAAATAAATCCTACACTAACATGAGTGTCAATCAAATGGATAAATTGATTAATAATTCGTTTCATGCCCGTGAGGCCTACAAAGACATGAAAATCATCAATACCAATAGGAGATGTTGAAATGGAATCATCAATTGATTTTAACAATGTCTTAGATCTTATGGAGCATGGTACAATCTATGTGTAATATAAATTTATCTTTATACATTAGTATTATTTTACCTTTTTTATTTGAATTTATTCAAATGTGTGATTACACTTTGAATTTAGGGCATATTTTTTTCACTTATTACAGTTGAATATGGTGATAAGGGGACACACTACTACCTATTTCATTATGTAGATTCAAATAATAAATTAAGTACAACTTGTAGACACTAGAAAATGTGCCTTTTGCATGAGGTCACCTAAATAAAAACTATAAAACCACATTAATCCCATTGAAATTAATTATTCCCATAAGAAACCTAAAAATTGAAATATAAGGTTGATTTAAGACATGTAATCATCACTTATCCTCATCTACTCTGATTTACTCATCCTCACCCACTCACATTTAATTTTATCCACTCCACCTACCCATTTACACTTTCTATGCACAATAGACCCTTATCATTCCACCTCTCTATACACATTACACCCATATTCATCCCAATATTCTATGTACCCTAAATCTATAAAATCACACTCACATCTTCCTTTTTTCCCTCTTGATTGATTTCACAAGTTTGGCTATTTCTCGTGTATGCTTTACTTGCAAGTTTTACCGAAGGAGAGAAAGGAAGACATCTTAGAAACCCAAATTTATCTCTATAATTATATTTAGGAATTTCAAAAGTGCTTGCAATTGAGCCAACGATTGGATTGCAATTGATTTGTGATTTTTAGAGATCACACCCACGATTGAGTGTGACTATGAAAACCTCCAACTCAAAGAAAGATACCATCTAACAATCGAAAATCATCCAAAATAAAACCCCGCACCATGGCTTGGTCCTCTATGGCCCTCAAAGAGGTATATCATTGCATTTATTTTTATTGATCAATTACATGTCTTAAATGTTCTTATTTCAACCTTGAAAATGATATGGACATGACCGAAGAAGGTCCCCTAGCCACCAAAAATAACTAACATTTTTTTGAGTGTTTACATGCATATTTAGATTTAGATCTTGAATTTTATCCCTCTTTATTCAGTGAAAGAACCCATAATTGTCCCTCACATTTTCAATGGAGGTAGCATAAGCCCATTTTATTTAAGTAGCATCTGTTTGGATTTTTATATTATATCAACTAACACATCTTGCAAGTGATCCAAATCTAGGTATACATTTTGACAAGCATGTTGGGACCATTTTGGTTGTGGGTTAAATTATTTTCATTTTTTTAATATATTTTCATTTTTCATTAGGGTTTGCATTCCATTTTATTCATTTTTAAATATTTTTTCTAAAAAATTGTAGATCTAACATTTGTTCTTGCAAATCTTCCAAAATATAAAAATACAAGAATCAAGTTATTGGCTAATCATAGGCATGGTTGTATTAAGATTTTTGTAAAAAATATAACAATTTGATTGCATGGTATTCGCAGACACAAATTTTTTTGGGGTTTTTCTTGATTTTCTAAAATTAAAAAGGGAAAGAATTTTTAATTTTTTTATTCACATATATAGAACACATGTTACGCATGTTCTTCCCTCTTTCCCTTATTTGATCTTCAGAATTATAAAAAGATAACTTATTTTTACTTTACTATTGTGCACAACATGAGGATATACTCATTTCGGTGTTTGGTGTTAGAATGTGTTGTATATTTTTTATACCGTATACCCAAGAGTACTACTATACACCTCTTCCATGAGCATTAGTAGGGATCTAGTCTTTGGCCTCGATCTGGGGCATTCGGGAAGCCAATGAATCCCCAATCGAGGTTCAGAGGTTAGCCCCCAAGAAATTTTTTTGGAAATCCCTAGTTTTCCGGGGGTATATATATGTTATTTTTATCTATAAGTATATATGGGTGGTGTCATAATCCATGAAGTATGGGGAACTGTTATGGGTGTTTATTAGCCCATGGTTTTGGTACCCATTGTATTGTAAAACCACTTTGACAGTTTCTTACTATTTTTCTTACAAATAGCTGGAGATGCAGTAGGGTAAAGCGAGTAACTTGGAAGTACATTATTGTATTGTAAACGGTTAAGTTAATGCAATAAGAGAGAGAAGTTATCTTGTCTTTGGGTTTTTTCCCAAAAGGGTTTCCCAAGTTAAATCTTGTGTTTTTTCATTTGTTTTCTTTGATTATCTTGAATATTTTATTCAGCATAGCTTCTTGTTTATTAGTTTATCAGATAAATTCTCTTCATTTGGTATTTGTTGTCCCTCTAGGTCACGCTTATGGGTGAATCCATCATGATTGGCCTATTGAATCTTATTCCTAACATAACCATAACAATGGTGTATAGGAAATTGACCCTATAAATCATTGGGGAGTTATAAGGACATGAATACATAGGTATTCCTCCATTTCCAACCATCATTAGTTATTAAACGTAAACCCCAGAGGTATGGAACACCATTGGATTACATACAAGGTAATTTATTTGAATAATATGTCATTTATTTGATTAGTACCTTTTCTCGCACCATTTACAATATATCAAAAGGTGTGTCTTTTTAGAATGATAAGATCTCATGTCATTTGTATCACACAACATATTTGCATTACATATTTAAAACAAAAAATTATAAAAACAACACCCTTCTAAAACTCACTTCTCAACCACTTAATCATTTCCATGTTGCATTCGTGAATGCCCCTAACATCCAAAACCATTTTCACAAAAATTCTACATTCCTATAAATTTCCTTTTCACGGTCATAGGTGTGACTTCCATATTATTTGTCTACCTACATTTTTTCTTGTGTCATTCATAGGTGTGATTTCCGTGATTTTTTTCATCTAATCATTTTGCACCATCATCTCGTCATCTTGCACACTCTATTCTTAATTTACATATTCTTTATCATATGTGTGATTGTCCCACATTTATCTCGATTCCAGTTTCCAACCTCTAATATCCATCCACTCCTTTATCTACCACTTAAACTTTCTAGTTCCCCTCTACATGTGCTCTATCCCATGTGCTCTTCATTCCCCTCTATGCACGCTTTGGTCCCCCTATATGCATGCTTTGACCCTTGTGCTCTCTAGTCCCTATATATGCATGCTTTGGCCCTTATGCTCTCTAGTTCCCCTCCATGTACGTTTCAGCCCATATTGTGCTCTTCGGTCCCCCTCTATATACGTTATAGCACTTATGCTATATGGCCCATCCACCTACATCATATATTCTTCTAAGACTTATTTTTCTCCGCCTCACCAATTCACCATAGTTGTAAACACGGCCACCCGACAACCTTCCCAAAACAATCTTGTTTGACCTATCCATAACTTTCTTACAAACACCTTGTAATTATCATGTGACCTTGTTGCAACCTCCACCCTTTCCAACCCATATAGATTTATAAACAACCTTCGTACTTCTATCCCTCACCCTCTACCCTCTTCATTGGTCAAATATTCGAATGTCTTTCCATCTCACCCTCTCTCCTTCATTCATCTTCTCTTCCTAGTTCCACCCATGATCGGGGATTTTTCCCTATCCTCCACCCCCTTCTATTTCCATATGTTTTTTTCCAAACCCTTACCACCACAACATCCTTCTCTTCTTTTGTTCACGGATGCCAAAGGATTGGCATGTAATACCCTTCCTTCTTCTTGCACCTTCTCCTCAGGCTCTCCCTCTACCTTGTTTGTGTTACTTACGCCCTTCCCTACCTATCATTTCCAAATATAACCCTCCCTTACCACTCTCCTCCTCTTATCCTCATAATAATGGACGTGACTAGGGCTTCTTCTCTTGTCTCCACTACCAAGCTCTTCTCTCTATCACATGCCAATGTTTCCACCCTATCGTCACCCTACCACCTACTACCATTGATGCATCCTCTCTTTATTTCCTCAGTCACACTGCAGTTGGGTCTCAACCCCACATTGTCACCCTATTTCTTATCTTATGCCTTGGTTGTAAGCTGCGACTAACTAGTTATGATCGTTACCACTATACACCCCTCGGTTATTCTCTTCCTCTAAGTTACATAGCTCAAACTTGAACCAAAAAATCAACAAAATAAAAATAATAAGACAACATTTTTCATCTATCACGGCCACAACACATTCTAAGTATCATATCCTTATTTTTATGACAAGTGCGAAAGACTATCTTACTTTGTATTAATATCCAAATAAGAAAAAAATATTAAACACCCTACCTACCTCATCATGGACATGATCGGGTCAAACCTCCCACACCCCAGATGGTCACGTTTGTGATCTACCCTATGACACAAGTGAAAAAATTAAGACAATCCAAAACCAAACATTAAGTTCTTCATCTCTGCTACAATTTCCATTGCTTTATCCTTCAATTGATAACAATATGATGTATTAATTGCAATAAGGTAACTCATGGATCCAAAATCACTTTAAAGACTCGTGTAAGTGTTCATATATTCCAAAGACTTTAGCTAACCAAAATTTTGTAGTAGACATGAGATCTTGTCGCAATCTACCATATACAACCTCTTTAAAGCAAAAAAGTGTCCAAAGCTCTTGAGAAGGCTTACTAAAGTCCTATAACTAATTAAACTAAAATGGAATATGGGGGCCTAATTTAGTTTAATCTAATGTTATGTAAATCAGTAAATAATAGCTAAATAAATAAAATAAATGACCCAAGCAACTAATTAAATGAAATATGAACCCTAGATGTGTAAAAATGGTTAAAGAGGCCTTAGCTAATTCACAAATGAGATGGGATTGTGTCACAGTGAAGATTAGATGAATAGAATAAAGAAATGACTATACATGTGATCTAGAAAGTGCAGATCTAAGTTGTCTAAGTAGAATGGGGTACCTAGAAAGGGATGGGGGCACCTATGGCACCCGGTTTGATATCGGGGTGCCCTGGTCTATGCAGAAGTCCATAAACCAACTTTGCGGGGGTTTTTAAGTGATACAAATCCTATGTTTCCTATCGTGTGTATATTGTTGGACTGTGTTGAATGTCCCTAGTAATCGAAATGAAGAAGATACCGCAAAACCCTAAGCCAAGCATCAAAACCCTAAAAAATGAAATATGCATATAAAGGGTTCGGGCTTTCCTCAATGACCACAATGGTGGACTTACTAGCTAAGCGCTACACTATATTTCATACCCAAATCTAGTTATAGATGTGTGTGTGAAAATTGTGCCCTAGGTGTTCTTGTTCTTGTCGCACTTTATGAAATAAAAAGTAATAAATAGATGTAGAAATGTAATAGATGGTGGATGGAATAGAATAAACTTCCCTCTTTTGCAATGTGATGCAGATGAACTAGCCTTGTCCCTTGTAATGGATCTAGATGGATTCAAATGAATCTCTAGATACCTTAGATGGAATGCAACCTTAGGTGATGATAGTAGTGCCTAGTGCTTATTCCCTCATTATGGTTTCATAACTTTATATTTATATTGTTCTCTTGTTCTTACTTCGTAATTAACCCCGAAAAGGTGACCACTAAAAATATGGAATGCTCAAATGGTTATAAAGTACCCAAAAGATGAGTTCAAAGTGGGAAAAGGATCGAGGCGCCCAAATGAGACAAGGCACACTGGGGTGCCCAATACTAGGTTTGACGCCCATTCAGGATAAGAATGATGTAAAGTGATAAACTGACTAAGTGAGTACATGCAAGAGGTCGGTAGTGACGAAAGAAAGAAAAGTAAAATGGAAAAAGGACATGGGTTATTTAGTACTTTCTTCACTCAAAAACATATCAATAGTAGTATGAGACCGGGACTAAATAATGCCTAAAGTACATGATTTTTTGTCTACATTTACTCCTACTTTATATTGGTGAGCGGAACACTCGGTAACATAAATTAGATAGAGATGTGTACCTGATTTCTATGTAGAGTGATGTAGAAAACGTGTCGATGGACTAGACAAAGCATGGAGTGATAAAAATATGGAGCATGGAAACTATAGATGTAAAAGAGAAAAAGGGGTAAGAGTGAATCTAGGAGAAAATGTGTGGGTAAGAGTGTACCTGCATGTTAGTATGAGGAACGGACTACCAAATGATGTTTTTATTGTTGTTGACACCTTTGTTATTGTTGACTACTTACTTCTCATATGATTGAACATGCAAAGGAGAAGATGATCAAGTAGTCAAATATGCATGTATATGTGTAAAAACCACATGTATATAGTAAAAAGACTATAAATGGAAGTATGAAAAAATGCAAAAGGAACATGTGCACCTAATCCGTGATGAGAGAAAGGGTGTAGAGAAAGGATATCTTGTAACTGTGAGTTTTTTGGGTGATCTCACGCCACTGTGGCCGAAGAAGTGTAGGGAGAAAGTTATGTTATTCTCCAACCTATAACTATTTCCCTAAGAATTTGTGAAGAGATATCTATACTACCTGGTTTTTTGGGCGATCCGATGTAGCTGGTCGAAGTAGTGTAGGGAGGAAATCTGTTGTATCCTCCAATTCAGAACTACCTCGTAATGCTAAGGACTACTGTCTCTATAAAATCCATTGTTTAAAGGGTTCATAGATTGTCTTAACCCACTCATTGTATAACCCATAATGTCAAGGATGGAAAACTGAATTGAATTGTACCAGTAGAGAGCGTTGTGTAGTGTGTAAACACTAAATTTATCCCCCCTTTTGGGGTGCATGAAACATCACAGATAGGAGGATGTGGCCCCAAAAGAGGACCAAGCTGTGGAAATTGTTCCTCAAGGGGGAAAGGAATGCAAAAACTAAGGTGCACACAAACAATTGCCTAGGAAAACAAGTGTTAGTACAAACAAGCATGCATGTAGAAAGAGAGTGTAAGCTATGCATAAAATAAGCCAATCATATACCAACAAAGTGGGTTTTAAACATGGGAAATCAGTCACAATGTCGTAAGACTCTCAAGAAAATAGTGGCCACATACAAATAAGCATGTGTGCAAGGGCAAGGCCCGCATACAAGATAAAATAAGAGAAAAATAAGTACAAACAACGAATAACCATAGAAGCAAGTAATCATGCAAAAAAATGTTTTATATGAGGAACTCATTATCATGTTAGAGAGATAACCCATATGTTGAAAGTGTGTATAAGGAATAAAGTAGTGCGCTAAGTACAAAATGAAATAATAACACCTAGAAGAGATGAATTTGGATGCCCCCAACAACTATTGTAGGACTAGTAGGAGGAAAGCATCCATGTTGCATGTAAGAGACCTATATCTCGTAATCACAACTAGAGAAAGACATGAACGTGCATTGTGGATGGTATAGATAAATGACATACAAGAGACCTATCTAGCATGTGTAGAAAATTGAATTATGAATAAGCAAATGCAAGTAAAAATAATTGCAACCAAGATATGCAACATGTTATGGATGGATGGAATGGAATGCAATATGGATGGGAGGATCCACGTGCCCGCTTGAGTGAATATATTTGTATGCATTGAGATTCATTTGGTTTTCCACCTCAGCATTCAAGAATGAACCATAAATGAGAGTGTGTCATCAGGAAGTGGTCAAACGGTGTGTCGTATGTAGCGCATTGTGTTGAATGTATAGGGATGAAGGTTGCATGACCTTGTAGGCTAAGTTTATATCACGAAAAAATTATCGAAGGAGTGATGATTCATCCTCAAGAATATATCATTAAGTGATTATCGCAATAGGTGATGATGATGCTAGGGTAAGTGATGAGGTAGCCTATGACGTATATCACTACAAGATGAGTAGGAGTGGTGATGTAGCCTAAAGCGTATACCACTAACCTAGGAATGTCGCATGATAGGAGGTTGAATGATGAATGTGTGAATATGATGAGGTTCATTTTTTATATATACCTTCAACCGTCTAGTATGGACCGTGAGACTAGAGTGCATCATAGAGTAGTGAGTGCAGCACATACAAGTAGATGTGTGTAGTATATACAATGATGAGAGATGACCATGTGATGTGTAAAATGCATAGTATGTATAGTGATGGTAAGATGTAGTGTGAGATGTGTAATGCCTATTATGTAGTGTGTGGGGTTCATGTGTGTAAGATGCCCTCAACAGTCAAGTGTGAACTGAAGCACAAGAGTGTGTCACCGGGTAATGATCGATGCGAGTGTATGTCAAAGTATGAGTGTAATGAGCAGATGTTGGATTTTTATGTGTTGAATATGTAATGCACATGTTTCTTATTTAGAAGAGGGAGGGGATGATAAGCATCATGCCCCCAAGTATGTAAGTGATGGATATTTAGTCAAAAGACACTAAGTGGATCAATGTAAGGAGTAGTTTCTTTAACAAAAGTGATTGGATGCTAAAGTGAGGATTGGATAGGGTCCTTAAACTGTGAGAGTTGAAATATGTCATCTAGAGTGTGCTTGTCTTGTGTAACAAGTGGTTATTTTTTGACCGCATATGAATTGAGAGGTGGAGGAGTTGCATTGATCTTTAGAGGGGGTTGTATAGTTTTCCTCTATAATACTGTAGGTGACTTATTAAGAGGAAGTGTTGGACTAATTTGGAGAGGTGGCTGTTTGACTTGAGTAGATTTCATAGGTGGTGGTTGAGTGACGGAAGAAGGAACACTAGAAGTGATGGCGTGATGCTCATTAGACATAGATGAATCATATTTAGGAACCGATTGAGATGTAGAATTTGTAGATGGGCATGCAAAAAAATGTTGTGCAGTGAATGAGATAAATCCTTGACACTCAAGATGTTTGATTCTTCGATGTAAATCATAGCAATCATTTTCATTATGTCCATTGATTCGATGATAATGGGAATATGGGTGACCCTAATATTTTACTATCGCATAAGAAGGATAGTAATGAAAGCGGTAATGTGATAAATTGATGATTAAGGAGCTCAGAAGAATTTCATGTTACTTAGTATTGTGATCAAGGGTGAAAGGCTCTAGTGATGGTATGACTTAAATCTCACTAATATGAGCACATGTAGTAGATATAGAATGAAGATGAGATGTAGAAGGAGAACAAACATGATCCTAAGAAGCATCCTTAAGATGTTGGATTTTAGATTTGAGAGATGTAATCATGGATTCCATAACCTTAAATTTGTCTTGAAACAAAGAATGTAAAGCTTGAATTGATTCTAACATGGATTGATTAGATGGAGGATCACAAGGGCTAGTGTCATCAAATATATGATTGAAAATAGGGCTTATTTCATGTGGCGGGGTATATTTAGGAAGATACATGGTATCTAGGGATTTTTTCAAAACAACTTGGCAATTGGGATGCATCTTAAGTAAATTAGACAAAGAAATTTGACCCATGATAGAGGGAAAATGAGGATCCTAAGCGTGAAGATCAAGTTCGGGTTTACCAAAATGATTTAACTAAAATGGAATATGTGGGCCTAATTTATTTTAATTTGATGTCGTGAAAAGTCAGTAAATAACAACAAAATTAATAAAATAAATGACCCAAGAAACTAAGTAAATGAAATATAAAACCCTAATGTGCAAAGAAGGGTTAAAGAGTCCTTAGTTGATTCACAGATGAGACAAGACTGTGTCGTAGTGAAGACCAGATGAAAAAAATAAAAAAACAACTATATATAATCTTCAAAAAGTGCATATCGAGTTATCCGAGTATACCGGGGCACTGGAAAGGGATGGGGCGC
The DNA here is from genome assembly GCA_018340775.1 of Taxus wallichiana var. yunnanensis. Lineage (NCBI taxonomy): Eukaryota > Viridiplantae > Streptophyta > Pinopsida > Cupressales > Taxaceae > Taxus > Taxus wallichiana. The sequence goes on along the minus strand of CM031239.1, from coordinate 333,653,800 downwards.
CGGGGTGCCCTGTTTCTAAGATATGGGCACCCTTGTCTTTGAAGGAGGTCCAAAAACCAACTTTTTAGGGTCATTAAGTTATGCGAAGCCTACGCTTCCTATCACATGTATATTGATGGGTGCAAACGTCTCTAGTAATCGAAATGAAGAAGAGACTCAGAAACCCAAGAAAAACATTAAAAACCTAAAAATAAAGATGCGTATGAAGGGTTCGGGATGTCCTCGGTGGCCATAATGGTGGACTTACTAATTGAGTGTTACACTACATTTCAAACCCAAATGTAGTTCTAGATGTGTGTGTGTGTGTAATTTTTCCTAGGTGCTCTTGTGTCAATCACACTTTGTGAAGTAGTGAGAAATAACTAGATGTAGAAATGTAATAGATGGTGGATGGAATAGAATAAACTTCCCTCCTATGTAGTGTGATGCAGATGAACCAGCCTTGTCCCTTGTGATGGAGCTAGATGGATGCAAATGGAGCTCTAGATGCCTTAGATGGAATGCAACCTTAGGTGATGATAGTAGTGTTTAGTGCTTGGTCCCTCATTATGGTCTCATAACTTTATATTTATATGGTTCTCTTGTTATAATTTCATATTTATCCTTGAAAATTTCGACCACTAAAAATATGTAAAGCTCAAACAGCTAGTTTGTTCCCAAAAGATGAGTGCAAAGTGGGAAAAGGATCAGGGCACCCCGAATGGGACCAGGTGCATGGGGAAGCAAATCTTGTGTTGGGTGCCCCAATCATGGATAATAATGACACAAAGTGATAAAAATGATCTGGGTGAATATATGCGGGAGGTCAACAAATGACAATGTAAAGTAAAGTAAAATGGCTAAAGGAAATGAGTTAATTAGTACTTTCTTCACTCAAAACCATATAAATATTAGTATGAGGCAAGGACTAAATAATGCCCAAAGTGCGTGATTTTGTATCTACAACAACCCGATATAATTTTTCTAAAGTGGATGGGTTCTCAAAGGTTTCAAGTATGTTACTAAACCCTTTACACTCGGAACAATTTGAGAGAATACAAAGACTTATGTTGGAAAAGGTTGGTGGTAACGTTCACCAATGTAGCATTTTCTAAATAAATCTGTTTCAATGAAGAGATTCCGCTAGATAATTGCAAACATGAGTAGAATTTTGTTTTGAAAGATAGTGTTCTTGGTAAACAAAAAAAAAATCAGATAGAGATTTGTAGACTTTTCATGAAAAAACTTGTCACCTCTAGAGAAGTGGCCTTCAAATGCTACTAATTTGGGAAGTTTATTGAGATCCATCTGTGAGTAATTATGATAGTCAAGCTCTAGAAACCTTAGATTTTCAAAGGCTCCCCCGCATTCCCGTTTACAATATTCAATCATTTCAAGTGCAAAACTCGTAGAGATCTCGCTTATTGAGTTGAGATGTTTGTTTTTAGCTCCCATGTATCATTCTTCTCAATTTCTTGCATTTCCTCATCCATGGCTTCATGCCATTTTTTTCCATAATTGTTTCTTCAAAGTATCATTCTAATCATCTTTTCGCCTTGATTTCTCATATATCTCTTACGGGATCCTTTTTTACGTAATTATTTCCCTGAAAATGATGAAGCATTTCTTCCTCTCAAGTTACAAGATGATGTAGGAGTCCCTTGATCTGCATCTTGTGCTCCATTATAGTTTCTACTACTTGAGGAGTCATTTCTTTTGAAATGGAACTCAAAATCGGTGTCAAAGTGGATATACCACTTGCCAATTTAGTCTCAAGTATGGGTTTAATTATCCTTGTTGGATATTTTTTTGTTTATCTTTATCATCTTCTAGAAAATCAACATCTTTGTTAATTATCAAATCCTTTTTAAATGGATTGTATATCTTTTAAGATTTCTAGTGCTCTATATATTCAACTAAGCTACATTTATCTCCTATGTCATCCCATTTCATTCATATTTTCTTAGGCTCATATGTTATGCCACGAACCAATTTTTATTTTGAGTTTTCAATGTTGGGATTTCTATTTCTCCATGCCTTCATGTCATGAACACTTTTTTAGGGCATCTATTCAAAAAATAATTTGTTTTTTTTTTTACATCTTCACCTCAATATGTGTTTGACATTCCCTTAGCCTTTATCATGCTTCTTTCCATCTCTTCAATATTTATATTCTTCCTTCTTGCTATACCATTTTGTTGAAGTTTATACCTTGTTATAAACTACTTCTTGATCACATTATCCATGCATATGTTTTAAAAATCCTTTTGAAATGCATTTCCCTTTATCTTCTCTCGATATCTTTATATAACTTGGTCACTATATTTTTCAAGTTTGTCTTTGAATTTCTTAAAGATATTAAATGGCTCATTTTTGTGCTTTAATAAGCAAACCCATGTCTTTCTATTACAATCATCTATGAATGTTATGAAATATTCATGGGACCAAAAAATTGAGTGAATTGTCTCTAGTTGAGCTTTTTCTCTCAATGATTTACCTAAGGGAAAATCATTTCATGTTTTGCTTCCCAATATACACCCTAAAAATTTAGAGGGTTGTTTGATTAGAATCATTCCTCTCACCATCTATTTCTTATAACAAGATTGAATCCATTGAAGCTCAAATAACAATATCTCACGTGCTATATATTAGATTGATTCATTACAACTATTTTAAATGTTTTAGACAACTTGGTTTGCATTCTTAATGGAAAAAATTTGTTATTTTTCATTTTGACATTTGTTATTTCCTTATTCCTTTCATTTCTATCAGATATTACAATTCTCCATTTTAAAATTTAACCATATATCATATTTGGACTAGTTTCCCAATATTGATAAGGTTATGTTTCAACCCTCATACATATTAGACGTCTTGAATCTTCATCTTGTCACCTTTATTGAACGATGAATGGAGATACATCATTTTCACATAATAAAGAGCTTGTTATTATTTCCCATTTTAACTTAGAAATTTTCTATTCATCTATATACTATTAAATATTTCCTTGTTCGACTCATGTGGTTGCTACATACCACTATTAAGATACCAAAATTCAATATCGCTTTGCTCATGTATGTCAGTAAGTGCTACATAATTTTTCACCCTTTCCACTCCTATCATTTTTCAGCTTCATTTCCTTTAGAAAATTTTGCATTCTATCTACTCATATCATATCCAATTTTCCTACATTCAATTGCATAATGTCCATATTTTTTTACAATAGTAACATTGGAGATTAGATTTGTCATACCTTTATAAAGAACCTCCTAGAGAAGTATTTTTGATTCTTCCTCTTCCTCTTCTTTGTGATTTTGTATGGTTTTGTTTGCCTCCATCTTAGCTATTATTCAATTTACCTCTTCTTTTTTCGTTGTCTCCCCTCCCATACCTCTCATAGTCACATAATATGTAAAGAATTTTTGAAGATAATAATTGGCTATCCTATTTAGCCTTTGTTCATGGGTTTACAATGAACCCATCAACTCATGAACTGTCATTTATTTTAAGTCATTGGACTCTTTTATTGCTACCACAATTGGATCAAATCTCATAGGAAGACTTCTTAGGATTGTCTATATTATCCTATGGTGTTCTATAACATCTTCATTGGTTTTGAATTGATTAACCATGCTCATAGCTATGGTAAAAAAATCACTAATAGACTTAAATTCCCTCATTTATAGGGTTTTAAAATCTCTCCTTAACACTTGTAGCTTCACCAACTTCACTTATCACTTCCTTGGTATGCATTTTGCAAGATATCCCATGCTTAAGTTTGAATTGAGTAGTTATTTTCTATCAGTGGGGTAAGTGCACCAAGTTGGTGGACAAAAAAGGGGTCATAAGTGGACGTCATATTGTAAAAAACAATGAAATATCAACTTGTAGGGATTATTAGCAATATGCGCACTCAAAATTAGAAAAATTATATAAATATGAATCGTAGAATCTAGAATCTAGTTTCTAAAATACTAATTTATTTAAAAAACAAACAAGTTTAGCTATATTAAACACTTAAAATTATATGACTTGGTTTTTGTTTTTGAAAACCTATAAGATTGTAGTCTTTTTGCCCGTGATTTGGATGACCAAATCTTGTTGTTTTTTTTTCCTTTGGTGAAAAGTTATATGTAGTTTTCATCTTGGGATGGATTTTTTTATTTTTTTTTTTTTGAGCAATTTTTTTATGATTTTTTCCGTGAAAGTGGTCGAAAAGATTTAGAAAACGAAGCGCTTTCTATTTTCCCGCCATAACTATATCAAAAATATCGAAATCAAATATATTTTTTAACGTGTATAGAATTTCTCCATGCTTGGGATGGTATAAGTTTTATCACATTTTGATAAGCAAAACAAAAGTTGCAGTCTTAAACGTAGACATGAACATTCTTTGGAAAAAATGTCTTAAAGACCTATTGTTAGTAAAAAATTATAAAATGATATTTATCTTATTATATTCACTTTAAAATCAATATCTCTATGAAACTAACATTCTCCCCTACGCGATGGCACCATTTTTGAGACATGTTTTTATTTTTTCAACATGGTTCAAGTCTATGGAAGAGAAAATTTGAAATTTTTTTACCCTTTACACTTCATAATGACCTTCCATAGCTTTGGTAAGCAAAAAAAAAGATTTCCCAAGCCTTAGGGTCGGATTTGATGATATAGATAGAACCACGATTGTGGTTTACAAACCACGATCGTGAGTTTTTAAACAAGAACCACGATCGCGCTTTATAAACCGCGAGCGTGGTTTATAAAGCACGATTGTGGTTCATAAATCATATTTACATGCATCCCAATGTTCTAATTACCATGTGATTTTTACTGTTTGACTTTACCGTATAAATTACTACGAAATTTTGTCATTTTCTACACGTTTTTCTTATCACTAGAAGTAAAACATCATGGGAGACAAGAAACGAAGTCAAAAAAGGAAGTCATTAAGTAAAAAACACCAAACGAATTAGAGGCAAATAGATTTCAAAATGTTGAGTGAATGTGGAATCTTCGTGAATCAAGAAGAGGTTCATCTTCAACCCCTACTATTGTAAGCAATGAGGAACTGTAATTTTTCATCACAATGTTGAAATTGAATTAAATACTTGTTGGTGTCGAATCACAAAGACTTCGGGACTCGCAACGCGATCGCGTTTGAGACTCCCAAAGTGCGATTGCACAACATGGAGCTTTTCCCAAGTGTGGGACCTCGCGAAATCAGAAAAGCTCTCCGGATGAAGGCCGGCTCCTATTCCTCTGTTCAGATGCACCAATAAAACGCAGAGGTTTACCCAAAACCTAATCTAACTACCAAGGAGACAGGGAGAGAGAAATGCATAAAAATAAACCTAAGCTAAGGAGGTGATGCACCGAGGAATGAAGAACATATGTCTTGCCAATAAACACAAACCAATAAAATGTAATGCAAAAGATATGCACAGATAGCCAGATTCACAGTGAAGATCGGACAGACGCAAATAAACACGTAGAGGGTTGAGAAAACATCCACAGATATGCATTAATTTGCTCCAGGGGGGGATACAACACTGCAAAATGCCAAGAGGCAAGGTTGCATTACAAATTCAAATGGGAAGGTCCTTTGCTCCACAAATCCACCTGCCAGGGAGAAGAAGGGAGGAGGCACAAAACAAAAATGTCCAACCCTTTTTAAAACAGCCTCTCCTTACATTTATATGAGAAAAAATGAGGGAGAAGAGAAATTCGGAATTTCTTCCAACCACCTCCACATCCGCACCTAACTCGTCTCATTATGGCGGACTGTACTTCGAATCGGGTTTGGAAGAAGCCCCGGCATGTGTTCGATGCTTGCGTTGTCCCGAAACCCGCTTCCCACGTGATTCGAGCTTTCCTTTGTGTCGGGGCGGAAGATGAACCCGCATGCGCATCGGGTCCGGAGGGGTGCTCGACATGCTTTTGCCCCGTGCATCCCCGACGTGTTTTCCCCGACTTGAAACCCACATGTCTTTGCGCCGAGTTTTGGAGACCCCCGACATTTTCTCGGCTTGCCCGCCCGACTGGTTTTCGTGATTGCTTTGTGCTTCAGGTTTTGTGGCCCTTCCGGCATATCCCGCGCCATGCTCTTCCCCCCTGTCTTCCCGACTCCTCCGCCCGATTCCTCCGCCCCTATCAAGCTTCGCGATTTTCCTGCATTCGGGAGAGGAAAAAATATACAACAATTTGGCGACTCAATGGGATTACCTGCCTGCTAGGTAGAAGATCAGTGGCCTTTCAGCAATCCATTGGGCATGGAGTCATAAGCGAGCCTGAAACTGATTTGAAATTTGAAACTTCCCTCTGAACCGCTTGAAACCCATTGAACTTAGAGTTGTTCTCACCAAAATGCCACCGAAATGAACCGTGCCAGAGCAAAACCAGCAACACCAAAAACTATGTACAAAACTGAAAATCATACATGCCCCAAATGGAACATGCAGAGTGTGCACAAGCACTTCTTCTGCTGAAAGCAAACCTACCTACTCTACTCTTACTGGAAGCAAAGGCAAGCTAAACAAACCCTGCAACTGGTTGTGCAAAATAGCTTCCTTTCTTCAAAATGGGCAGCCATGCAATCGATTTGGCACTGATCACGGCTGTTTGGATGAGTGGGAAATCAACGAGAAGCTGGTCTTCCACCCAAATCATCAAGGTGTCAGCTGAAAACAAATCCAATACCTCTTTTAGTTGCTCTGCATTTGGATTGAAAAGGTATGGCAGCTGATCCTTGGTACTCTGTAACTCACCCTCATGCTCAGAAGCAAGCATGACCGGTTGTGGCTTCTCCTTTGGCTCGAATGAAGCCAAATACCTGATTGGGCAAGGTCTGATCCGTTTGATATGCCCATAGCTCTGATTTTCTACTCCAAAAATGGAGTTTTCTCGTAGACCCTCTTGAATGGATGATGTGGAAGAAATGGTGGAATCCTTCTGTCCTTTCTCTTCCTCCAATGAAGAACATGGAAGATTAAAATCTTCCAATTTTGATTCCAAAGAGCTGCTGCAAGATGCAGGCTGCTGCAAATGAACGTTCTCCTCCATGACAGCAGGCTCTGGTGTTTGGAATGTGGATGATGAAAGAGAGAATGGTGAAAACTCAACCGGTTCTTCTCCATCAAAACAGTCCTCCAAATCTGACAGGTAAACTGCCTCATTGCTGTCCTGTTGTTCGTGTTCAACTTCTCCCATGGTGTTCGCTTGATCTGCAACTTGACCACCATGGTTTCCTTCACTCCCTAATATTGAGTTTGAGAGATCAAACTCCTCTTCAGTACTAGAACTTGGGAGAGGTGAAGTAGAAAGAAGAACCGAAGGTTCTCCTGTAGCCTGCTTTGTGCTCAAAGCCCTTGGATCTGTACTTTTCTCCTCCACAACTGGGATGTGCTCCTCTTCTTTTGCCTTTGGAGCGGATTCTCCCTCCTCTATTACTCGAAGGCAATCTTGCTCTTGATATAACTCTTCCTCCAGCATGAAGTTTTTTAAGTCAAACTCTTCAATCTGCTGCTCTAGAGGACAAGTAGGGGCTGCAAGATCTTCTTCAGAGCTTTCTTCCTTTTGCTCTTCTTCTGCTGCCACAAAATCAGTCCTGACCACCATTTGTTCAACCTTAGCCTCTTCTGTAGGTTTGACCAACAAAGGGATCTTTTCAATTCCAAATTTGGCAGCCCAAACCCTCAAGTTGTCTGTCATTTCTTTTCTGTTGGGCTCCTTTTCTTGCTGTCCTTCATGGCCGATTTTTGCAATTTCTTCTTCCCCACATGGAATTGGGAATGCAAGAGGAGGGATGGGTTGTGACTCAACTGATTTGACAATTTTTTGTGGTGGTGGAGGCAGTGAAACCTCTTGTTTCTTTGGAGGAGGGGGTATTTCCGTTAGCTCTTGTGGAGGGGGTTTGGATTTGGAAGAGAAGAGGGCAGAAAAACTGAGATGGGATGGAAGACTAGGGGGTAGAGGGATGGATTCAACATTTGGGACAGCAGATGGAGAGTTTGAAACTTGACACTGCTGAAATGGAACAGATTGGGAAAGAGGAAACAGAAAGGCATGAGATGGTGTGCTTACCCGTTGACAAGGTTGCTGAATACTCCTCTCATACACCTCTATTCCTTCGATCCACTTTGCAAGCAAAGGCAGCGTTGCAATCATGAAGTCAAGTTTCTCCTGAGGGCTGTAATGCCTTGGAAAAGGTCCCACCCATGGACAGGGTGCTCCACAACCGATTCCAAAAGCTTTCATTTGTGCTTGAGCCCTGGACTGCACCATCCCCTCCTCCATTTTTTGGATTTTCTCCAATGACCAGCATCTTGCATCTGATGGTCTTCGTTATATGCATACTCCTGCTCTTGGAAGGCTCTATTGCCAAACTGACTTTGGCACTGCTGTTCATATGAGTATGCATGCTGATCTGGAGGATTTGTAAAACGTGTTGGAGGTGGGAAACATTGCTGTTGTTGGAAATGTGAGTCCCATGATGGAAATGAAGTCATGGTTGCACAACTTCATGGGATGGAAAAGAATGAAGAGATGGAAAGAAAGATGGGTGGAAATGAATGGAAACGGTCTGCAACTCAGAGAAACGGGTTGCTGATCAGATGGAGTCGCCAGATGTGTTTTTTGAATATGCCTCTAAAAGGCTGGATGTTGCCAAGTTACACATCAAACCTGGCAATATTGAAAATGAGATTACAAATTTGAAGGACCCGGAGGATGTAGTCTTCAATTCGGAACTCATGCCTTGTTGTGCGGTAAACGCAGATCCCGAAAGCACAAAGTGGAACTCAAGTTATGCGATGCAACTCACAAAACCCGAATTGCTATGTGTCGGAACTTGGAACATGTCCGACATCCCTCAAAACCTGATTTCTTTGTTGTCGGGAATAGGACCATGCAATGCATCCCCAAAACCCGAATTGTTGCTTTGATGTTCTCGGATCCCGAAAACCCGAAATCACTAAAAAACATGAAATTTTGAAAATCAAAATTTCAAAAAATCAAGGATACCCATTTGAAGATTACAGTCAGATCTACCAACTGTTGAAATTTTGACCTGTTTTGAGCAAGATAAACCCTTGAAAAATGATTTCGGAGTTCAGGCTAGGAGGTGCAAAATTTGAAATTTGTAAAAACTGCAATTTTTTTGTGCAAATTTCATGAAAACTCCTTCAAATTTTGATGGAATGACCTCTTGGTCCCACCGGGCGTGCCAAAACTATTGGTGTCGAATCACAGCACCCCTGGGACTCGCAACGCGATCGGTTGAGACTCTCAGTGCGATTGCACAACATGGAGCTTTTCCCAAGTGTGGGACCTGCGAAATCGGAAAAGCTCTCCGGATGAAGGCCGGCTCCTATTCCTCTGTTCAGATGCACCAATAAAATGCAGAGGTTTACCCCAAAACCTAATCTAACTACCAAGGAGACAGGGAGAGAGAAATGCATAAAAATAAACCTAAGCTAAGGAGGTGATGCACCGAGGAATGAAGAACATATGTCTTGCCAATAAACACAAACCAATAAAATGTAATGCAAAAGATATGCACAGATAGCCAGATTCACAGTGAAGATCGGAAGGACGCAAATAAACACGTAGAGGGTTGAGAAAACATCCACAGATATGCATTAATTTGCTCAAAGGGGGATACAACACTGCAAAATGCCAAGAGGCAAGGTTGCATTACAAATTCAAATGGGAAGGTCCTTTGCTCCACAAATCCACCTGCCAGGGAGAAGAAGGGAGGAGGCACAAAAAAAAAATGTCCAACCCTTTTTAAAAAACAGCCTCTCCTTACATTTATATGAGAAAAATGAGGGAGAAGAGAAATTCAGAATTTCTTCCAACCACCTCCACATCCGCACCTAACTCATCTCATTATGGCGGACTGTATTTCGAATCGGGTTTGGAAGAAGCCCCGGCATGTGTTCGATGCTTGTGTTTTCCCGAAACCCGCTTCCCACGTGATTCCGAGCTTTCCTTTGTGTCGGGGCGGAAGATGAACCCGCATGCGCATCGGGTCCGGAGGGGTGCTCGACATGCTTTTGCCCCGTGCATCCCCGACGTGTTTTCCCGACTTCGAAACCCGCATGTCTTTTGCGTCGGGTTTTGGAGACCCCCGACATGCTTTCCGGCTTTCCCGCCTTTCGAGACCACCCGACATGGTTTTCACCATGATTGCTTTGTGCGTCGGGTTTTGCGGCCCTTCCGGCATATCCCACGCCATGCTCTTCCCCCCTGTCTTCCCGACTCCTCCGCCTGACTCCTCCGCCCTACTCAAGCTTCGCGATTTTCCCAGCATTGGGCCGGAGAGGAAAAAATATACAACAATACTCGTGATGAAGATGTTTTTACTATCAATGTTGAAGAAGAATTAAATACTCGTGATGTAGCAAATGTTGAAATTGAAGGAGACAATGAAAATGTGAATAAAGAAGTTCTAAGTTTCAAACTCGTAGACAAGCAAAATTTGACAAAAACACCTCCTAGGATTTTCTGTAAGAAACCTAATTATTTTATTAAATTGATGAAAAAATTTTGAAACCAATGTGTGAAAAACTTTCTGAATGAAAAATCGAGAAGAAAATCCACTTTGAAATTTGGGATAATCATTTTGAAATTTTAAATGATTCCCAAAGATGTCATTTGTTGGTTAGTTTGATGAAATTTAATACAATGAGACCTACATTAAACACCTTATGATTGACAACATCTAATATACGTGGTCAAACCTCTACAATTTGTGAAAACCTTCATGATGCATATCACATTATTGGTGTCAAGAGACGCACTAGGGATAGTAATATTGTGCATCGTGTACTTACTACTAGTGTTCAAGTGAATCAATAAAAAACAATGTTTGATTATGTAAATAATTTGAATGTTATAAGTTAATCGAAAATCTCTAATGAAAGAAATTGAAAGACGTAATATCCTTGAATCACTCAATAACACCGATTTTTGGACATTTTCTCGCTAGAGCACCACGTAAGGACAAATATAATACCGATGTTATAAGAGAATTTGTTATTCAATTTTGGCATGATAGCACTAGAGTTTCACCTAATACAAGAGATGTTGTAAAATGGAGAGTTGGTTCTATTAATCACGAACCACATCTAAAGCATTTCTTAGATATGACTCAAACTCAATTTTTTCGTAAGTTTGAACAAGAGCATCTGGAAATTAAAATTAGTCAACATTTTTTTGAAATGTTAAAACCATTCTATGTGAAAATCAACCACGCTCACACCACTTCTTGTTATAGGAAACATGTTGAATTTTTTATGCATTATGCTAAATTTTTTGTATTCGTTCTATTTTTCATTCTGAAACTATGTTATCGAAATGTGGTCTTCAAGTTCCACCAATATCTTCCAGGGATTTCATTCATACAATATTTTGTGAAAAATATGTTGGACAATTTTTTTATAGTCAGGATTGTTTAGATGGAAGTTGTGGTACATATGGTGGATTACCTAAATTGGAAAGTTGCATCCATGAACAAATTGAAGGTGCAATAGTGTTGGTTCGAAAATCTATCAGTTGGGCATATTTATGGATAGACGAGCCAAGCATTGTGTAGGGCATAGCCCCTCTTTGAGTCTGGCAGCGAAATCGGTTTATTGCTATTCTACCAGCAGGAATCTATGCAAGTCTCACAATATTCTGCCTTCGGGGGTTTGGGATCTCATCCCAGTAGGGTGTTTCCGACTGCGGAAAGAAAGGAATGAAAGAGAGGATGAAGAAAGATCAGGTCCGAAGGAAGAAAAGAAATGAATTCCAAAGAAGAAAGGTCAGAGGGTTTATGTTTTGGGATTGGTAGTAAACAGAGCCAAACCTACTTGCATAAACGAACAAAGCAATACTGATGAATAAATGACAATAAAACAGAAGTAGATTCAACAGAATAAACACACAGATCTGACATAAGAAAGATCAAATGCAAATAACACACGTATTCAGCACAAAGTCTAAATATTTGTATTAATATTCCTTTCTGTTACAAAAAGCTCAAAGTCTTTTCTCCTCACTTCTATTTTTCATCTGAAAGATATCCACTCCCTCAAATACAACAAGTATTTGAGTATTTATAGAAGAAGGAGAAGAAGGAAGGCAAAAAGGAACCAACCACCTATTTACAAAATATCTACAAAATATCTCAAAGTCATGTTGACTTTTGACAACTTGATGGATGACATCATCCCATGGTGCAACATGGATGATGTCATCATTTGTGTCAACATACTTTAGACATTTTACAAAAAGAAAGTCGGAAGAGAGAGAGAAGAAGAGAGAATTTATTCATCATCGTCATCCCGCACTGAAAGGGGATATCCTGTTATTGCTGCTCGGGTGACGAGATGTGGAATTGGGCACGGTATTCCATGAACTTGCTGATCATGGGCTCTAGCTGATCCTGGGAAGGATCCTTGTGTCGCTCACTGATCGCCTCGCAAGTCTCCCGCTCGTCTATGAGCTTCTCTGGGAGTTTGGAATATTCTTTCTCTGCTTCTATTAGGAACCCGATGAAGTCCCGACAGGCCAGCAGGTTATTGATGGACTCTGCGTCAAAAGTGACCTCTGGCCCCAGCCCTTGCGAAACGATCTCCTTGAAGATCTGGATGGTTTCATCAACTTTCCTTAAGGCGAAGGAAGGAGTAAGCAACCCTGGAGACATGTTGAGAACGATTTGCTCCATTTGGTGCATCACATCTAGGGCTTCTTCCTTTACCTTATCGATCTTTTCAAGGATGAATTCCAGTTGATCCATCCGGTAGTCCAGAGTGGAAAGGATTTTATTGAGGGCCCTGGGATGACCGAAAACGCCGAACTTGACCAGATCTTTGACTGAACAGTCGAACATTGTTTGAAAGGTCTCACGTTGCAGCCTAGCATGGTCCAGCTCTTCTGATATGGGTCCTGCTAATGCCTGGAGTTCTTTGTTCACCTTGTTGATGTTCAGGTACAAATCGGTGAACTTGGCGATCACTTTTTCACTGTCCTTGAGGATTTGGCTCCTCCAAGCGGAAACTGCCATACCCTGCTCGCCGATCTTTGCATATTCATCAATTTTATCCTGGCTCAGAGGCTCAGGAGTTTCGGCGGCAGTTGTGGGAGGTGCACTGCCCATCTTCTGTAAGGCTTGGAGCAGATGTTTATTTTTCTCTTTCAGTAGCCTTTTCTCTTCTTTTGCTTCTTCAAGCTTCTGCAGAGGGCATCAATCGCAGATAGGGCCTCTCCCGAAGGCTTTTTAAGATGTCCCCATTGTGACTTGAGTCACTGTATAATCTATCGAGGACAGATCCTTTTTATCCTTCAGAGGATTGGGGTACGCGATCTCCATTACCCTCTCTCCCGAAGCACTCTGAGAGAAACGTGTGATGGGCTTCTGCTTCTTTACCCCTTTTGATGGGATCACAGAGAAGTCCATCGGAGTGATGGGAACTTTCCTTTTCTACCGACTGTGTGTTGGGAGATCCAGGCTGGACTTATGGGAGAAGGACCAGAAACAGAGAAGGGGGCAGCTGCAGTAGTTGAAGGGAAAAACGTGGAGACACTTGGAGGCGGCATCGAGAGGGAGGCCGAGGAAGTGCTCACGGGAGGAAGGGATACTGCAGGAGAGGAAGACATAGGAAGGGAAGGGAGCTCAGAAATGAGGGAAGAAATGGAGGGGGACAGGTCCGCGAGAGAAGAGAAGATGGACGAAGAAGCAGGAGGGACAGAAGGGACCTTAGTTGTTACAACAGTGGCGACATCCTGAGTGGATGGGCCTATTGGGACATCTTCCACTGTTTCTTTCTCTAGGGAAGCCAGAGTTACAACTTGTTTTCAAAGTGGAAGGAGGACTTTCTGGAGCTTCTTCTTGGGTGGAACTGGATTCACCCTCTTTACCCTTTCCTTTGCCTTTTGGCTGTTGTTTTGATCGAGGAGGTGCGTTACCCAATGGAGAGGTTGTGAAATCGACTCCGAGGTAGACGAGCCCGTTCATTCGGCACCAATGCTCTGTTCTACGCAGAGTTTCCTTGACTCTTTCCTCAATTGTCTGAGGGGCTTTGGTTCTATCAATCAACGCAAAAGGCCAATCGTCCCCACCTGTGTCAAGATACACTTGATCCACTTCCTCCTCAGTAGTTTGGTATCCTTTGGGGACGATGGCCACCCCATACTAGATGATTTCTGCTAAGGCCAAGCGAGAATGATCCTTCCTCCTGAGCTCAACCTCGTGATATAAGTCAATGTAGATATCTTCGATCTGAGGGATGTGGATCGGGTCGAGCTTGGCCCTAGGTAAACAATTTCTTGGATCGAAAGTGGGCCTTGCTGGGAAGTCATGTTTCAGATTCAGCAGCTCCAGCTCTGCAAACATGTCCTTTGCCTTGTGGTGAGAGGGACACGTATACCTACCCACTGTGAGGGGGAAAGGAGTTCCACCCTTCTTTCTCTTTAGGCACTTTTCATGGTAAGTAATAAGCTACCTTGACAGCTCCAACAGGATCAACTTGGGCCCGGCATATCTTGGCAGTCTAGTCGGTTCCCCCAAGAAATTAACTGCCCTCAGATAGGTGAATGTAGGGAACTGAGTGAATAGGGCCCCCACTTCTCAGTAGCTGCTACTATGCTCTTGGTCGTGCGACCGTGAGTCATATTTGACCTCAACAGGCAGATGTTAAAGTAGAAGAATGCATCGTTGATCTTTGTGAATTGGGGATGCTATTTTCCGCCTTGCCTGGATAGTATTCATAAATTTTGACTTGGGGCCAAACCCCACACACATCGTAGCCGGATAGTCCCTTTCTCAAGTGCAAAGATAGACTATGTAGGAGTTCATATAGAACCTCCCCGTTGTGTTGAGTTGTTGTAGCTGCGCTCGAGATTGTGCTGCTTATAATTTCTGCCCATTTAAAGCGTTCATCGGGCACATTTTTGTTCATTGTTTCCAAGTACCGCAGATCCACTTGTGAAAATAATGGGCATCAGGAAGCCCAAAAACTCTGCTCAGGAACATAATGGTGTCGCTGAGTTCCTCTGAAAAGTCACTGCGATGAATGACTTGTGGCCACCGAGTCACTACTTTTTTGTTCTTTAGATAAACTTCATTCATCAGCTGCATACACTGATCTTCATTGTCATCCCAGGCCTTAATGCAGATCTTCTCTACCGACGGCCACAAAGTGCCGGTGATGAGGAATGCCGAGCATCATCTCAAAGTGGCGGGTAGTGAGGTTAATAATAACTTCGCCCTTCTCCCCATGGACACATCTTGTGTCTTTGTTGTAGCATCGGGCTACCACCATCATAAATTCATTGTTTACGGCACCGACGGGATCCCACCAAAGAAGGTGCAGTGGCACCGCCATCGCCTTGTCCATCCATGGACTTCTCGTGACCCCTGCGGGTTCCGGCCTGCATTCCTCCATGTCAATATGACCCGCTTCCGAGTCTCGATATCTAGGTCACACTCTGCTTGGGACTCGGGCATTCTGACCCTCTGATACTTATACTTCATTTCTTCTTCTGTGAGCTTGGCCTTGCCTTTAGATTTGATAGGTTTCTTGCTTGATGTTGACATATGTTCTTCTGAACTTAGTTGCTGATCTGCAAGAATAAGAAGTGAAACCCAACTCAAGAAAGCCATGTCAGTTGTTTGATTTTCCATTGAAATGCTGACAGAAGAAAGAGTTAGCAATTTTAAGGCTTCAGGGCGCAGGGCGCATGAATACTACAGGCTATAGGGCTAAATAGTAAGGCACACAGGAAGGGATGCTGCAAGGGGTAAATCAGCGCCAAAGGGTGCATGGCGCATAGACACTGCAGGGTGCATTCTTTGTTGTTGTAAGCACAGGTGCGCCTGTGCCATATGGATGCGTTTTATAAGGGCGCACGGATTCTTTATGTTACGCGGGAACATGATGCGCCATTGGCGCATATATCTTTCATTTTGCATGGAACTTTGGTGCGCCAAAGGCGCATATAAGGTGTGTGTAACATATGCTTTTTGTGCGCTTAAGGGAACTTGGCGGTGCATGAAGGGTCTGCATGACATGATGTTATTGCGGTGAGGGACGCGCCTGCGCCGTTTATAGCTTTGCACTTTGCGCATAGGAAAAGACTGTTACATGGATGCTGGGTGCGCCAAAGGGCGCAGGAATTTGTGATGTTGCACTCAAGTTTGATGCACCAAGAGGGCGCATGGGAAGCGTTTGCAGCAAGTGGGGGAAGTGCGCCATGAGGGCGCAACTTTTCTTTGTGTAACAGGGGTGACAGATGCGCCGAAGGGGAACAAAAATACAGTTCATTTCAAGCCATGATTCTTCTCAGAGGGGTTTCATTCTTTCAAACTTCTTCTGCAAGGTACCTTGGGGTGATAGAAATGGCTTTAAACAAAGGTTTCCAAGCTATTATTTCAGGACAGAGCTCCCTCTACCAGCAGATCTGGAAAGAGGGGGAGGAATATGTGGAAAGACAAAGTAGGGGGAGCAAGTTCATGATTTCATTCTTTTCAATCCAAACTGAACCAACCTAGCATTCAAAAACCCCAAAAAAAACGCACGAAAGAAAGAAGGCCACTTACCCGGATAAATAGCAAAGAACGTGCAAATGGGTCCACTATGTGATCAAAAGTGACAGGGTAGGTGCGCTGACAGGCTCAGAGAAAACAATATTTAAAAATAATCACGTGATAGCTCTGGTGATAATGACATTGCAGGCGCGCCTATATATAGGCAAGGTAGCAATAAATGTGCCACCAACCTTATAAGAGGTGCACCAAAAGAGCTGTCGACACAAGAAAACATGCGCCAAAGAATTAAAAGGGGGCGCATGAACATTTGATGTTGCATAGTGATTATATGCGCCCGCCCAAAAAGACCAAAAACGGCTAAGTTCGAAAAACTAGATTTCCCGGGAAGGGATTTTGCAACGTTCCGAACGCAAGAAATCCCTGATGAGGGATCGGAACAAAATTTTCGGTAGGGTTATCCGTAAAATTGCCCTTGCCAATTTTACAGGATAACAAATAGGAAATAATTTAGTTGAGTTTGATAAATATAAATCAGTTACATACTAGTTGAAAGATGGAAAAGAGTCTAAACGGTGTGAGCTAGTTACAGAACATATGCCTGTTTTTCAATTTATGAGAAAATTTAAGGATGAAATTATTTATGAGTATGCTAGGCATACACACAGAGGTCGATGGTTGGATGAACAGTTCAAGAAATGCAAAGACACATTTCCTATTGGTACTATTGTTTCAGTGGTTGATTTTCCAAAGAATTACACATTGTAACCACAAATGGAGGTTCAATCATAATATTACAACTCAATACAAGTTGTCATTTTTGTGCATATAGCATTTATACATTCTCATGACATTATGGAGAATGATCAAAAAAATTAAGAGAGTACCACTTTTATATCAATGATGATCATACTCATTCTACTGAATTTGTGCAAGGGTGTTTCCATTTATTTTATGGAAATTTGTCTGATATGGACATCCACTTCAAACAACATTATATATTTATGGTCGAGATAATTGCACGTCTTAGTTTAATAATGCTCAAATGTTTTATTGGATGAGTAGGATGCACATCAAGATGGGTGGCAACATATTTGGAGTTTCACTGAGGTTGGACATGGAAAAGGAGAGCATGACGGTGTAGAGGAATGTTTGAAAAGAGATCTTGCAAGAGAAGAGTTGAAGTAAAAATATGGAGCTAAATTGAAAGATGCAAAGATCATAGTGGAATAGTGTATTGACAACATGGCCCGAGGTTCTCAAGAAAATTCCATGGTTCGTAGATATTTTTGGTTGATAGAGGAACAACAAATTGCTAACTACGAGGATTGTATGACACTCACTGGGTCCAGTGATATGCACTCATTTTGTAGCTCAGACGCTACTTCGTGGGCCACATGGACAATAAAGTTGACATGTTTTTGTGCATCTTGTATCAAATTTTTCACTGCTGAGTGTGATTCACAAGAATGGGTGGATGGATGGATTTGTAGGCCTCTAACTCCACTTCCTAGTTATCAACCTCCACAAGCATTATGACTTGTTTTTGTATATGAAGTTGCAACATCCAAGGACTTTGACAAAATTTTGATTTTGGTGCAACAAGGTATTTATGGTTATTTACAATTTTTGTATTGAGTTATGTCCATTGAAATTTTAATATGTACAATTTAAATTTGAGTTGAAACCTTTTTTTTGTAGGACATGTGTTTGTAGTTATTATGACAGAAGACAATGAAGAAGGAACAGACTATTTCTTATGTCGTTGCATCGAGGAAAGAAATAAGTTGACTTCTATTGGTATAGATGGTGAAGATATTGAATACCCTATAGGTCAATGGTAGTTACTTGGAACTTGGCTTCGACGGTATTCCATTAAAAACTTGTTTAGTTGTGTTTGAAGACTTTGAGACACACAAGAAAATACTCTTATATTTGCATCTAGTTCTAGTGACAAATATTCAGCTGTATAGATATCAAGGAAGGCCTAATAACAAGATTCTTTGGAAGGTTCGAGAGTCAGATCATGAAACAATCATGTCTGCTATTCAGAGTAGATCCGATCCGATGGTTCATTGGAATGAATTTACAATGCTCATGTCTGGTATATATAATTTCTTTGATATAATTTCTTTGGTATATATAAATTTGTTAGTTAGATAAATTTAAGTTCATATATTTTATTAAATTTGTGTATTTTGTATATATCTAGTATGGTTTTGATTTGAAACTTAAATTTCTTTGACTAACACTTTTATGTGCAAGGTTAGTGGTGCCAGAAAAGCTTCCACCTTCATGTGGTTGGCACTGTTAGTAGAGAATTATAAATTCTCAAAGCTAAGAGAAGCTTTCATTATTTTACAAGAAAAGAGAAGCAATTAACAATGATTTATGTACCTGTGGAGGGGGTTCTTGGCTCCGGAGGAGGTAGCCCAAAAGGACCTAGAGCTTAGAGAACCAAAACGACACCTCCCAAGTGTTTACAAGACCATCCCTATGTGTGTGCACAGTTGGTTCGGTGCCACGACCCACCGTTTAAAAATATACTGTTTGACAGCCTTACATTGACTCAAATTGCACTATTCTACGTGTTTGCAAACAATAGAGCAGTGAGAGCACCGATTAGAGAAGGAAAAATCGAGACAGAATATTATAGAGGGTCCCTACACCAAGGTGTAGGATTAGACGAGACATCTCTAGGTGCCACGGAGTGTGCGTAGCCACCCATCGAAGTTGAAAATTTTTTGGTCTTAGGGCTCTTAAGGGACTACGCCCGAATGAGGTATCCCGAAGCAACGACGTTATCACACACCAAAACGAACACCTCCTCTAGCATTCACCTAGCCACCCGATGATGTTTTGGCGGAGTTCGGGTTTGGTGCCACGACCCACCATTTACAAAATATATTGTTTGACATCCTTACACTAGCTCAAACTACACTATTTTGCATGTTTGCAAACAATAGGGCAGCGAGAGCAACGATTGGAGAAGGAAAACACCGAGATAGGATATTATTGAGGGTCCCTACGCCAAGGTGTAGGATCTAACGAAACATTTTTAGGTGCCATAGAGTGCGCGTAGTCACCCGTCGAAGTTGAACAATTTTTTGGTCTAGGGCTCTTAAGGGACTACGCCTAAACGAGGTATCCGGAAGCAACGACGTTGTCGTACACCAAAATGACACCTCCTCTAGCATTCACCTAGCCACCGGACATGTCGGCATATTCGATTTGGTGCCATGACCCACCGTTTGTAAAATATATCATTTGACATCCTTACATTGTCTCAAACTACACTATTTCACGCATTTACAAACAATAGGACAACAAGAGCACCGATTGGAGAAGGAAAAAACTAAGACAACTATTGTATAGGGTCCCTACGCCAAGGTTTAGGATCAACGAGACATCTATAGGTGCCACGGAGTGCATGTAGTCACCTGTCGAAGTTGAACAATTTTTTGGTCTCGGGGCTCTTAAGGGACTACGCCCGAAGGAGGTAGCCCGGAAGCAACGACATTTTCATGCACTAAAATGATGCCTCTTCTAGTGTTCACCTAGCCACCTAGATGTGTTGATGTAGTCGGTTCGGTGCCATGACCCACCGTTTAAAAATATACCGTTTGATAGCCTTACACTGGCTCAAACTACACTATTCCGCGTTTGCAAACAATAGGGTAGCGAGAGCACTGATTGGAGAAGGAAAAACTGAGACATGAGGTTATTGTAGAGGGTCCCTACACCAAGGTGTAGGATCAAATGAGACATCTCTAGGTGCCACAGAGTGTGCGTAGTCACCGTCGAAGTTGAACGATTTTTTGGTCTCAGGGCTCTTAAGGGACTATGCCCGAACGAGGTAGCCCGGAAGTAACGACATTGTCACACACCAAAACGATGCCTCCTCTAGCATTCACCTAGCCACTTGGATGTGTCGGCATAGTTGGTTCAGTGCCATGACCCACCGTTTGTAAAATATATCATTTGATAGCCTTACACTGGCTCAAACTGCACTATTTGGGCATTTGCAAACAATAGGGCAGCGAGAGCACCGATTGGAGAAGGAAAAAAACTGAGATAGGCTATTGTAGAGGGTCCCTACACCGAGGTGTAGGATCAAAACATCTTTAGGTGCCACGGAGTGCACGTAGTCACCCATCAAAGTTGAATGATTTTTTGGTCTCAGGGCTCTTAAGGGACTACGCCCGAACGAGGTAGCCTGAAGCAACGACGTTGTCACACACCAAAATGACACCTCCTCTAGCATTCACCTAGCCACCTAGATGTTTTTTCATAGTTGGTTTGGTGCCATGACCCACCGTTTAAAAAATATACCATTTGATAGCCTTACACTGGCTCAAACTACACTATTTCACATTTGCAAACAATAGGGTAGCGAGAGCACCGATTGGAGAAGGAAAAAATCGAGACAAAATATTATAGAGGGTCCCTACACTGAGGTGTAGGATTAGACAAGACATCTCTAGGTGCCACGGAGTGCGTGTAGTCACCCGTCGAAGTTGAATGATTTTTTGGTCTCAGGGCTCTTAAGGGACTGCCTGAACGAGGTAGCATGGAAGCAATGACATTGTCACACACCAAAATGATCACCTCCTCTAGCATTCACCTAGCCACCCAAACATGTTAACACATTTAGTTTGGTGCCATGACCCACCGTTTGCAAAATATACCATTTGACATCCTTACATTGGCTCAAACTGCACTATTTGGCGCGTTTGCAAACAATAGGGCAGCAAGAGCACCGATTGGAGAAGGAAAAAAAAAATCGAGACAGGCTATTGTTGAGGGTCCCTACGCTGAGGTGTAGGATCTAATGAAACATTTTAGGTGCCACAGAGTGCACATAGTCACCCATCGAAGTTGAATGATTTTTGGTCTCAGGGCTCTTAAGGGACTACGCCTAAACGAGGTAGCCCGGAAGCAACGACGTTGTCATGCACCAAAACGATGCCTCCTCTAGCATTCCTAGCCACCCTAGATATGTCAACAGCACATTCGGTTTGGTGCCATGACCCACCATTTGAAAAATATATTGTTTGACATCCTTACATTGTCTCAAACTACACTATTTGGGGCGTTTGCAAACAATAGGGCAGCAAGAGAGCACCGATTGGAGAAGGAAAAACCGAGACAAGCTATTGTAGAAGGTCCCTATACCAAGGTGTAGGATCAAATGAGATTTCCTTAGGTGCCATGGAGTGCGTAGTCACCCATCGAAGTTGAATAATTTTTTGGTCTCGGGGCTCTTAAGGGACTCGCCCGAACGAGGTAGCCCAAAAGCAACACACGTTGTCACACACCAAAATGACACCTCCTCTAGCATTCACCTAGCCACCTGAGATGTGTGATGTAGTCGGTTCGGTGCCATGACCCATCATTTGCATAATATACCATTTGACATCCTTACACTGTCTCAAACTACACTATTTGGGGTGTTTGCAAACAATAGGGAAGTGAGAGCACCGATTGGAGAAGGAAAAACCGAGATAGGCTAGTGCATAGGGTCCCTATGCCAATGTGTAGGATCAAACAAGATGTCCTTAGGTGCCACAAGAGTTGCGTAGTCACCCGTCGAAGTTGAACAATTTTTTGGTCTCAAGGCTCTTAAGGGACTACGCCCGAACGAGGTAGCCGGAAGCAACGACATTGTCACGCACCGAAACGACACCTCCTCTAGCATTCACCTAGCCACCTAGATGTGTTGGCATAGTCGGTTTGGTGCCATAACCCACCGTTTGCAAAATATACCATTTGACATCCTTACATTGTCTCAAACTACACTATTTTGGGCATTTACAAACAATAGGGCAGCGAGAGCACCGATTGGAGAAGGAAAAAACTAAGACATGATATTATAGAGGGTCCCTACGCCGAGGTGTAGGATCAAACGAGACATCCTTAGGTGCCATGGAGTGCGCGTAGTCACCCGTCGAAGTTGAACGATTTTTTGGTCTAGGGCTCTTAAGGGACTACGCCCGAACGAGGTAGCCGGAAGCAACGATGTTGTCACACACCAAAATGATGCCTCCTCTAGCATTCACCTAGCCACCCAAATGTGTGGCATGTAGTCGAGTTTGGTGCCATGACCCACCGTTTACAAAATATACCGTTTGACATCCTTATATTATCTCAAACTACACTATTCGGCACGTTTGCAAACAATAGGGCAATGAGAGCACCGATTGGAGAAGGAAAAACTGAAGACATGCTATTGTAGAGGGTCCCTATGCAAGGTGTAGGATTGAATGAGATGTCCTTAGGTGCCATGGAGTCTACGTTGTCACCGTCGAAGTTGAACAATTTTTGGTCTTAGGGCTCTTAAGGGACTCCGCTCGAACGAGGTAGCCCGGAAGCAACAACATTGTCACACACCAAAATGATGCCTCCTCTAGCATTCACCTAGCCACATGGACATGTTGGCACATTTGTTTTGGTGCCATGACCCACCGTTTACAAAATATACCGTTTGACATCCTTACACTGTCTCAAAATACACTATTTGGTGTGTTTACAAACAATAGGGTAGCGAGAGCACCGATTGAGAGAAGGAAAAAACCAAGACGAAGCGAGTATATTGTAGAGTGTCCATATGCTGAGGTGTAGAATTGAACAAGATGTCCTTAGGTGCCATGGAGTGTGCGTAGTCACCCGTCGAAGTTGAATGATTTTTGGTCTCAGGGCTCTTAAGGGACTCCGCCGAACGAAGTAGCCCGAAAGCAACGACGTTGTCTCCCACCGAAAAAGATCCTCCTCTAGCATTCACCTGGCCACCCGGACATGTTGGCATAGTCGGTTTGGTTCAATGCCATGACCCACCATTTGCAAAATATACCATTTTGACATCCTTACACTGTCTCAAACTACACTATTTGGGGTGTTTGCAAACAATAGGGCAGCGAGAGCACCGATTGGAGAAGGAAAAAACTGAGACATGCTATTGTAGAGGGTCCCTATGCTTTGAGGTGTAGGATTGAATGAGACATCCTTAGGTGCCATGGAGTCATAATTGTTGAAAAAGTTGTAATTGTTGAAAAAGTTGTAATTGTTGAAAAAGTCACAGATTCTTCTCAGAAACAGAAAAAGAAGAAAAATAACAAGAACAAGAAAAATAAGAAAGTTGTAGATTCTTCTCCTTTGCAATAGGTTCCTCTTCAACAAACTCATTCCGTTTTCAACAAAATTTTCAAAATTTTCAACAATTACAACAACTTTTTCAACAATTACAACTTTTTCAAGAAATTGTTGAATCAAAAATTGAAAGAGAAGAAGAAGATGGTTATGCAATTATTGGTTATTGTGAATACTCACCCAAAAAAGATCCTGAATAATCTGGATAGATGATATGAATAGTTACTCTTGTTTAGTTTTCACCCACTCATAAAAAATAAATAAGCCTCTTCTTCTACTTCCCAAGAAAAACACTTTAATCCTCAAATGGTGAATCGAAAAAAAAAAAAAAAAAGAGGAACATCATTTCTACTTCTATGGGGTCATCCAAGAAGAATCCTAATACTACTTTAGCCAAGACTCCATCTACATCTTTGAGTAAGTCTCTTGCACCTCCTCTTGTCAAATCGATTTCTATTTCAATTATTCCTAAGAATGAAAATCCTACTCATGTCAAGGATTCCACAGTTCCTAATGTGCCTACCACTTCCTCATATTTTTACATCAGTGACCATTTTAAGAAAGATAAAATTCAAATATCTGAATATGAGTACATAAAAAAACACCCCAAGCATTTTGATAAACTTGTCTAGTTTATCAAAGGAAGTAGTAAAAATACATGTTCCAAGAATCCTACCAACACTAAAGAATCACTTCCCACTCCTAGAACCACTCATTCCTAGAACCTTATTTCCTTAAAATCCTCCTCTTCTAGGAAATAAGAACCTTTCTATCTTTCCTTGTTGGTCAATGGACCTATAAATTGAATAATTGCATTATTGACTCTAGCGCCTCTGACAATGTCATGCTTATAAAATTTTCTAACTCTATTGGTATTACTCTCAGCCCTGCTATTGGCCATTGTTACTACATGAAAACAAAATAATTACCTCTTTTTGGCTAGGTGAAAGATTCTCAAGTAGAATTTGCAGACTTCCCTGACAAGAAAATCAAGATGGAAATACTTGTGGAAGACATGCTAGCTACGTATGGTATATTGTTGAGCCAAAGTTTCTATCACGATATTGGTGGGGATATAAAGATGGATTGGTCATACACCACCATACTCATCAATGGTAAAATGAATAATATCCTTTTGATAAATAAAATTAAATACACATAGTTCAAAAACCAAATGACCCAAGGGAAGACATCTTATTTCAAGATTCAAGGTATGAAATATTTTTCATGACTTAAGAGGAAAATGATAAGTTGCCCATGTTGATGGAGGAATACACATGCTTCCCTTAATTTCTTAACAATTGTACCATGCAATGTTGCACCATAGTAACGTTATATTCATATATGTTGCACCATAGTTTTTAATTTTAAATCAAACATACATATAGAATTAATATACATAGAATATACATACATAGAAGGATATCATGTGCAATGAATTCAAATCAAACATAGAAGTAATATCATTATGAAAACCAACACATGGATATATAATGTATCAAACTAAGTGTGTTGAACGCACGTCTCTGAAAATATAAGTTCATAACATGTGTACATCTCGAACCAAGTGTGTCATACATATAGGACCACATGCGGCGCATAAGGCTATATATACAATGTCCTATGAAGAATCATGAACTAGGACCAGCTGGCCCATATATATATCTATGTACATCCACGTCCTATGAATCTAATCATGAAACATCTTCCCTCTCTTTGCCTTGCTAGAAGTAGCATGTCCACGACCTCGGGGATGTAGTGGAGGGAGATGCCACTATGGATTTCATCCGTGTGGTCCTAGGTGTCTCTAAGCAGGCCTGCAACCTAACCTGCACATTCATAAACAACAAGTTTTTAACACCCATATTTTTAAAATACATTCAAAATTTAGAAACTTAGAATTTAGTTAAAATGCATGTGAAATCTTACCATAATTTCATGATCCCTATCAATTTTGTTGTTGACGTGGTAGGGACAATAGTAGACTCATGAGAGGTAAGCTACATACAAATAATTAAATTTCAAATTAAATATTTCATGTATAAAATTTGATATTGTAGATTTAAGTAATAAGAAATAATTCCTAAATAAATTTAACAAATTTGAAAAATTGTACCTCAGTTAGTGGATCTACAGATTTTATGGCAAAGTATCTACAAAGCAACCTCCATAGTCTGCATATATGGAGGAGTCTCTCTGGCAGTCATAAGCTATACAAAAAACATGTACAAATCAATATTAATCTACATGAATGCCACATAACAAAGCCAAAGCATAATCCACGTGAACTTCCACAATTAGAAACAAAGTGTAAAGAGAAACTAACTGCGTAAAAGTCACGTGAGGCGTGCCAAGTAGCCTCAATTCCCAGAGTAGATGATGACCCGCTCAGGCTCCTACATATAAAAGACAAACATATATTAATATGTACATGTATAGGTGAAACATTATAATAATAAAAGTGCACAATCAAATGAAATTTGAAATTTAAGTACAACTTGAAACTTACGTTTGTAACATGCCCATGTATCAGTAGCTAGCATGTCGACACGTGTGATGTTTCCTTCACCGGATCTTGCTATTTAAAATAAAATAAAAAATTAGTTTTTACATGTATGTACATAACGTACAATGAAATACATATATATTAAAATCTCAAACATGAATTAAACTATATATATATATTAAATATTTATTTGACATTTACCTATGAAAGACCAAGATCCTTTGCACCAGTTCCAAAAACATCCACCATCATCTCATCTAGAGAAAAGAAATCATGTGATCCAACAAATGATGTCTCACCCGCAGTGCATATGGCACCACATGATCCACAATGGTGTGGTGCGCTAGAACTGGCAGCGCCTCCACCAACATCACTAGATGCAATCTGCTCACTATGTTGGGTCAAAGTGTTAGTGAGCTCCCTCAATGCATGTAGTGTGTCAATCTCCACAACCTCCTTCACTATAGGAGGGATAACTAAAGGCAATGGGGGTTTTGGGGCATGGGGATCCTTGGTTGACCTACGTGTGCACCAGGTCTACTTTGTGCAGAGCCACCACCTCGCCCATAAAAATTAGAAAAGTCAAAATAATTTGGGACCTCATTAAGCACAAACTCGCAATATAATTTCTTCAAAAATAGAGAGGAACCTCATTGTTGTTGCATGGTGGATAATAAAAAACCATCCACCATCGGTCCCAAAAATTGTTCTTGATTCGGTCATCATCGTGGCACCAATGGATTGGGAACCATTTGCAAGTAACTACGGGGGGCATTGGTTCTTGGGTCAGTAAATAATGCACAAATGTGGTCTTTTCCAATTTTTTTGTCTTTATCCGCATGGGATAATTTATTTGCATACCACTACCTACAATCACCTCTAAAGGTATTCCATTGTCTATTTGGTTGGTTACAGGAGTCAACTTTTCCAATCAATGTTTGTAATGTGTTGGCTAAAGTCATGTGAGATGGATTTGTGGCATGATTTTGTCTTATAGTCTGAATAAGGTTCTCAATGACAATTTTATTTTGTCAGATTCTTCCAACGATATCAACTTGTGTTCTGTTGGTTCGTGGGGACAAAAGGAGCCACAGGAGGTGGATCTATGTTTGGAGGAGGGTTTTGTGGAATGTTTGGAGGGTTTTGAGGATTGTTTGGAGGGTTTTGAGGAATATTTTGATGGTTTGAAAGGATTATTAAGAGCTTCCGAGCAAAACTAAAAAAAAAAATTGTATACATAAACAAAAATTGAAAAACCCATGAAAATCACAAAAAATAACCTAAAATGCAAACAAATTGATCAAAATCGAGGGCTTACCTCTTTGTCTTGGTGGCATGGTTGAAACTATCATGATCAGAAGTCCGAAGAGTAATTTTTAGGGGGTATTAAAAGTGCGAGTGCCAAAGGTCTAGGAGAAATCGTGGTTGGAAAGGGAAAATGAGGGAAAATGAGGAGTCGCGGGTCTATTTTTTTATCTCAGAGGACTGTGATTGCGAGTTTCGCACTGTGATCGCGGTTTTAGGTTTGGAAATAACCGAGCCTATAAAAAAATTATGTGAGCGTGGTTTAGAAACCACGAGCATGGTTTATAAACTACGCTCACGATACCTAAATTTTCAGGTTTTTATGTCCACTTAATTGTCCACCAACTTGGTGCACTTACCCAAAGTGGGAAGATGAAATTACTTGGTGACTATTGAATATAAATCAGAGCTTCAACATCTTTCTTGTTATTCTCCTTTGACTAGATCGTTTTTTGCTTGTGTGAATAAATTAAACACATCTTCATACGATGGATCTGTATATACTCCTTCAACTAGCTCCCACAACTTATGAAAGGAAAATATTGTGCTTATTTTGATGCATTAGACATTTTTCCCCATCAAACATTGGTGGTTACGACTACCATGAACTACTATTTCTAGTTTCATGATCGAGACATGCCCAAAAGATGATGAATCTAATACCAAATTATTGGAAATATAGACTACCCTAATTTGTTAAACATAGGAAAATTTTTTGTACCAATTTTTATAAATATAGTTTGTGATTTTTGCAAGCTCAATACAATTGGACATAATTATCTAATGATGATATTATCATCAAGTCACTATTATAAATACATTAATGTATTTATAATTGGGTGATGGGAAACAAGTCATAATTGATATTTGTTGATTGGAGGATGGAATTGGTGGAGGAAATATTTAGTCCAATAGCCCTATAATTGGTCAATCCTTGAATTCAATTCATTGCCCACTCTAGAAGAGGTTAAAAACAACCATATGATGGTCATTCGGAAGAAGATAGTTATACAAAAACATGACCAAATGACTAAATATATTCAATAATGTTGTCCATTTTTATATGCAAGATCCCTTTGTAAGGAAATAAGGGATAAAATGTGCGGAACAATCCCTCATAGAATCGCAATAGTAGAAAACTAATATGCATAAATTATTACAAATCTGTAATAAAAGTGCAGAATAAAAAGAACATAACACAAAAAGATGGTATTTAACGTGGTTCACCCAATTTAGGCTACGTACACCAAGAATCACTTGCAAATATTTTATTACAAGCCTCCTCTTCTCTCAATATAATACCCATATCTGTTTGGAGCTATGCTCAATAAACTCTACAAAATTCACACCCGAATTCACACATATCTACAATGTTACATCAACCCTACCATATGCACAAAACCACATAAATAGGAAATTGCTTAAGCAGTTTTACAATACCGTGGGTACCAAAACCATGGGCCAAAACTAACCCATAAACCTATGGGTCAAAAATCTCACCCATATGAGAAGAGCAGTTTCTGAAATATTGAGCATGTTTTTCGAGGCCAATTGTGGAAAGTGTATAGTACTTTTAGTGTATAGTCTTCAATACTTCCACACATGAAAAAAATCTCTGCATCCTAACACCCTTCTTTTCAAAATCGCTCACAATTACTATCAAATCTCATCATTGATTCTAAAATAACATATTCGGGTGCTTTACTAACAGAGGTGGGTGGGGTGGAAGCAATCAAGAGCTTATTAATGTGATATTCCAAGGAAGAGAAATTATAATTTAGTTTCAAATTATTATATATTCATAACCATTTCAAATATAGTTGATTGAATTTTATTTATTAATAATATTATTGGATGGTAGTGCAAGGGTGTGGCCTGATGGTGGGGTTTGAATGCTCACTAGCCACCTACCTAGGTTCTAATCCTCTAGGTGTCAGGAGACTGGTTACTCTTTCATTTACACAATAACACACCAAGTATGCTAGGTCATGGTGTCATTAACTCTTGTAATATCTAAAAAATTATTATTGAAAAGATAACCAATATGCTAAGTATGCCAGTTCATGGGGTCATTAACTCTTGTAATATCTACAAAGATATTATTGGAAAGATAGACTTTAAAGCTCACACTTGTAGGAATTATTTAAACAACCGGGTGTGTTGAACCTATCATCATATAAATTTGGACCACTTTAATTATGGGAAGGAAAGGATATATTAAATATTGTTATATAGAAGTTTTTTAGGTAAATCTATTAATTGAATTTTTTTTCATATTTTAAAATTGTATTTGTGAGTAGTGAATGGAGTGGTTCGATTAATTCATGTTAATTATATTTTTATAAATAGATGTTCTACAATGAAAATAAGCGGTAGAATTTAGTGATGTGATTATGTTTATTTTTATTTTGTAAATTAGAATTGATATTTATTTTATCATAATAAAGTAATTTTGACCATAAGTTTAACTAAATTGTCATTAAAAAGTTTTTCTTTTAATTGTGAGAAGTTAATTTAAAATGGTAATATCATCAAATGCCATTAGTCCATTGGTGAATTTGTTTCACTCACATAGAGCCCACTAGGTATCAATTCTTGTTGAGTGTGAAGGCCCCAAACACCCCCACGAGAGAGTCAAGTAGTTGAGGCCAATATTGTGTCCTCATGATTTTGACAATGTGGATGCCCCTTACCATATATGCTTAGCTCACCCCTTACCCATAGATGCTTAGCTAAAGGTGATCACTAATTTAGATGTGTGCTTACTCAACTTTATAATTTTGTATGTGTTTCCTCCAAAACATGTACAGAGATGTCGATATTTTATGTAATTCAATATCTAATGTAATATTTCAACATTCGATAAAAAAATGGTAATATCTTAGTCATGTGGTAGAATTTCAAGCCCTTTTTCTTGTAATTTTATATGTTTTGTTAAGAATCTATAAAAATATAAAAATAACATAATCAAATTATTAGTGAACGTAATATGTGTCAAATCTAAAATAAGAATCTTGAAATGAATATCTATTTAAAAATTTAAGTATATTCAATAGTGATTTATTTATTTTTATGCAAAAGTCAACCCACCTAAAATATAAAATATATTATGCAAATTTTAGTGTTATTCCTCCTCCACTTAATCCATTCCATAATGACAACCATAGTTTCATCTTCCACTTAATCTATCCCTTAATTTACATATTTATATTGATATATAAAACAAGGTCATGATATGGAAAATCTTGTTGAAGATAATGTATTTGGTATGCGGGGATGAATATTACATTTGTAAAATATTTAAGAGGTTAATGAGTAATAAAGAGTAGATGGGTTTTGGAAAATGTAGTTGTATGTGCTTAGGTAGATATGTATGTAAAAAAATTGGATCCTATGGATGTTTGTTCCTCCTTAACCATTATTTCTCTCTTGTTGCATGTCAAATTTGACAACAATAAGTTTCTAATTTGAAATCAAGAAGTCTTATAAATACATGAGTTCATTATTGCATTTAGGAAAATTATGCAGAGATATACAAAGGGTTGAGGCACTTGTATACATTGGACTCGTTGTTGAACTACATAAAGTGTTCATTTCATGACATTTCACAAAGAGGGATTGATTGAAATAGGTCCTTGAATCCACACACTAATTTTTACAATTTTTATAAGGTGTTAATGTCGAATTACAACCTAGAGAAAGGAGAATTTTCCTTGTGACTTGTAATGAATTCCTAAAAAGTGGGAAATATTTTCAAAGCCTAAGAGAAAGGGATTTAGGTCATACATGGAAGATTTCATATTTACATAAAATATTGAAAACAATAATCTATGGTTAAAATTGTTCCATTTTCATCGTCACCCAAAATCCTATTGATTACAAAATAGAATAACTCTCTACAATTTGGGAAAAAAGCACCTGGAAAACAAATCATTTAAACAAAACAATAGATCATCTGAAAACCTCATTCAAAACATGTGGCTCCATTGCATAATATGCTTGGTTCTTTGTATCAATGGCCATTTTGGGTACAAATTCCCTTTATAACCATGTCTATAATATATTCTTCTATGAAAGATAAGAGTAATACTTGAATAATCTTCCCAATTCAAGCCTTTAGATACCAACTCCTCCATTACCCTGTGTTGAGGTCTTATCCTTTCTTTAAGACTATAAACATAAATGTGGGAAAAAGACTAGAAAATTTGAGGTAATATGCATATTGTTGATTAAATAATCAATCTAGGGCTTCAAGCATTCAGTTCATAATCTAAGTACATATGGTTGTTTTATGCCCATTCTATAAATATCATTATAAGACAAGACATAGCTCAAATAGAGAGCAATGGTCAATTGAAGATTTTTATAACTAATTCGTATAACAGTACTCAAGGCATGTTCCAGAGGATGAGAAAAAGGTTCAAATCCTATCTCCTGTAACAAAGTTGATTTTTTGGAGAGATTTTCATCGAAAGATACACTAAGGAAAGTGGGGTATAAGATCAAAACCTTTGCGATAATATGTTGTTTTTCAAGTTACACTGTTTAAGATATTGAATTCTAGGTTTGAGTGTTTTTTCAACGCTCAAGCTTAGGATTTGAGGATAAGACATGATTATGGTCACGAGATCCTCTTTAGTGAACAAATATTTCAAATATTCAACATGCCCTTCCAGATTCTTAATAGTATATCATATTTCCCATGCAAAGTGCCAAACCAATTTATTAAGATGATCTTTATTCCTACACAAATTCTCCAAAAGTTTCACCCTAGGTATTAGATATCTCTCCACATTTAGCAAAATAAGGGTCAAATGTCAAATTTCAATCCACCAAAACTCCTTCTCCACCTTGAAGTCTTTCAAGCTAAGTTACATAAATGTCTGATTTTTGGCCTAAAAATTCAAAGAAAATGTGTCATTGAAAATTCGCTAAAATCTAAAATTACTAAAATTTTGAGGAATTTTGAAATATTTTTATATTACACTAATAAAATCTAATGAAAAAGGTTTTGAATTCTAAATCAATTTTAAAAAGGAATTTTTGAAATATTTTTTATATTACACTGATTGCATTCATATGAACATAAGGGTTCTATGAACTTATTTATGATCACATTTTTCTTTTTATGCTTTGGTTAATGTATATCTTAAAACCCTAAATGTTTTTAGATTATTTGATTAGCTCTATAAAACTAAGATGAAAAGGTTAGTGTATATGTTGTTTTATGGAGATTCCAAGTTGTGAAGAACACACACAAAAGCAAAGTGTGTAGGGGTTTCAAACTATTTTATAAAGTTATTAAATTGTTTCTTATAACAAATAATCTTCAACACAATACCTTTATAAATTGCTCGTAAAGGAATATTATGTCCTTACCCAAAAGTGAACATATTTTTAAGATAGCCACATTCATTGAGAATCGGGTTTTCAAGCATTAAAATCAAAATTTTTGTCACGGATCTCAAAAACACGAGTAAGAAAAAATCATTAAAAAAATTTTCTTCATTACATATCCCAAATTGATTAGTGGACGTTATATGAACCATGTTAAATATTGTTGTTCTTCTATTTTCGCACTTTTATTTTATGTAATATTTTTATGCATATTAGTTTTAATGTATCTTGGGATTGTTCGCAAACCCTAAATGTTTTTGAAGAGGATTAGGGAAAGTTTTTTGATTAGCTCTATGGAAAAAATGATACAATGGGCATAATTTTAGTAGAATCCATTTCCTTTATCGAAGGATATTTATATTTCATTTTTAGTGGGCCAGAAGTTGTGTATATGTTGTTTTATGGAGATATTTTTAATGAAAACATTTTTTAATATGAATATGTCGAGAATGGTTGCATCTTCAAGATTATTTAATGTTTCAAAGGAAAAGAATAAAAAAGAACTTATGGATGCATTAGGGAAGTTATATGAAAAAACCCTCTGCCTCTAACAAGATATTTTTAATGAAAACTTTTTTAATATGAAGATGTCTGAGAATGGTTCAACAGTGGTTCAGTAGAAGAACATTTGAATGAATTTATACGATTGTGAATATGCTAGCTTCAGCTAAAATAGATTTTGAAGAAGAAATTAGGGATTTATTAATTTTGTGCTATTTACCTGAGAGTTAGAATAGCCTAGTAATGGCAAAGAAGCAACTCGGTTCTAGCTAACTAAAAGTTGAAGTTTGAGGATGTTGTAGGGGTGATTATAAGTGAGGAAATGCGAAGAAAAAGCTCCAAGGAATCTTCTACTTCATGGAATGCTTTCACGGTGGAAACTAGAGGGAGACAGAAGAATAGAGGAAGTCGTGGAAAATCGAAAGATCAGGAAAGGTCAAAATCTAAAATCAAGATGGTATGTTAGCACTTTGGAAAGGTTGGGCATGTAAAGAAGGATTGTTGGGATCTTCGGGATAAGAATAAACAATGGGAAGAAAACAAGGAGGTGAATGTGGAAATGGGTAATGTTTGTAAGGATGCTTTAATTATCTCTTTAGATAATATTGTTGAATATTAGGTTCTAGATTCGGGGTCTTCTTTCCATGTTACTCCACATAGGCATTATTTTTTTTATTATGTTTTTATCCAATTTTGCCCCTAGGAAAAATTGAACAAATGCTACCTTCCACAGGAAAAGAATGGAGGCCCAGGCCCAAAATTTTCAGAGTTTTAGCATTTGGCATTTTGGAGAAAAATTAGGGTGAAAAGGGATCAAAAAAGTCTGAAATCCCAAAAGGAAAAAGTCTGAAAGGCAAAAAGTTCTAAAAGTCTGAAATTTCAAACTTTTGGATTTCATAGTTTAAGATTTTTCACGTGCCCAAGAAGATGAACAGTGACCTAACTTCCGAAACCAAAATGTTTGAAATTCTAAATTTCAAGATTTCGGAGGTTACATGCATTTCGGACTCCAAAAAGGAAGATCAAGAACTCACATTTTTTGCAGAATGAAACCATGACCTTCAAATGGCCATAACTTTTGACTGGGAGTTTAGATTTGTAAAAGAAAGGACATTTTGGAAAACTTACAAACTCCTCTACGAAACCACATCTGGTTATCTTAGTTTGAGTGGGACTAAGTTCTTAAAAATGAAAAATACAATCCACCATTTTTAGGGTGTCAGACTTCTCACCTACCAAAATAATGAAGTATGGGCTTCCTTTCTTTCCCAACAAGGCATAGTACATGGGGGTATGGATTTTGTAGTGGCACCCATCATTGTTATAGGAGAATTCAATGCATTCTAGGGTGGTTGAAGTATGATTTTGAATTCCTCTCTCTTTTTACTCTCATTCTTCATGTATATTATAAGGAGGGGCATTTTTCTAAGGCGAGACATTTTTTCTTTGCACCCTCCCTTCTTCTCTTGTCTATAATTGATCTTTTGGAGTTCAAACCTCCCATCCAAATCTAAAATGCAATCATGCCTCTTGGCCATTGTAATGCATCTGTATCAAATCTTTGGAGAAATAATAAAAGTTTGTGGATGATTTTCAACCCTTTATTATGTTCATTACATCTTCTTGATCTCTCATTGCAATCTTGGTTATCTGTGCATGGTGGTTGTATTACATTTTTAATGGTTTGTGTTTAATGGTAAAGCAAGTTTCAAGCATTCCTTTTGGTGCATCACCTTTGTTAGTTTAGGTTTAATTTCTTGTAATCTTCTTAACCTTGTCTCCTTAGTAAGTTAGAGTAGATTTTAGAGTTGATCCTCTAAAATTTAAGTGTGTGTATTAGAAAAGAGGAATAGGAACCGGCCTTCATCAAAGAGCTTTCCTGATTGCGAAGTCCCACACTTTGGTAGAAGCTCCATGTTATGCAATCACACTAATAGTTTCGACCCATCGAGTTGAAGACATTCAGGAGTGTTGTGATTACACATCAAAAGTTTGGCATGCCGGTGGGACCAAGAATTCATTCCACAAGCTTTGAAGGCATTTTCAAGAAATTCGAGACTTAGAAATTACAAGTTCTCCAATTTCAGATT
Organism: Taxus wallichiana var. yunnanensis; assembly: GCA_018340775.1. Taxonomy (NCBI): domain Eukaryota; kingdom Viridiplantae; phylum Streptophyta; class Pinopsida; order Cupressales; family Taxaceae; genus Taxus; species Taxus wallichiana. The sequence continues at coordinate 333,618,345 of CM031239.1, read as the reverse complement.
TTTCACCTCTCAAGTTGAACTCCAAAATCGATTTTCAAGGGCTTAACTTGCTCAAAAAAAGTCCAAATTTCACCAGTTGATAGATCGGGGCTAATATTCAAAAGGGTATTTTTAGTTTTTTGAAATTTTGATTTTCAAAATTTTGGAGTTTTTTGAATTTTGGGTTTGAGATTTTGTGATTTTAGACATCTCAAGATTTTGGAATTTTAGGTTTCGAGACATCGGATTTTTTCAAAATTTGGATTTTGAGTTTCAAACATTCAGAGGTCTTGCACTTTTAGTTTTTCAAGATTGTCATTCCAAAATAAATTTCAACCTCCAGAATATCAATCATATAGGTCCTTCAAAGTTTTAATTTTAATTTTGTTGAGTTTGGTGTGTAACTTGGAAAAATCCATCCTTTTGAGGCTCTTTTCCCAACACATCTAGTGACTCCAAAGGGATAGAATTCAGCAGTGTGTAGAAGCACAAGTTTCCCAAGTACATGAGAAGAATTCGAACTAGGTCTGATACTAGAGAAGAGGGACTATTTGTCTACTTACAATTATCACCAGCAGAGGAAGGAGAGGAAGAAGACCACAAAGATCACCATCTCCACCTAACAGTAACTTTTTCTACACCTCCACCTGGTAGACCTTTTCTTCAATCAATGAGATTTCTCCAACCAATCAGGATGGCGCAACCCAATCCCTATGTCAACTTCACGGGAAGTAGCCCACTTTCCCTAAATGCTCAAAATCAGGTCCCGGTTGTAGCACTAAATAATATTCCCTATTTCAAGAGAAAATCATACTACTCCTATTGACCACATCCAGGACATCGCCAATGTCTGTGTAATTCATGAAATCAATGAAATGGATATTGCGGTCAAGTTGTTAGCTTCATCTTTCAAAGGTAAAGCTTTGCAATGGTTTAGGATCCTAATAAGTAGGGTTTATCTAGAATTGGGACCATTTGTGCACATCCCTCCACAATCAATTTGGGGAAAAGGGAGAATTTTTCTTTATTGGAATAATTGACAATAATTAAGAGGGCTCCTAATGAGAAAATGATAGATTTAAATTTCCGTTTCCAATGAACATGGGACAAGATTCGATAACTATTAGAACAACTACCAAAGGAACATTCCTCTATTTCTTGAAGGCTATGAATTCAAATATATCCATGATGATCCAATCAATGGGAGGAACAATGCTGCCAGGAGCCTATAACATTGTTATTAGAGTTGAAAAATGCTTGATTCAAGTTGTTAAGATATCACCAAGGCCACCAATTCCTCTCTATCAGACATGGGAGCCCCTACAGGTAGTCAAACACTAGATTTGAATCCCATTCCACCCCTAGAAATCAAAGAAAAAATGAGGCATCAAATTATTCAAGAACTTCAAAAGAGTTACAAGAGGTTATGAAACAACTGCAGAACCTAGGAAACAAGCTAGTGATTATTAAGAGACAACAAGGTCAGAGTTCTAGACCATATGAGCCTCAAACTTAGTATTAAGCTAGGCCCCCATACCAAAAAAATAGACCACCAAATCATACTGCGAATCAAAAATAGATCCAAGGACAACCTCAAGTTGCCAAACCATTCCGACCATATGATCCAAACGTAACTTCAAATCAAGAGCCTTGGTTCTCAACACATAACAACATGGCACAGGAGTACAAATGGTGTTACCCCTGTAATCTACCCATAGTCAATCAATGTGTTTTAATGGTGCATTAAACCAGGCCTTGATGGTCCAGACCATTGGTGTGTCCCAAGAACCAAGTGAAGAGGGAAATCAGTAGCAAGAAACTCAGCAAGAGGCTCCTCAACGGAAACTACGTTGGTTAATTGGAAAATAGAAGACTTTATGGAGTTAATTAATCACCTTTTCAAGGTGTGGATTCCAACACATGGTAAAAAAAGAGGAACATTGAGGAGGAAAACCGTCTAATCCAGTTGTTTCTCATCCCACTCCTGCACAACAAGGAGTTAGTAGACCAAGTTCAGCCCCAAATGTGAAAAATCTTCCTAAGGCACGCATTACAACAACACATGTGCCTATTCAAACTCCAGAAAAGGTTATGCCAAGTAAGGGGAAACAAAAGAATAATCCATCCCATTTTAACATCATCAATCAGATGAAGAAAACACATGTGAGCATTTCCATGTGGGAGTCACTGGAAATCCCAAGGCAACGAGATTTGTTGCAAGCTACAATGGCCAATTGGTCTACCTCGAATGGATCAAACCAAAGACGGGAAAAGGTTCTCACTAATGCAATGTAACAGGGTGGTGGTCAACCAAGAAAAAATTTGAAGCCTCCACCTTTCAATGTGTCATTGATAGTCGGGAACCACTTAGTACATAACTACATGATCGATTCAGGTGCAAGTAGCTCAGTGATGCCATAGAAAATAGAAAATCAATTGGGTCTAAATTATGAACCAATGTTGAAAGAAGTGGTGCAACTTAATGGAATAGCAGTGGGAATGGTTGGGATCATCAAAGGGTTGATTCTTACACTACATGTATGCCCAAATGTCATAGTATTGCAGGATGTGTCTGTAATTGACCTTCTGTCACTCTTTGTATTATGTCTATCAAGAGACTTCATTGCCAAAATTGGTGGATATCTATCAGCAGATTGGTCACACATGATTTTTCAAGATGAGGTATGGAGCCAAGGTGAAAATTAGCTCAAAACCAATTGCAAACTTTCACATTGAGCCCCATGTGCAAGTCCTATCAATGCAAATTGCTTAGCCTTTGATCAGGAAGAGTGTTCAAATGATCTAGAAACATGTACCAAGGTCAAGGGTATTCCATATTTAACTCTAGATGAATGGGAAAACAAAAGGCATGCATTTGACCCATACAAGGAAATGGAAGAATATGAACTAGGTGTATATTATGTACACGAAGAAAATTCACCCATTCCTAATATCACCAAGCCGAGAAAATAAGGATGACAATGAAGTATGGAAACTATTTTTCGATGGTTCAAGAAGAAAACAAGGTGCTGGAGGAGGTGTAATGTTGGTTTCACCACAAAACATCAAGTATTATTCAACTTTCAGATTTCAGTTCGCTTGTTTGAACAACACAATTGAATATGAGGCTTTGATTCACGGACTTCATTGGGAAAGGAAGAGAGGAATAAAGAATTTTCAAGTATTTGGGGATAGTGAGCTAATCATTAACCAAGTCAGGGGACAACATGTTGTGAAGAATGGCCTACTCAAGAGCTACAAGAATAGGGTATGGGACCTCATGGAGGACTTTAAGGCTTTCAACATTGAGTCCATACCTAGGAAGAAAAATGAAGCTGCAGATAGGCTTGCAGTAGTTGGAGCAACTTTCGATGTGGTTGATAATATCAAAAGAGACAAAACGCAGCCACACATCCATGTGATTGTAAGACCAATAGTTCCAAACAATAACACAAGTTGGTAGGTGTTTGAGAATGATCAATGATTGTCAATTTCTTACAAGAAGAGGTTGAATTATCAACTAGGAATCAAGACAAATTAGATCAAAAGTATGGGGATCAAGTAGTGCAACTATGAACAAACAAGCTTCCAAAATTTTTAGTAACATTGGAGTCTATCTTCAATCCTAATGAATAGTTTCATAAAGAAATATAACATAGAGGTCAAAGGAGAAGATTCGGAGCTAATTCCAGTTGGGAAAGGAAAAAAACTTCAAATTGGAAAAGTAACCACTTAGTAAGAAAGATATGAGTTCATACAACTCTACCAAGAGTTTCCATACGTCTTCGCTTGGCGCTATGAAGACTTGAGAGGATTCAATCCTAAGTTGGCACAACATATAATAGAACTGGATCCAAATGCTAAGCCTATCAGGCAGAAGCAAATACCATTCAACCCGCACGTTTATCCTCTTATGAAGAAGGAGCTAAACAAGCTAATAGAGGCAAGTATTATATTTCCAATCAAGCACTCAAGTTGGGTTTCCAACTTGGTTCCAGTCAGGAAGAAGAATGGGGAAATCAGGTTGTGCGTGGATTTTTAGGACATGAACAGAGAATCTCTCAAAGACCACTACCCACTTACTTCAATAGAACAAATCTTACATGTAGTATTCAGATCAGAAATATTCTTTCTCCTAGATGACTACTTGGGGTATAATCAGATAATGATGAAAGAAGACGATCAATTCAAAATGGATTTCACCACCAAATGGGACACCTATGCCTACAGGAAAATGCCATTTGGATTGTCAAATGTCAAAGCAATTTTCCAAAGGGAAATGGATATGGCATTCAAGGGCTAATCAACAAAATAGTATTAGTGGATCTTGACGATATCATTGTGTTCTCTAAAAATGTAGCAAATCACCTCTTTCATCTGAGAGAGGTGTTTCAGAGGTGTAGAAGATTTGGGGTATCATTGAATCCCAAAAATGCATATTCTTAGATCACGAAGGCAATCTCCTAGGCCATATTGTTTAAAAGGAACGATTGACGATTGACCCAGAAAGAGTTGAAGCAATTCGAGCATTTCCATTTCCAAGTCATAAGAAGGCTCTTTAAATCTTCTTAGGAATGATCAATTTTGTCCACAGGTTTGTACCAAATTTTGTGGCTCTTGTGAAGCCAATAACACTGGTGTTGAAGAAGAGCATGGTATTTAGGTGGATAGTTGAGAGTAAAGTAAGTTTTGAGGCTATCAAAGAGGCCATATCGCAAGCTCCAACTCTCATCAATCCATACTTCTCTAAGGACTTCATGCTCTATGCCTTTGGTGGTGGCAACACAATTTCTACAATCCTAGTGTAGAAAAACAATGATGGATCTAAATAGCCAGTTTCCTTCTGTTAGGTTGTGGAGCATGTTTTCATGTGAGAAAGTGTTAAAGACTGTACACTAAGAGTACTATACACTTTCCACAGTTTTACACTTTCCACTGTAATTTTTTTTTGGGCCTTGAAATGTGATCGATATATCGGGAAATGCAATTTTCTCATATGGGTGGGTTTTTTCACCCATAGGTTTATGGGAGGGTTTTGGCCCATGGTTTTGATACCCACGGTTTTGTAAAATTGCTTAAGCAGTTGTCTATTTATAAGGTTTTTGTGCATATGGTAGATATAATGTAAACATTGCAAATGTGTTTTGAATTCAGTTGTAAATTCTATAGAGTTTGTTGAGCATAGCTCCAAACGGATATGGGTATTGTATTGAGAGAGTGGTGGCTTGTAATAAAATTTGAGCAAGTGATTCTTTGTGGACATAACCCAAATTGGGTGACCCACGTTAAATATTGTCTCTTTATGTTGTGTTATTTTATTCTCGACTTTTATTTGAGATCCGTAATATTTTTGCATATTAGTTTCTCTTTGTTGTGATGTTGTGAGGATTATTCGCATATTTTATCCCTTACTTCCTAACAATGGTATCGATCTGGTTTGGTTTGTTGAAGTGTTGAATCGCATGGAAATTTTTATCTTGAGTGGGAGCTATGGCAGGTGATGGAAGATCTAGGGTTGATAAATTCAATGGGAATAATTTTAGTCTTTGAAAGATGTAGATGAAATATTACCTTTTTCAGAAGGATATTTATATTTTGTTGTCTAAGAAGGTGAACAAACCCTCGAGCATGACAGATGTGGAATGGGATTTGCTGGATAGGAAGGCACTTGGGACAATCCGGTTGTGTCTTTCATCTTTGGTATTATTTAATGTTTCAAAGGAAAAGACTACAAAAGAATTGATGGATGCATTAGGGAAGTTGTATGAAAAACCCTCTGCCTCTAATAAGATATTTTTAATGAAAAATTTGTTTAATATGAAGATGTCGAGAATGGTTTAGTAGCAATATCATCTAAATGATTTTAATACGGTTGTAAATATGCTAGCTTCGGTTACAATAGAATTTGATGAAGAAGTTAGGGCTTTATTAGTTCTGTGCTCTTTACCTGAGAGTTGGAATAACCTAGTAATGGCGGTAAGCAACTCGGTTCCAGCTAACTCAAAGTTGAAGTTTGAGGATGTTGTAGGGGTGATTCTAAGTGAGGAAATGTGAAGAAAAATATTTGGTGAATCTTCTACTTGTGGAATGCTTGACAATGCAGTGGAAACTAGAGGGAGACAGAAGAATAGAGGAAGCTGGGAAAATCAAAGGATTGAGCAAGGTCAAAATCCAAAAGAAAGATAGTATGTTGGCACTGTGGAAAGTCTAGGCATGCAAAGAATGAATATTGGGAGCTTCGGGACAAGAAGAAACAACAGGAAGAAAACAAGGAGGTAAATGTGGCAATGGGTAATGTATGTCAGGATGCTTTGATTCTTTCTTTGCACAATATTACTAAATCTTGGGTTTTATATTCAAGGGCTTCTTTCCATGCTACTCCACATAGGCATTATTTTGTTGATTATGTTCAAGGAGATTTTGGGCATGTTTTTCTTGGTGATGATGAGCCTTGCAACATAGTTGGAAAAGTTTCTATTCAGGTTAAGATGTAGAATGGGAATACTTGGCTATTGAAGGATGTCGACATGTGCCTACATTAAGATGAAATTTGATATCGGTAGGGTAGTTGGGAAGTGATGGTTGTACTGTGATATTTACAAGTGGACTCTTGGAAGGTTACCAAGGGTGCTCTTGTGGTGGCAAGAGGTAAGAAGGTTGGAACCTTGTATTTAACCACTTATAGCACTAATGTTTGTAATCTTGTGGCTTCAAAAGTAGATACAACATTGTGGCACTATAGGCTTGGTCATATGAGCCATAAGGGCATGGAGATCATAAAGAAGGATTTACTGGATATACAGAAACATGTTTGAAGTTTTGTGAGGACTGCATATATGGGAAACATAAGTGAGTAATATTTCTCAAGGTTGGACCTACAAAGAAAGAGAATAAGTTAGAGTTGGTGCATTCTGATGTATGGGGGCCGGCTCAGGTATCATCTTTTAGGGGTTCAAGTTATTATGTTACTTTTATTGATGATACAACATGGAAAGTTTTGGTTTATTGTATTAGAAAAAAATCTGATGTATTTGACACTTTTGTTAAATGGAAATCCTTGGTAGAGAATGAAACAAATCTTAAGCTAAAATGTCTCAGGTCGGATAATGGGAGGGAGTATTGCAGCAATGAATTTGATGATTATTGTTCTAAGAATGGAATCCATAGGTAAAAGATGGTTCCAAGAACTCCACAACATAATGGGGTGTCAGAAAGGATGAACAGAACAATAATGGAACATGCTAGGAGCATGAGGTTACATGTAGGACTACCTCTTTCTTTTTGGGCGAAGCGGTGAGCACAACTATGTACTTGATAAATCAGAGGACCCTCAAGTGCCTTGGATGGAGGCATACCTGAGGAGGCTTGGTATGGTAAGAAAGTTGATTATTCATTTCTTAGAGTCTTTGGATGTGAGGTGTTTTTCCATATAGACAAGGATGATATGACCAAACTAGAGGCTAAATCAGAAAAATGTACTTTCATTGGTTATGGTGGTGATGACTTTGGATATAAATGTTGGAGTATTAAGGACAAGAAAATCATTCGATCTAGGTATGTGTATTTAATGAGAAAGTCATGTACAAGTAGTAGTAGCTTTCAAGAAAAAAGGAAGAATTCAAGAAATAATATGCAGCAGTAGAGGATCTTCCGGATGGGAAAGTGACACATGAATCATTTAGGAACCTCCTCAACAGGAACCCCAAACTCCTATATTGAGGAGGTCTTCTAGGGTAAGAAGAGAACCTAAACTTTTTTCTCCTTCTCTTTATTATTTATTACTCACTAATAGTGGAGAGCCAGAGAGATTTGATGAAGCAATGCATGTAGATTCTAGGAAGAAGTGGGAGCAAGCCATGGATGAGGAGCATCAAGCTCTCATGGAGAACTAGACATGGGATTTGGTGAAGCTACTCGAAGGCAAAATAGCATTACAAAACAAGTGGGTGTTCAAAGTCAAAGAGGAAGAAGGAGGAAAGAAAAGGGTTGGTGGTCAAGGGGTTTGCACACAAAAAAAGGTATAGATTTTGATGAGATTTTTTCTCCTGTAGTAAAAATGACTTCTATTAGAAATGTTCTTGGAATAGTTGCAGTAGAGAAGACTTGCACTTAGAGAAGCTTGATGTAAAGACTGCATTTCTCCATGGTGTTTTAGAGGAGGAACTATATATGCAGCAACCAGAGGGCTATGAGGTCAAAGGTAAAGAGGAGATGGTGTGCAAACTGAAGAAGAGATTGTATGGCTTGAAACAAGCTCCACATCAATGGTATAAGAAATTTGATAGCTTCATGATGGAGTAAGGTTATATTAGATGTCATTCTGACCATTACGTGTATACAAAGAAATTTGAGGATGTTATATTATCCTATGTTTGTATGTGGATGACATGTTGGTTGTAGGTAAAAACATGTAGGAAATAAAAGTACTCAAGAACAAGCTAAGTGAACCCTTTGCTATGAAGGATTTGGGGGCAGCCAAACAAATCCTTGGTATGAGGATATCTCAAGATAGGAAGGAACGGAAGTTGAATTTATCTCAGAAGAGTACATAAAGAAGGTCTTGCAGAGGTTTAATATGCAGGATGCTAAACCGGTTGGGACTCCTTTGGCAGGTCATTTCAAGTTATTAAAGGAATAGTGTCCCAAGATAGAGCAGGAGAGAAACTAGATGTCCAAAGTACCTTACTCATTAGCGAAGTTGGTAGTTTGATGTAGGCCATGGTGTACACCAGGCCTGATATTGCCCATGCAATGGGAGCGGTGAGTATATTTATGAGTGATCCAGGTAGAGATCACTGACAGGTAGTAAAGTGGATCCTTCGGTATTTGAGAGGGACCATGGGGATAGACAGTTTTTTGATACAGTGGATCAAACACCACTTTTTGTGGTTATGTAGATTCAGCTATGGTTGGAGATGTATATAGCAGGAGCACAATAGGTTATGTTTACACTGTAGGTGGGACAACAATAAGCTGGATTTCATGACTACAGAAGTTGGTGGCTTTGTCAACCACGGAGTCTGAGTATGTTGCTGCCCAAAGAGGCAAGCAAGGAAATGATTTGGTTACAGAAATTATTTGAGGAGTTAGGGCATAAGCAAGAGGAAGGAAAGTTTCATAGTGATAGTCAGAGTGTTATACACCTAGCTAAGAACTTTGTTTTCCACTCTAAGATGAAGCATATATAGTTAAGGTACCATTTCATCATGATAACTTTGGAGGAAGAGAAGTTGAAGATGGAGAAGATTCATACTAGTCAGAATCCTACAGACATGATGACCAAGGTGGTCACAAGGGAAAAACTGAAGCTATGTTCAGATTTGGTTGGTCTTCACGAAACTAGTGAAGGGTTGAGAAGCTTGCTTAGAGGAAAACTAGTCTCCAAGTGGGAGATTGTTAGGTTGTGGAGCCTATTTTCATGTGAGAAAGTGTTGAAGACTATACACTAAGAGTATTGTACACTTTCCACAGTTGTACACTTTCCATTGTAAATTTTTTTTGGGCCTTAAAATGTGCCTGATATATTAGAAACGTAATTTTCTCATATGGGTGGGTTTTTTGACCCATATGTTTATGGGATGGTTTTGGCCCATGGTTTTGATACCCACGTTTTTGTAAAATTGCTTAAGCAGTTGTCTATTTATATGGTTTTGTGCATATGGTAGATATAATGTAAACATTATAGATGTGTTTTGAATTCGGGTGTGAATTCTATAGAGTTTGTTGAGCATAGCTCCAAATGGATCTGGGTATTGTATTGAGAGAGTGGTGGCTTGTAATAAAATCTGAGCAAGTGATTCTTTGTGGATGTAGCCCAAATTGGGTTAACCACGTTAAATATTGTCTCTTTGTGTTGTGTTATTTTATTTTGTACTTTTATTTGAGATTTGTAATATTTTCTGTATATTAGTTTCTACTGTTATGATTCTGTGAGGGATTATTCCACATATTTTATCCCTTATTTCCTAACACCTTCTTCACCAAAGCTTGGAGAACTACGAAGTAAGATACTCCTTCATTGAAAAGCATGTTCTTGTAGTAATCAAGATCTTGAAGAAATTCAAGCACCTTTTCTCGAACAACGAAAATTTAGTTGTTGGTCTCTCATGTGGGGGTCAAGGAATTCCTCCTAAACAAAAATATGAATGAGAAATGTGTAGGATGGATCACTCGTGTCATGGAATATGATGTTGAAATTAAGGTCACTAAGTTGGTCTGTGGAAAGGGATTATGTGAACAATTGGCCTCAAGTCAACAGGTTGAATAAGGTGATGAAAATAAGGCTATCTTGGTGCTACAGGATGATCAACAACAATTAAATGATAATGTGCCCACTCCTTGTTGGACCCAAAATATGATGCACTTCCTACAGAAAAACCTATGCCCTCCAGAAATGAACAAAGCAAAGAGGAGATACTTCAGATTACAAGCCATTCCATATGTGCTTATTGATGGTATCTTGTTCAAGAAGGACATCAATGGAGTACTATTGAGGTGCATTGGAATGGATCAAGTTGAGAAGTTGTTACAGGAGTTTCATGATGGAGAAGTCGGAAGTCATTTTGTTCCATGGGTAATAGCTCTCAACATAATGAAGGCAGGTTACTATTGGCCCACAATGTTTAGTGATTGTTACACTTGGATCAAGAAGTGTTAAAAATGTGTGTTCTTCACAAGTAAAGAAATGTTAGCAAAATTTCCATTGCATCCAATTTCAGTTGACCAACCATTTATGCAGTGGGGATTGGACTTCATTGGGGTCATCAATTCAAACTCAATCCAAGGCCATATGTGGATTCTCATGGCAACAAGACTATTTCACCAAGTGGACCGAGGTGGTATCACTCAAAGAAGCTAACGAGTCTAACAGACTAGACTTTTATGAAGGAATAGTGACAAGATTAAGTGTGTCAGCTACTATCATATCAGACAATGCATTGGCATTCCTAGGTTTCAAGATCATAGAATGGGTTATTAAGAACGGAATCTACTTAAGCACCTCTTCAAACTATTACCCATAGGGTAATGGACAGGCAGAGTCCACAAACAAGAACCTGCTGAGAATCATCATGAGGACTCTAGATGAAAACCATAGGGAATGACATACTAAGCTCAAATCATCCTTGTGGGTTGAGAGATCACACCAAAGAGGTCAACAGGAAATTCCCCTTACAAGTTAGTCTATGGGAAAGAGGTAGTGTTTCCTATATCATTAGAGCTACCCGCATTGGAGCTCATGAAGTAGTTGGAATTGTATGAGTTCAAGCCTATGGAAACCATGTATGCAGAGCTGGTGGAATTAGAAGAAATCATAGAGCATGTAGTTAAAATGATGGAAATATATCAAACCTTTGTCAAAATATGGTTTGATAAGAAAGTAAGAGAAAGGATTTTCAAGAAGGGGACCTAGTTCTGAAATGGGAAGATCGGGTAAAGCAAAGGAATTTCAAGTTTGATGCCATTTGGAGTGACCCCTACATGGTCACAAGATATAAGAGTAGCAATACCTTCCAATTGTCTATAATGGATGGAGAGGAGATTCTAATTTTGGTAAACCGGAAATCTATCTTAAACACTATTATCGAAAAGAAAGGTTTCACCTTGTAAATATTAGTTTAGGATTTTAAATCCTCTAACTGTGTGTATACACATTGTCTTGTTGAGTTTAAGTTTCAATTTCCTAAGTGCTTCACCATAGGTTTTATTACTTTAAGAGTTATATATCATTGTGCTTTCAATGCCTCCCGATGGATGTTGTAATGGAAAAGAAGTTCATACTATAGGAATAGTTGTTGATTTCAAGGGAAAACAAATGAAGGAAACTAGAATCAGGTTTCAGGATAGTCCATTTCAGGGACAGGTGAAAGCTCTAGGTCAAGACAATTTTCTACTCTCACAAATCTCATCTTCAAGATTTCTTAGGAAAATTAAGAGTGCAAGCAACGGATCAGTTTAGGATAAGAAAGTGCAAGCAATCGAGCTCAATTTTCAAGGACAATATCAAGATTAGCTATCATTCATGATTCCATGCCCAATGGATACTTCAAGGAAACTAATCTTTTACCTAAGCATGCAAGTGATCCTATAAGTCACCAAATTGTTATCCAATTTCGCCCCTCACGAAAAATTGAACAAACGCGACCTTGCACAGGAAAAGAATGGAGGCTCAGACTCAAAATTTTGGAGTTTCAGCATTCAGCATTTTGGAGAAAAATCGGGGTGAAAAGGATTAAAAAGTTTGAAATCCCGAAAGGAAAAAGTTTGAAAGGAAAAAATTTTGAAATTCCAAAAGTCTGAAATTTTAGACTTTTGGGTTTCGGAGTTTGGAGTTTTTGCATGCCCAAGAAGATGAAAAACAACCCAACTTTCAAAACCAAAATTTCTAAATTTCTAAATTTCGGGATTTCAAAGGTTACATGCATTTTGAACTCAAAAAGGAAGATCAAGAACTCACATTTTTGCAGAATGACACCCCAACCTTCAGATGGCCATAACTTTTGATTGGGAGCTCAGATTTGCACAAGAAAGCACTTTTGTAAATCTTATAATCTCCTCTATGTAAATACTACTAGTTATCTTAATTTGAGTGGGACTAAGTTCTTCAAAATTAAAAAATATAGTCCACCATTTTTTTAGGGTGTTAGACTTCTCACCTACCAAAATAACGAAGTATGGGCTACCTTTCTTACCCAACAAGGCATAGTTCATGGGGGTATGGCTTTTGCAGTTTCACCCATCATTGTTACAGGTGAATTCAATGCATTCTAGGGTGGTTGAAGTATGATTTTGAATTCCTCTCTCTTTCTTCTCTCATTCTTCATATATATTGTAAGGAGGGGCATTTTTCTAAGGCGGGACATTTTGGCTTTGCACCCTCCCTTCTTCTCTTGTATGTAATTGATCTTGTGGAGTTCAAACCTCCCATCTAAACAAGTAAAATGCAATCTTGCCTCTTGGCCATTGTAATTCACTATATCAAATCTTTGGAGCAATAATAAAATTTTGTGGATGATTTTCAACCCTTTCTTATGTTCATTGCATCTTCTTGATATCTCATTGCAATCCTAGTTATCTGTGCATGGTGGTTGTATAAATTTTTAATAGTTTTTGTTTAATGGCAAAGTAGGTGTTCAACATTCCTTTTGGTGCATCACCTTTGTTAGTTTAGGTTTAATTTCTTGTAATCTTATTAACCCTGTCTCCTTGGAAAGTTAGAGTAGAATTGAGATTTGATCCTCTACAATTTAAGTGTGTGTATCATAATAGAGAAATAGGAACCGGCCTTCATCCAAAGAGCTTTCCTGATTATGAAGTCCCACTCTTTGGAAGAAGCTCCATGTTATGCAATCACACTGATAGTTTCAACCTATCGAGTTGCAAACATTCAAGGGTGTTGTGATTACGCATCAACATATGTTCAAGGGATTTTGGGCATGTTTATCTTGGTGATGATGAGCCTTGTAACATACTTGGAAAAGGTTGTGTTCAAGTTAAAATGTAGAATGGGAATGCATGGTTATTGAATAATGTCATACAAGTGCCTACATTAAGACGAAACTTGGTATCGGCGAGGCACTTGGGAAATGATGATTTTTTGTGATATTTATAGCAGACTCTTAGAAGATTACCAAGGTTTGTCTTGGGGTAGCAATATGTAAGAAGGTTGGAACCTTATATTTAACCATTGGTAGCACTAATGCTTGTAATCTTATGGCTTCAGACACAGATACAACATTTTGTCACTATAAGCTCATTCATATGAGCCATAAGGGCATGCATATCATAAAGAATAATTTACCTACATATACAGAAATAGTTTTGGATTTATGTGGGAACTGTGTATATGGGAAACAAAAACAGTAAAGTTTCTCAAGTTCAAACATATGAAGAAAGAGAGTAAGTTATAATTGGTACATTCGATGTGTGGGGTCGGCTCATGTATCATTTCTTAGGGGTTCATATTATTATGTCACATTTATTGATGATGCAAAAAGGAAAGTTTGGGTATATTGTATTAGAAATAAATTTGATGTATTTGACACTTTTGTTAAATGGAAAGCCTTGGTAGAGAATGAAATAGGTCTTAAGGTAAAATGTTTAAGGTCAGATAATGGAGGGGAGTATTGCAGCAATGAGTTTGATGATTATTATTCTAAGAATGGAATCCATAGGCAATAGACACATCTAGGAACTCTGCAATAGAATGGGGTGTCAAGAAAGGATGAACAAGACAATAATGGAACGATCTAGGAACATGAAGTTACATGTGGGAATACTTCTTTCTTTTTGGGCAGAAGTAATGAGCACAGTTGTGTACTTGATAAACAAAGGACCCTCAAGTGCCTTAGATGGAGGCATACCTAAGGAGGTTTGGTTTGGTAAGAAGGTTTATTATTCATTTCTTAGAGTCTTTGGATGTGAGGTGTTTGTCTATATTGACAAGGATGAGAGAACTAAGTTAGAGGCTAAATTAGATAAATGCACACTTTCATTGGTTATGGTGGTGATGAATTTGAATATAAATCTTGGAGTATTAACGATAATAAAATCATTCGATCTAGGGATGTGATCTTTAATGAGAAAGTTATGTATAAGCCACAATTACACAAAAATAGGGAAGAATCCAAGAAAGAATATGTAGTGGTAGAGGATCTTCCAGATGGGAAATTGGCACATGAATCGAGTTCAGAACCTAATAAATATGAACCCAAAATCCTATGTTGAGGAGGTCTTCTAGGGTAAGAAGATCACTTGAACATTTTCTCCTTCTCTTAATTATTTCTCAATCACCGATAGTGAAGATCCAGAGAGCTTTGATGAAGTAATGAAGGTAGATGCTAGGAAGAAGTGGGAGCATTCCATGGATGAGGAGCATCAATCTCTTATGGAGAACCATACTTGGGATTTGGTGAAGCTACCTAAAGGAAAAATATCATTGCATAAAAAGTGGGTGTATGAAGTTAAAGAGGAATAATGAGGCAAGAAAAGATACAATTCCCCATTGGTGGTCAAGGGATCTACACAGAAAAAAGGCATAGATTTTAATGATATTTTTTCTCTTGTAGTAAAAATGACTTCTATTAGGACAATTCTTGGAACAATGGCAGCAGAAGACTTGCACTTAGAGCAGCTAAATGTAAGGACTACATTTCTCCATGGTGATTCGGAGGAGGATATATATATGCATCAACCAGAGGGCTATGAGGTCAAAGGTAAAGAGGAAATGGTGTGGAAACTGAAGAAGAGCTTGTATGGCCTAAAACAAGCTCCGCATCAATGGTATAATAAATTTGATAGCTTCATGATGGAGCAAGGTTATATTAGATGCCATTCTAACCATTACATGTATATAAATAAATTTCATGATGGTAGTTATATTATCATGTGCTTGAATTTGGATGACATGTTGGTTATAGATAAAAACATGAAGAAAATAAAAGTACTCAAGAAGTAGCTAAGTGACTCCTTTGCTATGAAGGATTTGGGGGCACCCAAAAAAATCCTTGGTATGAGGATATCTCAGAATATGAAGGAACAAAATTTGACTTTATCTCAGAAAGAGTACATTAATAAGGTCTTGGAGAGGTTTAATATGCAGGATGCTAAACCGGTTGGGACTCATTTAGTAGGCCATTTCAGGTTATCAAAGGAGTTGTGTCCCCAAGACAGATTAGGAGAGAAACTGGATGTCCAAGGTACCTTACACATCAACGGTTGGTAGTTTGATGTATGTCATGGTGTGCACTAGGCCTAATATTTCCCATGTAGTGGGATCAGTGAGTAGATTTATGAGTGATCCAAGTAAAGATCATTGGCAGGTAGTAAAGTAGATCCTTTGGTACTTGAGAGTGACCATGGGGACAATTTTGTGCTACATTAGATCAAACACCACTTTGTGTGGTTATGCAGATTCAGACATGGCTAGAGATGTAGACAGTAGGAGGAGCACGACATGTTATATTTTCATTGTAGGTGGGAAAGCAGTGAGTTGGATTTCACAACTACATAAGCTTGTGGCTTTGTCAACCATGGAGACTAAGTATGTTGTTGCCACATAGGAAAACAAAGAGATGATTTAGTTACAGAAATTTATTAAGGAGTTGGGGCATGAGTAGGAGGAAGGGAAGTTACATAATGATAGTCGATTGTTATACACCTAGAAAATAACTCTCTTTTCCACTCTAGGATGAAGCATATACAGTTGAGGTACCATTTCATTAGGAAAGCTTTGGAGGAAGAGAATTTGAAGTTGGAGAAGATTCATACCAGTCATAATATTGTAGACATGATGACCAAGGTGGTCACAAGGGAGAAACTTAAGCTATGTTCTGCTTTGGTTGGTCTTCACAGACGACAGTGAAGGGTTGAGAAGCTTGCTCAAAGGAAAACTAGTCTCCAAGTGGGAGATTGTTATGTTGTGGAGCCTATTTTCATGTGTGGAAGTGTTGAAGACTATACACTAAAATTATTATACACTCTCCACATTTTTCTCCTTGGGGTTTAGTTTGAGTCGGGCCTCGATCGGGGTGTGGGCGAGACATCCCCCGCTAGCATGGGTTCGGGGTGTAGCCCCGAGAAAATAAAAATTGGCCTCAAAAAATGTGCCCAATACCTCGAGAAATTTTCTCTTCTCATATGGGTTGTATTTTGACCCATAGGTTTATGGGGTGATTTTGGCCCATGTTTTTGTACCCATGGTATTGTAAAAATGCTTAAGCAATTTCCTATTGATGTTCTTTTATGCATATGGTAGGTGAGATGTAACATTGTAGATGTGTGAGTTCAAGTATGAATTTGGGAGATCTTGTTTAGCATAACTCCAAACAAATTTGGGTATTGTATTGAGAGAAAGAGGTGGCTTGTAATAAAAATATGAGCAAGTGATTCTTGGTGGATGTAGCCCAAATTGGGTGAACCACATTAAATATTGTCTTTGTGTTGTGTTATTTTTTATTTTTGCACTTTTATTTCAGATCTGTGATATTTTTTGCATATTAATTTCTACTATTGTGATTTTGTGTGGGATTGTTCCACATATTTAATCCCTTATTTCCTAACACTCACTTCATACCCATACAGAGCCACCTAACGGTTGGTTTGAAACTGGTGGTTTCATCCCACACCACCCAATGATCATTTTCCTATTTGATATCTATGGGTTAGCACCTTCCTCATGTCCTTAATGTGAAAATATACCTACAAACCCCTATATAAGCAATTCAAATGCACCCATTTACTCGCTTGGTACTTTTAAGAAAACTATAAGGAAATATCATTCCAAAAGCACTTTATGCTCTCCTGAATCTCCATAATATCAGGAACACTCTAGGATATCCCTTACACATTTTTAAAACATACTCAACAAGGTTTCAAAGTCGCTCTTCCAAACCTAGATACCATCCAAGCTAAGTCAATAAAAACACGCTACTTTCCATTTCCTACATTTTCGAGTGATCAAGTTTTCAAAGCTATTTGCATCCATATAGATATCACATACTAGGTGAGAATTAAATTTTATTATTTTTCTACTTCTGAGTATTGCCAATATAGGTGGTATATGGATTGTACTTCAACCCAACCACACACCTTTTTGTGTGGTTTCCTACCCATGGTTAGGGTTTGAAGATATTTTGAATAGTACATAGGGTTTCCCATATATGTAATTGTTAGTACCCAACACACACCCATTCCCTTTTGACAAGAGGATGGATCTTCCTTTATTCATCAATTATTAAAATTGTGTTTTAAACCTTTTGAAATGATTAAAATTCTCTCGTTTTTAAAATTTAATTAAAATTATTAAAAGGGAAGAAGTTAAAATTGTTGTATAACTTGTTTACAAACTCAAAATTTAACTCTTTCTTCACCCCTTAGTTTAATCATCATTTTATGTCTTAAAAATTTGCTTTTATGGTTTATTTTTAGGCTTAACATCTACGTAGATTGAAAACAAAGCTAAATCTATGACTTGGTCAACTTTTAGAGCAAAACGAGATTGAGCATTAAAAATAAGGGTTGATTTATATTTTACATTGGTATCAAAATGTCAAATTTAACCTACCATTTAACCGTCATTTTAATATTCAAACTACCATTGGTATTACAATAGAGATTATACTAGATGGAGATGACTTCAATGATCTCCAAGTGGAAATAATTGGTGACACAGGGACCCATGAAATGAGGTTGGATATGGAGTTGTACAACCCCGCGGTGAGTGAGATGGAATTGTAAAACCCTATAGTGCGTGATGGATCTGATGGGAGACACATCGCTCTCTCTCATCGGACAATGATGGATACATACGACCCAAGTTTAAACCTTGTATACTTTTCAAGACATAGTGATATTGATGTTCTTCACATGTTATTAATTGAGGGATAGAGATTAAAGGTGGACAACTAAGTGAAGAGAATATACATAGAGTTAAATCATTGAATGAGTCACCAAAGCCTTTTGAGAAGAGAAAAATAAACAAAGCACATGTGGATCTAGATTTTATTAGAGCTAAGTCACAGAGAGTTCAAGTCGAGTAAGCCATGGAGGAAAGTTAGACTCAATAAAGCTACATGGAGGAGTTTCATAGGCAGTTAAATTAAATTTTAAGTTGGCGATTTTTTAAAAAAATTAAATTAACTAGTAATAGGTTTAGTTAAAACAACACATGAAAATGGCTTATTTTTGTTTATATATTTTGATAGGAGGTTATATTTGACATGAGAAACTAGAATTGTAATTCAGAGGACTACACATAGATACAAGTTTAAGAAATAATGGTGAAGATATCCTATATATTTTGAAGACAATTAAACCCAAAAAGGAGGGAAATAAACAAGCTATGAATCAAAATTTGGTTGTTACAAGTGTAATCATGATCTGATTAGATACGTGGAAACTCAAACTTATCTAATCCTCCTAATTTCATAGGATAACCATGATTCTCTCAGATAGAACAATTCTCTAGAAAATCTCTACATGTTTGGGGGGAATTCACTGCAATTCATGGGAATGTCTCCTTCTAGCTATTAGTTTAGGTTTCAATTTCAGTTTTTACCCGCTTCTTTGTAATTTGAAGGCCCCAAATCATGTAAAGGTAGTGACCAAACCCCACTTTCCTATAATTATCCCATATTACATTGTAAAACTCAATCTCGACTAAATTCAAAACAAAGTTCAAGATTTTGGAATTAACATTTATGCAAGATTCATTGTTGTTTTCAATTGAGAATTCATGTTTTGAGGCCTAACCATCCAAATCTCTTTATGTTTTTTAAGTAAAGTTTACACTTATAATTTTAGTTATGCCTATAGGGTGAGAGATTTATCTTGGATATTCTCATGTTCATGAATGAATGCTTCTTACATTTGATCTCTAGGATGTGCTATGAAATTGTGGTTATTGGATGGTTTAGAGGTGTTTGGTCATGGAAAATTTCTTTATTTCATGTTGAATCTGGTTAGCTTGTGCCAATGCTTTGTTGACTAACCCCTATCATGATTTATGTGAATGTAAAAAAAAATTCTTGGTTTATGCAACGATATGATTCTTTGTGTCTATCTCCTTTGATTGATTTCCTAGAGTATATTTAAAAATGAGATAATGTTATTTTTTGTTTTCTTTTTTTTTGTGATTTGATTGAGATTAGAGTGTTTTCTATGCTTAGAGAAAGAGAGAAATTCTAAGTATATTTCCTTTCCCACCCTTCCCATTTTTGAGTTTTTAATGAGATACAAGACACCTAGAACCATTGTAAATAAATAGTAGGATGAGATTAATTCAGATCGGTATTTTCATATCCATTTAACCCAAAATCTAACAGGTGGTCTACCCATATACATTGGTCCCTTCAGAGGTTAATAATTGACTATATAGTCTCCTAATTGAAGCTATATGTCCTAAGTATTTTGTACCTTGAACTAATTTTCCAAAAAGGTTGTAAAATGAGAGAGGAGAAAAGGATTAAGACTCCTTTCCCTTTCTTTTGTAATGTTTGCTTTGTAAAAACACCAACCAACACTAAAATGGTACAAGAAGGGGGAATTTTAAAAATAATATTCTTATCTCCTTTGGGTAGCCCTTGAATTTGATTTTTAGTGTATGTATGGCTTATTTGGAGCTTTATTATTTGTGATATTCATATCTACCACCCTTCTTTCCACTCATCATATTTGTCTTATGTGTATTTCACACATAATCCAATATTTTTAGCACTAGAGGGAGGGGTATTTTAAATCTTGTAAGTGGAATATTTTTCAGCTATGTTTAACTTAGTTTTAAGATCTTCAAATATTCCTTTAAATTTGGTTTTATTTTTATATTTGTTTCTTTGAAATCATCTAATGTATTTTTCCGACTTGTGTTTTATTTAGTTATTCTTGCAGTTGTTGGAAAATCACATAGCTAAATAATCTCTTGGCTAGGAGAAAGCGCATTTATTTTTATATCAAGAGCATGGATTTCTCAAGGATGACTTTATATTTCTCCCTAAATTTGATGTTAGTAGGACTACCGAGAGACATCCTCTTGCTTTAAGAATGGTTTAAGTGTTTTAAATGTGCAACATGTAGAAGTGGTTTGCATGATGTTTACTTTTACTTTGAATGATATTTAATATGGATGATTTATGATTCTAATCTCAAGTTCAATTTCTATTTAGAATGAGTTAGAGGATGAATTTATTG
The DNA here is from genome assembly GCA_018340775.1 of Taxus wallichiana var. yunnanensis. Lineage (NCBI taxonomy): Eukaryota > Viridiplantae > Streptophyta > Pinopsida > Cupressales > Taxaceae > Taxus > Taxus wallichiana. The sequence continues at coordinate 333,597,684 of CM031239.1, read as the reverse complement.
CAAACTTTACATAAATCATATTTCCATTCATAGTCATAAATCAGCTAGTCATAATTAAGACACAACCTCATGAGACACTTAGAAATTTTAATGTCAAATTTCAATATATTCTTAGAATCATTCCAACTAGCCACTTTCTTCAATAGGTAGCACTTACAAAAAAATTATATAAATACCTTAGATCCACTCTTGTCACATTTGTGAAGAATTTTGGTGTAAATTTAGTAGTTTGAACTTATGCAAAATAGTCATGTTTGATAAAACAACTATATTCCCTTAGAACCAATGTTTTCCCTCTTTTAATGTTCTCCCAAGTGTGTATAATGTTAAATCATATATGAATCCTCCTTTCTAGAAGCATAGTTAGATTATTACGCCGGTTAATGCTTATGTTGTGGATGAAAGTGAGCATATTCAAAGTTTTAGTTATTCTCATGATACTAATTTTAAGAATGATGTAGAGAGAACCATGAGCTACATGAGAAGGAGAAATAAAATAGAGAAGAAAAACTATCTTACATTAAATTAGAGTTTGTATTTATTTTAGAAACCGGTTCATTATTAGTGACTACTAACTTGATGCCACTTTTTTTACAGATTTGGATGAGTATTTTGTGAACGAAAAATAGGAGGACATGTTGGATATTACTTTTGTCTATTCAAGGAAGCCATTTGGTGTGGTTAACATGGATGAAACAAGAGGATATTGAAGATGAAATATATGATAAAATAGTTTATTCAAAGCCCATGGTTTCAGATTGAATCGAGTTTGAGCAAGAAGATGAAGTAAACCGATGTCACAATTTCTATAAATAGAGAGTGAAGGAAATACTCCATGACCATGAAAAAATGGAGGAAATCCAAGTTGTAGAAGATGTTAAGACAGAGCTTGATGAAGAAGATATTTTGATAGAAGTCATTCTAATGGAGCACACACACCCATAACCACCACCATGGTTGAGGTGAAATAGTTTCAAATGTTTCATTAGCCTAATTTTGAGGTAACTCTTTTCTAACCCAATATGTTTGTTTTTTACATTTTTCATAAATAAATCAACAACTCTTATTAACTAGAATGTGTTTAATACTATATTTTTGGAATTAGTATCAGAATGTAGATGTTTTCTTAAAGACTAAAGAGTGTGTAAATATATTATTGCCTTGTATTGGGAAGTGTGTCATTCTAAATTTTCAAGTACATCCACAATCTTTGTTGTATAGTTGTTTGTTTAGATGTAGTTAGTGGTCTAGCCTCCATAGGGTAGTTTACCTTTCTTTCATATTTTAGCTTTCATAATTTCATAGCTAGATTTCCTTGATTTCATAGTTAGTATCCATGTTTTCTTAGGCTATTTATTTTCTTTATTAGAGTATTTTTTTTCTTTCAATAAATTAGAGAGGATATCACAGTTCTTGTTCATGTAACAATTAATAAAAAATGGAAGTAACTTATAGGAAATCCCTCAAAGAGTGAATATAGTAAAAAGTGTAAATTTGTTTCATGTTTTTAAGTTTTGAAATAACTTTAAGAAATGTTTTTATGTTCAAAATATAGAGATATTTTTTTCAATCACTAATGATTTTACTAAAGTAATCATTCTTACTTGAGAGTCAAAAACACTTTTAAATTTAACAAATTTCACAAACACATGAAAGAGTTATATTAATTTCTTAAGTTTGTGGAAAAATTATTATGAAATCCTAAAATTGGTTCCTAAACCCCCAAATATTGTAAAAATGGAAGAAACAAGAGAATGATAATAGAATGATAAAAATAGAAGTGAAGCTTCTCTTGAAAAAAAAATAATGAAAATATCAATAATTTCCTTAAAGGATTGATGTGAGCAATATCCATTAGGGTTATGGACACTTGATTGGAAATTGAGCAAGTATTGAAGTGGAGCCAAAAGTGCCTCTCTCAGGTCCATAGGTGCCTGCCTAAAAGTAAAGCAATGTTTAAAACCTTCATTTAGTAAAGTTGTGAGTTTAACAAGTTTTTGTCATTCAATTTAAGTTTTAAAGAAGGATGAATTAACCCACAATATCACACACTTGACTCTTGGAAGTATTTTACTTACTGTATCAAAATTAATATCATAAATTGATCTTTAAATCTTGATCATAAGTTCTAAACTTTTTTGTTACAACACTTTCATTAAATCTAAGGAAGTTAAGATTCAATTAAAAAAATAGAGTGTTTTAATCATGGTTGTCACATTTTTTTGGTGCCAAACACACCTCCATTCCATTTTTTCAAGATAATGGAGCCCCTCTTTACTCGTCATCTATTAAAACTGTGTTTTTAAGCTATTTGAAATGGTTAAAAGTCTCTAGTTTTCATAGTTTGATTAAACTCATTAGATAAGTATAAGTTAAACTTGGTTTATAACTTGCTTGCACTCTCAAAATTTAACTCTTACTTCACCTCTTGGTTTAATCATCATTTTATATCATACATAGGTGCTTTTATGGTTGGTTTTTAGGATTAACATTTGTGTTGGGTGAAAAAAAAAAAAGCTAAATCTATGACTTAGTCACTTTTTAGAGAGAAACCAAGCTTGAAATGTTCAAATTAGGGTCTAATTTATATTTTACATTAGTATTAAATGTCAAATTTAACTTACCATTTAACTATGTGGTATGGTCTTGGAATTTTAAATTTAGGACAAGTGTCCCTAAGGGCACGTGTATTTAATTTGATAAATGACATATTTTGTGAGTAGAATTCGATCTGATAAACATATATGAGAGAAGAAACACTTCATGAAATATTTAAGATAAAATAAATATGAAAATGACACACAAAATTATGCAGTACATAAGATATATCATGGGAAATTATTTTGGGAAAAAATCAGTACAATAACTTATCTCCTTATCCACATACAATAATGTACTTCTTAAATCTGATTTATCCTACTTCATGTCTAGATATATGTAAGGACATTAGTAGGTAGCCAACACAATGGTATCACAAAAAAATGGGTACCAAAACCATGGGCCAATAATATAACCCATAACGACTCACCATCAACATAAGTGATCTAACCATCTAAAATTAACATAGGCTAAAAATACCTATAGGCGTCCAAAAAAATATGGACCCCAAAATAATTTCTCTAAGGCTAGCCCCTAAACCATGCAACCGTGGTGATGTCATGAACCCTCATGATCATATTAGGATGTAGATTCTAGAAGATTCTAACTCATGGAAAACACACATCACATTTCCAACATTCTCCCACTTTTCAAATCATCAAATCAAATCATTCTAGAAGATTTTAGGGTTTTAAGTCTACATAGTCATCAAATCATGGCAATCAAGCCTATTGATTTTCTACACCAAGAAAAATTCTCCAGTGCTTACATCCTTTATCAAATAATCAACAACATTATCTCATGGGTCCACCTTCTTTGGAAGTATCTTCTCCTCCTCCACCATTTATCTTACAAAATGGTTTTAAACATCAATGTGTTTCATTCTAGAAAGATACTCAGGGTTCTTTGTGGTGGAAGCACAATGGACTGAGAGGGGGGGTTAATCAGTCCTACAAATTTCTTACCTCATTTACCATTATTTTCAACATACATTCAATAAGATCTTATTAGGTGTGCACCATACATTCATATGAACATAAAACATGAGAGAGTACACATAAACACAAGATGTAAGTGGGAACCCCTTAAGGGGAAGAAAACCCACTGAAAACCTCTGCGAATATTACTCACAAAAAAGGACTCAATTGAATATTACACATCACAAGAGATTTCTTTAGTGAGACACCAACCCCATAAGGAGCACCATCCCCTAAACCCTTGTTGATATTACTCACAACAAGAGAATTTCATGAATATTACACATCACAAAATAGTTTGTTTGGAATACCACTGAAGATATGCTACCAACACATAACTAATAGTGATTACAAGATTCAGCTCTAAACTCCTTCAAACCCTCTTCAAACACACCTTCCTCTAACTCGCTCAATATTAGACTTTCATGACCTGATTTGATCTCAAACCCTTACAAAAATCTCTCTAACACTCATCATAAATTTTAGACATTATCAGCTCTAATTTTATTCCCTTTAACCACTTTTACTCTCCCATCTAGCTCGCACTTTTCCCTATATCTTCACTAGTTCAAAATTGAACCAAAACACTCACTTTATATGCTTCTCATCTCAATAACATAGCATAAGTCAGTCCTTATGAAGGATCTAGACCAATAAAAATTAAAAATATTACCTTACATTCATAAAATGGACCCATGTAGGTCGGCCATGCATCAAGAACACCAAACAAGACAAAATAGGCTCAAAACCCCATCACCTGACTCATCAAAGACCTCCAAACTCATCACAATGATTTTTCAAGCCACCAAAAACTTTACACATGTCAAATATGACATAAAAACATCATCCATGCTCACACATTACCTTGCACCAATCATTTTCTTCATAACTCTATCAAGTAGGATCATTTCCTACTCAAAAGCAGCTTGGTTACAGAACCAATCTTCACCAAACATGCTCTAGATCACACAAGAACATATAAACTATTCCATGTAACCACTCATTGGAAATAACACTGACCTTTAGAACACATCCATGCTTTTTAGACCTCTTGAAACATCCAACAAAGTGCAAACCACGCCTCTTTTACTCTTCACCAAACTAAACTGCCCAGAAAGCAGTTGTAGAAACTTAACTAGTTTGCACCCTTATTGTCAATTTCAAGACCTATAAATTCATTATAGGAACAAAATTAATCCCTCTTCACTCTCAAATGGATATAAAGCATAAAATAATCCAAAATAGGATTCTTATACATCCATCTTCTAGCCAAAACAATCTTTTCCTGAAATAGTCAAACTTGTTCTTCACAAAATGAGTTGGTTCACCTATCAAAACACCTCATCAAGAGAAAAAACATATACCATAATAAATGTATCTAAATATAATTTCCAAAAGATATTGTGTTTCCTTCCAACTCCAAGTGGAAAGCATTCAACCAAGTCAATCTCTGTAACTGCTCAAAACTTCCTTTTGAACCCCAAAAACCAGTCCTCAAAGATAGGGAACACTTTTCCCTCTATGAATTCAATGATGACCTGAAATCACCATGTAAATATATTAAAATCCCAATATTTAATCAATGTTGATTTAATCAATACATTTAATGGGAAACTTTTCCACAAACTGAAACTCTTCAGAAACTTTCCTATTTGATTAGGGTCCACATATTGTCACAAGCTCTATCATACCTTTCTATAAATTTGGTTGATTCCTCTACAACCTCTAATAATCATACTATCAAAACTAATCAATTCTAGGAATTTACCAAGAATATATCTCCTACCGCTCTCAACCTAGGGTTTCAAACTCATAAAAAGTAGTTTACCTTCTTAATATTCATTCCTAAAAAAATGATGATGAAACCACTCCATTATTTTTGTGAAATTATCTTAGTCAATGGAAAAACATCCCCAAAATCTATGGGTCACATGCAAAGCATACAATTCACAACAAGCATTTGAAGTTTCAATTCGAGTTGGATTTACATTCACAAGCACCTGTTTTTCCTAAAACTTCATAACTTGCAAATTTATCTTCACTTTGACCTGAAAATTTTCTCACACCTCAAGGAAACCCCTATAAACTATCTTCAATAATCAGGTTATCTCAAATAGGTCTTCATCTTCATTTCCCATCTCATTTGCATGACTAGGCCTTAGGGTTTTGCATATTCTAGGCCATAACAAACTGAACCAACACTATAACCAATCATGAAATATATTCAAAACACCTCTACATGATTGAAACAACATAACATACCTCCATAAATGTTCTCAAGAGATCACACACACCTACAAATGACTATCATGATCAATAGGCTTCCAAACACTAGAATTAGGCCTAGTTTAGACCTAGACCAAGTAGACTAACACCATGAATTAACTTCTAGGATATCAAAAGGAGATAACATACTTAAGACAAAATTTCTCACACCTATACATTCCTCCATGAGCTTACATGGATCTCAAACTGAATCTCATGCTTCATTTGGCCTCTAAGCACTTAGCCTAGGTCTAGGTGAGCACCTACAACTAGGTCTTCAACCTATACCTGCACTTTGAAACTCATGTGAGTGTATCAACACAATCCTACCATGTCTTCCATGCCTCTATCATGCTCCTCAAGTCACCATGCATCTCTACTCACCATACTTCATCACCTAGGCTAGCTAGGTCACTTGATTAGGCTTGCTAGACCAAGCCATTCTCACCTTGTCCACTCTTGCAATCATGAATCAACTTGATTGATCATCTCATCATCATACCAATCATATTCTAATAATTCTCCATAATCCTCTTTTCATTAATGATTTTTACATCAATGACAACACCTAAACTCACACATGCAAACAATTTCCCCTTTGTCATTGATGGAAAACCACCTAGTTCTTCTCCCCTTTTTACATTAATGACAAAGCATACATGTACATGCATTATCTTCATCTTCCTTCAACTCTTTTGGAATCCTCTTGGATGGAAACATCATCAAAGTATTCATAATAGCATACAAACCTATCATACCTTCACAAACCTCTGTTTTTGACCACTTGCTCATCATGAAAGCACTGTAGCATACTTGGGAAGAGATATACAAAGCACTCATACATGCCAAAAATTCTGATTTTGAGCTTGAAAAACAATTCTTGTGCACCTATTCAAACCATTATTTAGCTAAGAACGTCATTAAAATACCTATCTCTACCATGTACTAGATAATAACCACTTACTAGGGATGAGATCCCTAAACCAAATCTTCAGAGCAATTTTGACCACCTTTTACCAACCATGGAGGCCCATGCACAACATGACATACCACCTTATCACTCCACCTTGGTTTATACCATCCTTCTCTAACTAGAAATGAAAAAATGCATACTCATACCTTGTATATATGCCATATAGGGTGATCAACTTCAATGCCTCTATCTGAATCAACACTTTAGTGATTTCATCCTTCTTTTCATGTTATTGCAACCTCCTTGAGCATATGACTTACTCTCTTTCTTTGTCATTGTACTGCAAACATGACTAATACTGCTACACAAGCCTTTTAAGCACCTTGCACACTTGATTAGGATCAAAATTATCTCCCATGTCTTGATAGGCCATATCAAACTGTAGCATACCATTTTATTTATTTCACAGTCATTGTACCCCTTAGCTTTTGATGCATTGGCATAGAACACACAAACTTCTTTCAAGCTTTAACTCTTGTTTTATACTGAGTATCCTTGCAAATCATCCTAGTTTTCAATATACCTGCTCAAAATTCCTCTACAAACCTATAGTTCATTGCTATGAAACAAAACATGCTACATTTCCCTATTATAGTGCAACAATTACTCATAAACATGATATCAATCATAAAACCCTTGCAATATACTTCTAATTACCCTTCAAGGATAAATAACTCTTCAAGTTCCCCTTCAAGCTTATGAAACATCATAAAGACATCATAAACATCTAGCCTAGATTGTAACAATATCTCCATGATCTCATAACTCTGCTATATCTTTAAAGAGTGAACTTAGAAATCATACCTTTGACTATGATAATTTTGCACACCTTGTAGACATTTGTCAAGATTCAAAACTTCAATATCCACTTGTGTGGTCTTGTAAATCATCTCAACAACCCATGCACCTATCTAATATTATATTTTAGACCTCCAACACTCATATGCAAGCTTGACATAATGCACATCAACTTAGTAGCCAAGTTTTGTGACTGTAGGGAAAAAAATCAGTAGAACCACAGATAATCGCAGAAAAATGTAGTAGGAGAGAAAAAGCACCCTGCAAACTCAACTCACTTCCTTTCAGACTTACAACATTGTTCTGACCACATATACAACTTCTCCTTGTATCTCTACAGACCTAGGTACACTTCATATTGTCTCCATGAAACACACATACTTGACATACTTAATATTTACATCATGAAAATACCTCAAACATCCTTAGGATGGACTAAACACCTTTGTGACATGATATACATATCTCGACATCAAGACAAGACTTCTACAACATCATACTTCTAGAAATCAGCTCCCCCTTCTTGCAATGCTTCCTAAGAAACCATCATGCTTCAAATCACAAAGAGATGACTCCATGAAGCCTGGTGGAGACACTTATACCCCTGGTTGAATCTAACAAGGAAAAACATCCATGTCCTCGTGGGACATGATACCAAAATATTTCATCAACTTCTTTAACTTATGTACCTCTTCTTATCTATCATCTATATGGTAGTCTTCTTGGAAAGACAACAAAATATCTTGAGGTTCTACAACAACAAACAAACTTCTATGCTCATTATGATAGAACAACTTGCTTCGTTAGGTTTCTTAACATAGTCGGGATTCATCGATGTCGTCTTTTCATGACTATTCATCTTCCAATCAAAAAACCTTGTAATATGCCTAGCATTCTTATAGTTAAAGAAAATAATATAACTCATACCTCTATATGCTCTATCTCTCCAGATTTTTCTAGGAGTATCCTGATAACAATGCCTTGTAATGTGTCCAACTTGATTACAATTGAAACACACAACATGTCTCTTACCTTCATCTCTCCATCTTTGTCTTGGTGGATCATGGAGATAGTATCTTGCTATGTGTCCTTCTCATGACAATTGTAGCATATAATGTTCTTTAACTGATCATTTATGATGTCTCTCCATGGGTAATCATCCTCAGAAAACATTTTACACTCCTTAGCTTTATGTCCAAAGTTGTTACAAGAACAACAATATCCATTGAAAGTTCTTTCATACCTAAATGCATTTGGTTGCCTTACTGACCTTGATTTCATGTTGTTCTTGAAGTTTCTCTCCTTCTTTATGCTTGGATCTTCAGTCTTATTGCTTGAAACATTGTCATCTTGCATCACTTATTTTCCCTTGATATCTTCTTTGAACCCTAAACTTGTCTTGTCACTTGAATGCATTTTTTTCTCAACAAATCATCTAAATTGTTTTTGCTCTTCTCAAACATTTTATACATCTCCAATATGCTTAAGGATTGATCTAACTTAGCTTGTAAGGACTTCATAACAACACTGAACTTAATACACTAATATTCCTTGGTTTTAAGACTAGTTGTAAACATCTCAATCTGTGTTTCAAATTTTGTGCATAGCATAGCACATTACTTTTCTTTTTCTTCTAGGATTGTTGAGATACTTTCAAGTTGGTCTTCAAGTTTTTGTTGATCTCTTCAAATTCTTTAGCATCCTTTCCAATTCTCTTCTCTAGAAGCTTGATATGATCCTCATAATCCTTATTTACTAACTTCATTTTCTGATTTTTCTTCTTTTGAAGCTTTAGTTCCTCTATGGCATTTTCAAACTCTACCTTGAAGTTAACCACCTCTTATTCTTCATCTGAGTCCTAGCCACCATCATAAAACATAGAATATTCTTCTTTATAGAAACTTTCTTCATTTTCCAAGAACAAATTATCACATTCTACCACTTCATCCTCACTATCAGTGAAACTACTACTACAATTTGAAGAATTGCAATCTTCTTTAGTATAGAAGATTTTCTTGTTCTTATAAAACTTCTTCTTATTCTTGGTCCCTCTTTATTCCTTCATGCTTTGGTTGGATTGCTTGTCTTCATCATGAGATTCACTTCTTCATCATGCTCAACCTGATGTCTATAAGGGCACTTATTGGAAAAATGTCCAATATTGTCACAATTGAAACATTGAATGACAATATACCTCTCTACTTACATGAACCAGTTTCATCCTTCTAGAGAATAATGAAATTAATTCATCATCATCAAATTCAAGAGCAACATCATCATCCTTAGCTTTCTTACCCTTTCTCTTCATCTCGATTTGAAAGCAATCTCCTTCTTGATTGGTTTAGATTCAATAACCCTCATTTCATATGCATTCAAGGTTCCATACAACTCATCCATTGTCAAGAGAGTCAAATCCTTGGCTTCCTCAATGGCAAACACTTTAGATTCAAATTTAGGAGTTAGAGACCTTAATACCTTTTGTACCACAACTTCTTACTTTACTTCTTCACCTAGACCTTTTATGGTGTTGAAAACCTTATCAACTCTAAGCAAGTATACAGAAATGGATTCCTCTTCACACATCTTTAATCCTTCAAAATGACTTCTGAAAGTTTGGAGTTTGGTTATTCTTACCTTGGAATCACCTTCATAAATGACTTGAAGTTTCTCCCATATTTCTTTTGTTGATGTTTAATGCGTGACCTTCACAAGTTCAGTTTCAGCTAGACCACACATGATTGCATTCAAAGCCCTTAAGTGTCTTCCTAATCCTTGGTTTTTACTTTACTTGGGTATGTAAAAGTACTAAATGGTCTTAGTGTAAAAACCTAGAAATTTTTCATAATGTGATTTGAAAAGGATTTCTCCAATTTGAAATCCATTATGCCCCAGATCCTCGGTGACTTATGTCAATTTCCCTCTCGTATTCCTTCCATGCGGACATGTTGATTACTTCATTTTATTTTCTTTAAGTGTTACCTCTCTTATTCCTTCACATCGCTACTTCTCCCTCATTTTCCACTCCCCTTTTACTTTAGAACCACATGGTTTTTCTCTTTGTTTCAAATTGAGCTCACACTTTCTTACAAATTACTAACTCTATATCTAATTCATGTGCATGGATAAATTTAGCCCATGCACCGTACCCTAACTCTATGTGTTTATTCCTTTTAATTCTCCCCCATGCAACTAGAAAGGCAGTGGTGAAAAATTTATCCCCGATCCATTTTTTAATAAATTATTTCCCTAAAATATATATTTGTTAATCCAATTTTTAACCAAATACACTATATGAAATGATATTATCTTTATAAGCATATTATTTTCACCTAGTGTCTATTTATTTAATTACTGAAAAAATATATGTTTTCATTCAAAACACATCATTGTTAATCAAGCAAAGATCTATGGATTCTCAAATTGTTCCAAAATAATAAATGCTCGGCTTTGGTCATGTCATGAACATGGATTTAGAGGTATGCAAAACAAAAATGTTGCTTGTTAATGATGTGTGATTGACATTGTGCTTCTCGTTATGTAATAATGGAGTGATCATCTAGAAACATCATTTTGAGGCACGAAGTTTCATGGTCTAGTAAAGTTTCTACATGAATTTTATCATAAATTCTAGTGGAACTCATGTGGCAACAAATGTGTTTTCCTCGAGAGATAATAAGAAGGAATTTATATGGACAATGGAAGTAGAGAGTAGTTTCTAGCAATTGAAACTCAAGGTAACTAAACATCTAGTGTTAACACTCCCATATTTCAATAAGGTCTTTCAAGAGGATTGTGACATAAGGGGGACCACAATAGGAGTTGTTTTGAGTCAAAAAGGAAGACACGAGCATTTTTCAATGAGAAATGCATTGATGCAAAGCATAAGTAGTATATACATGATCAAGACTCCTACACATTAGTCCAAACTTTGAATAAATGAATGCATTACTTGATAGATTTTGTTCAGTTTATGAATTATCATGGATTACAATTCATCAATACTAAGGGTAAACTAAACCAAACCCACATGAAGTGGTTTGAGGTTTTGTAAAGCTATTCATTTGTATTGAAGCTTGGAAGAAGTAAGTCTAAGTTGTTGATTTGAGTAGGAGGATTTTTCTTTTGAATGACTTGAGAGTTGAAGTTTTAGGTTTTGATTCAATGAAGACACAATTTGCTAAAAATGAAGATTTTAGTGAGGCTTGGAAACACATGTTCCAAACCATAGGGTGGGGATAGAAAATTGTAATTAGACATTCATATACATGGAGGATATTTTGTTATTCATAAGGGAATAGGGAAAGCAATGAGGAGGGTGTTGTATACCAAAAGATTCAATGCATGGAAACTTGGTGAAAGAAAAATAGTGGCATATTGGCATGGCACTTTGGCTATGACAAAACATAGAAAGAATTGGTAGAAAGATATTCTATCCATGAATGAGTTCATATTTAAGCAAGTATGTGTAAAGTGTAGAGTATATATCATTTGACTAAGGGGAAAAAGTTGAAATGCAAGCTCATATAAGCCATTAACTATCTCAAAGAGACCATGGGATGGTATCAATGAGGACTTTGTTTTGGGATTACCTAAAACACAAAAGGGGAATGATTCCATATTTGAGTGATAGACATATTTTAAAAGATTTGGTTAAAGTCGAGAAATTTAGTATCATGATCTAGTAGGAAGAATTCCATTGTTGGGATGGGAGAATGGCCCTTAGGGGTTGTACGAGTTTTAGAAAGCAAGTAACGGTTGAAAATTTGTTGTAACTTAAGAGATGATAAATTAAAAGGAAAAAGGAAAACATGAAGATATCCCAACTAGAGGTGGGGTAAGATTCACATCAGGTTCCGATAATATAATAGGCCTAAAAATGGGTCTCTGCATATGCAAGATTCATTTTAGATCTAGCACAAACATGACAATTTGCAGATAAAGTGATGTCCATAGATTGCATGCAAGAAGTCCTTGAGTAATGTAGTAAATAAACTAGATTGTAACTAAAGTTGTGATGGATATAAAAATAGATTTCATATACATACAACCTATATTTATATTTCGAGAGGGAAGGGTAGAAGACTTAGCCAAAACCGACATCTAACTAGGTAATTAGCTAGAGCTATTGTATTTTGATGAAGTATTTTCATAATAGGCATGTTGGCTAGATTTTCTACATAGTTGAAAACTTAGGTAGTCATGAGATAAATCTCCCTCATTTACAAGTGAGGCTCCCGTGTAAGATTTTTCAATTAAATATGCTAGTATCTATTTGTGGGTTTTACTTTAACCATGCAGCTCATGAACCATAGCTGTATAGTTTTGCAGCAAGTAAGCAGCTGTCAAAGAAAGGAAATATCTGATGAAAAGAAAATAGCAGAAAACAAAAAAGAAAGAGGGAAGATGTGCAACCCAATCAATAGATTACATATTTGATTGCATGCACATAGATAGAACAGATAGATATTAACATACAAAATTATAAGCAAAGGGAACTTTCATATCTAGATCTAGAATAACACAAAGTTTATGAATAGATCTAAGACAGAAAAGTTAGAAACAAAATGCACCATTGACACAAAGTTCTCCAAAAATATGCTCTTTTCTATTCCTCTTCTTCAAATAGCTATCAGGGGTTTCAGCACAAATTCTGGGACACAAGAATGTTGCCTACAAATTCTCTCTTAACCCAAAGGTTCTTCCTCTACTTATAGAATGTAGAAGGGAAATTACAAATGGGAAACTTAACTGAACTAGAACATAAACAAGAAGTAAAGATAACATCTGGCAATCATCTTCCTTTAATTCCTCTCTAAGTGACATGCATCGGGAGTTCTAGTCAAAATTATGCACATCTGTCATTTAACTTATAGAATCGTTCCACACAACTTAAAGTAATGGTTTTCAAACCAATAACTTTTAAGTTTTACAATTACATCCGAGAACGTAGAAATAGAAGAAGAAAAAAGATCTGCCAGCTGTAACCCCTACATCTTCTTTTTGCTTTGATACTAAATATACTTGTCGAACATGTAATTCAACAACTTCCCATTTGTTTTAGCCATAGCTTCTTTTTCTGTCCTGAATTACAACAAGCCTTTGTTCAAAACCTCGATGCACGCTTCCACATCCTTCAAGCTAGGCCTAAACTTCTTAATGTCTGACTACAGTGTTACCATCTTATTGATGGAATCCATCATGAAAGGCCTAATAGCTCCATCAATCCTCTCTTGCACCATCAGAAGAGATCCTTCCAGGGAATCAGGCACTTTGTTAGGAATGGTCCTTTTGTATGAAGAAACATTCCCGACCACTTCCTCATTGGTGAAAGCAATGACATTGTCTGATAGTGATGATGTCATACTCTCAAGTGCCCGCATTCTTTTCAGCATGATTCTAAAGATCTCCAAGCGGAAAGAAACTGCAAACTCAAGCTGCTTCCCTTTTCAACCAATCCATCAGAACATTTTGTTCTCGCAGTCAAAACCTCCCTCGGCAACTTATTTATCTCGACCAAAGTACTCAGGTTACTTTCAACTACTGTGTTCATGTCCATCGTGCTCATCACTAGTTGTTTCAGCTGAACCGATGCATCCTTCATAACCTTTAGATGGGTCGGCACCTCCCTGAGTTGTACAAAAGCTTGGCGAATGATTAGATTCTTCCATTCGTTGATAGCTTTAACTTGGTTACCTGCATCTTCCACTTCCTGCATCAGATGATCACTCACCTGCTTATGTGCTGAAATTGGTTGAGTGGAAGATTTGGCAACTTTGGCAATAATCTTACACAACTGAGACACCTACTTTTGAAGTTTAACTTTTTCCACCTTTTCTTTGTCAAGCCTAAGGAATAAAGCATTTATCAATGTCTGTGTGTCTTGCTTTCAATCCTTCAATATTGTTTTGACCTATCGGTACTTTGGTCACTGTTATATTCAGCTGCCGTGAGCTCGCCCTTCTTCTGCTGGAACTGATACCTCAACGAACTTCTGCCCGACTCCTCAATAATCAACCTCGAAGTCACCTTAGCAACTTTAGGTCTTCTATCTTTTCCGCCCAAACTCAAGAGCAGCTGCAAGTCATGTTCCTCCAATTTTATCTCCTCTCTAGCCTCTGGGACCAACTATGAAGCCAACCACTTTGAGAAATTGCTTGGAGAATGAGAAGTTGTCAAATGTACCACCATCTCGTGCTTTGGTTCCTCTCCATCCGAAATTGCTACAATGTCATGGCTACCGTCCTCTGTATTGTCCAAAGACAAAGCTCTTTCAAATTCTACCATCTGCAACTTTAGCGTTTCTTCAGGAAGAGGTGTTGATCGGAGTGGCTGAGGAGAAAACACAAATGTTGTCGGATTCAATGGAGGAACGGCAGTATCCTGTTGAGGTGCAAAAGTTGGTGAAGTACTTTGATCTGGAGAAGTCAAAACTAGCACCATAGCCGTAGAAGTGACCTTTTCCCTCGAATGAGACTTCTTGTGCACTTTAAGCTTTTCAGGCCTTTTCTTTGCTTTCTCCCTTGTGCTTCCTTTTGATGGAATCTCCTGTGTTGAGGTTGCCTATGATCTGATTCATCAAAGCTTCATCAAGGCAATACCCCTTTGTTCCAGCAACCAGTTCGAAGTGTTGACCAAAACAAAGAAACCTCTCCTCGATCGTGTGGCAGCCACCAATGTTCTCCTAAAGTATAGCTCTATCCCCTCCCATCTGATGGTATGTGTCAAGTAACACAGGCCCATCGTCTATAAGATCTCCATAGGTATCCGTGCTAATCCATAGTCAAACACTTGTCGCGTTGATAACCTGCTGAAGTCTTTCTTCCTAACTTCGTACTCGCTTCTGCACTTCATCCAAAAATCTTCTAACGAAGGCACATGTGCGTATTCCTAGGAGATTGTCTTTCTTGCTACCCCATATGGATCGAAGTTCAGCCGTGCTGGGAAAAACTCATGCTCATACTCAACGAACATCTCCACTTCAATTCCTCTGGCTCTGTGAATGCTCTAGCAGTTGTAATAGCCCATTGTGATCGGAAAGAAGCTCAGACTTGTGTCGTTCGATCGTATAGTTCATGCATCTCCATGAGTAATTTCTCGCATAATTCCATGATGATCAATCTGTCGCTTGGATATCTAGGTGGTTTGACTGGTTCCCCTGAAAAGCCGGTTGCCATGATGTATGTGAAGTCGGCGAACTGGATGAAGATACAACCATGCTGGGATACAACTTCCCAAGTTTCCTTGCTTACCCTGTTGGTCTTCAGATCATTGTTCAGCCTACAAATGAATCCGTAGAAGAATCCATCGTTGACCACCTTGTAATCTTTATTGTATGCAGGCACAGTAAGTTGCAGATAGCACTCAAAAATAGATCCCTTGAGAGTACGCCCCGTCTATCCAGCTTGAGAAAATACCTGCGAGGTCACATTTGCATATACCAAATATGAAGTCATCTTGAAGTTGTAAGTCCGCCTCACACTCCGAAGCTGCTCACCGATGTTGTCACTGATGATTTCCACCAATTGATTATAGAATATGCTTTTTTGATCTCAATGGTCCTGATGAAGGCATACATCCATGAGCGGAAGTTGTGAGTGTTAGCTTCGCCATTTATCTTGCATAGCAATTTGGTAATGTCATCCACCTCCTGCACCAGATTGGATCGTGGAAGAGTCCTCGGGAACTTTGATGGAGATCTGGGCTTCTTCATATACCTGCTGTTCATTATGCCCACACAGTCGACTTTATGCTTCTCCCATCTGTTGTCAGCGTCTAACATGCTGATAGTAGTCACCACCTATCGTGTTGGAATCTTCAGACAATAATTGATAAACTGTGCGTCCAGCCGGATTATTGTCTTCCCCGCAACATCCGGATTGATCTGGATAGTGGATGGTACGACCTTGCACACTCCATGACAAATTCTGGCAACTGAGCTGTGAATGGGAATGCTGAAGCTCGAATGATTCCGCTGCTCTTGATTGCCGCATGAGAGATGTCTTTCTAGCTCTAGATCTGTCAATCAACTCGGAAAGAGGTTCTGGGCCTAGATTTGTATCACCGATATCGGCAAATCTAGAAGTAATGCATGATTCCACTGAGCCTTCTCATTCATCCCGCTTTGCCATAGTTGGAGCAATCTTTGTCTGAGCAATTCTTTTTCTTTTTATTCGGCCGGAATTCTTTACAACTGGTGCAGATCTGGGAATTTCTTCAAATTCGGAGGATATATTCAATGTATCTGACATTGATTTAAGTTCCCTTTCAATTATATAAGCACCTGTAATGAATACCTACAATTAATTTAGACAAAGACGGCAACCGGAACATGAACACTTGATTTTTATCATAAAAATCTGCATATAAAGTCCGTTGCCCCAAAATTTGAGGCTTTAAATATTTTTAATTTCACCTGGGCACCTGTACCAATATGCAGATAATTAACCAAGCTTAAAACAAGCTCCTCCAATCCTAGGCGCAAACCTTTAAGCATTCCAGCAGTGAAAAACACTTCTTTATGCAAAATCCTTCTCCTTTTGGGCGCCAAAATTGTCCGGGCTGCACTCCTCTGCTAAAAGAATTAATTATAGCACGTGCTTATATAACTCTTAGCATTCTATATTTAATAATTTCCTCTCCTATTACTGGCAATTAATTAAATAAATAACATGTTTATTCCTTCAATTTGAGCGCCTAAATTCGCATGCTCATGGTTGTCATTAAATAAATTAATTACGCTAGTGAAGTGCAACGTGCTGACTCTGACAAAAGTCATAAATTTGACGGATGACATTCCTCCTTGGAGAGTCGTTGAAATCCAACGACCCACATTTTCTAGGATGACATGTTTGATTTTGTCTGTCACATATTTGGCCTCTATTGTGGCACCAATTCTTCCCCCGTTCTACTGGATCTTCCAGCATTTAACGACACGACGGGCGCTTTTAAATTCAGTTCAACCGAAAAATCTTGCGGCACTCCGTCCCACAGTGTTTCGACGAAGAAACGCTCATAACAGAGGGTTTCAGCCTCGTAAGCTGCCCAATCAATTCCTGCGTAGGGATTAATGGCAAAAGAGTAGTTGGAAGATTTAATAATGTTATATTCATTCAGTCGGATATTGGCATCTTATAGGCTTATTATTTTGGTAAAAATGGAGTTTTTACCAGAGATTTTCCAGATAATCCTCCCTTGGCATTCAATTACACGGGAACCGTTCCGCTGAGTCTGTGGGAACCCGAGCAGGCAACAAAAGTAAAAGTTTTCAAATTCAATACCACTGTGCAGATTGTGTTTCAGAATACCGCCATTATTATGGTGGAAAACCATCCTATACATCTTCACGACCATGATTTTTATGTTGTGGGGTAGGGCTTCGGTAACTATAATCCTCAGATGGATCCTGCCAGTTTCAACCTGGTAGATCCTCAGATGTTGAACACCGTGGGATTTCCTGCTGGTGGGTGGGCAGCCATTAGATTTATAACCGACAATCTAGGTAACCTAATTTCTACTGATCCATACATTTTTTTTTTTACAAAATTCAATAGTGTCATTGATAAAATCTGTATTTTTGTTCGTTTGTGTTGTTATATGACAGGAGTTTGGTTGCTGCATTGTCATGTTGAATCTCATTCACCACTTGGGTTTGACATGGTATTTCTTGTGGAGAATGGCCCTGAAAAATCACAGATTCTTCCTCCGCCTCCTCTGGATCTACCTAAATGCTAACAAGTTTCTTGTTCGGTATTTATTATCTCGTGTAATAAATCCTAATATTGTTTAATTTTCTTCCGGGCTAAGAGACGCGTCGATTTCCTCGATGGACATTTGATTACATTTTATCACATTATGTTGAGAGAGTTTATGTTGAGTTGGCCTTATCGCCACTTAGCTTGTTAAAAGTAAATATGAAAGAATAATGTCAATGCATTTTAAGTCTCAATGTCCTTTCTCAATAGTAATTTGTGTGTTTTCTCTAACTTTCTCAATGGAGCTAAATATCAAGGTTAATAAAACATTATTTTATGTTTCCAATTGAGGCATAAAAATTACTCAATTGGTTTTTATAGGGGAAATGTATACCCAAAAATGGTGACAAAATTTGTATTACACTATAAAACTATTAAAAAGTGTGTAGAAAATTTGTCTTACCAAAATATCTCTGCAGAAAAATATATATCGGAAAACTCATGTTAATATATCACACACATGTCTCCTATCACTTAATCGTTTCAATTGGGTCGGGAGACAAGATCTACAAATTAATCAATTGAGTTGTGTTAGCCTTTACCTCAAAAGGATATTCAGTACATATATAAATCTTCTCAACTATTTCTACGATTGCAATTCATTTGTTTACATGCGACCCATGCGTCTTCAAATTCATCTAAGTAACAATAAAAATAATAATTCAACAGTGGAAGATTTCCATGGAACTTAATTATTGGGGATTGGAGATTTTGGTGATGTGTTTTTTTGCAAGGTTTCAAGACGTCGAGTAAGTGTTGCTGCGGAACAAGATTATTGCAGATTGCTCTGAACACCAATGCACAAGTTACTATTATTGTTTATCTCGGAAGAGGCTACTTTTCAATGGTTTCTCAATTGGGTGACTCCATTAATAACAAAGTTTCTAATAGTTTACAATCGGTAGAGGTGGATCCATAGGAAAAGGAGACCCTTTTATTGCTTGGAGATGATGTTCTGCATGGCTATGCATACAAATTGAGTTCTACTGATTTTACTGAAATCAATTATCAAAGCTATTACTATATTCATTTTGGACAATAATCTTTCTACGCTCTGTATGCACATTTGGAAGATCTCTGAATCCTTGAAGATTGTAGGATAACTTTTGATGCATTATCACACCCAACTATATATTTATGTATGTATTTTGTATTTTTTTCCCTAATATTGCAATAAAAATTAAATATTTTAAATGATTACAAGCATGCTGCAAATTTAAGATAAGGTGCTTTGACATTATTTTAATGTTTTTATAAAAACAATTTATATAGTCTCACATTCGTTCATATTTATGTTGAACATGCATTCAAAGGAACAAAAGCTCAAGCTTTGAGGATTTAAAAATTGGAGGTCCAAATAATTTGGGAATGAACACCTAATGTTCAAATAAAATCAAATTCTTCTCGCAACATAGTAACTCTAGAGTCAAAGAAAAATGATAAAAAAATTGATGACAAAAATCACCAGATACGGACCCTTAGTGCTACGAAACAAAAAAATAACAAGCTTGATTGAAAAATAAATTCTATCGTTCACTATTGGAAAACCTTTAAGCCATTAAATAAAAATATACCATAACTTTATTACAAGATAAGATTTACTTGGCAATTTCTCTTTCTATATTTAATAATTTCATCTCTCATTCTCCACCCTCTAACCCATTCTTAAACCCCTCTTCCTAACATGTTTATTCCTTCAAATTTGACTCCTTAAATTCGCATGCTCATGGTTGTCATTAAATAAATTAATTTAATTTATTTTTAGCCCTCTTCTTTCACTTCACATCATGCATGGACCTTCTATTTCTCCATGGCGCCAAAATTAGGAATAAAAACTATTAATAAATGCAATTATAGTTATTCTTTAATTCCAAAAGGGGTCACACTTTTTAATGAGGCTGATTTCTATATTTAAAAGTCATCTTTGATGGGATTATTCACCCTGCATGGCAGCTCCAAAAATCCCTTCATCCACTTAAGTTGTTTAACTTCCATAATGAGAATTTTTACCCTGCAAAGCAGGTAAGAAATTCTCATCAATGTCTTAAGTGATTTTTCTTTATTTTATAATGGGAATTTTCACCTTACAAGGCAGGTAAGAAATTCTTGCCTACCTGTTGCCTCTAATTTTCCCATCGTAACTTAAGTGACTTTTCCTTCATGGGAAAAAGTACCCTACAAGGCAGTACAAAATCTCACTTGCCTGCTGCGACCAAAAATCCCACTGCAGCTTTAATCCATCCATTCCCAAAAATGCGACTTGCCCAGAAGAGGCTCTTTTGTGCATGACTTCGTCTTTTTAAAGAGAAGTTGACTTCTTGAAGCTGATTCCTTCTGGCATGGCGGCCGTAGATGATCTCCAGATACTCCAGGCAAGAAAACAGACTATACTGGCGAAGGAATTGACCTAGGGGAATTTCACAGAGAAAAATACGAGAAAAATTTAAAAAAATGAAAAATGTTGCCAGAAGTCACAGACAAAGCCCAAGATCCATTCCTGGTGAAAACCCTACTGGTATATGTGAATATTGACATGCAAAACTTCAACAGGGCTAAACCGGAGCACAATTTACTTCAAACGGGGCTCTAAATAATTAAATAAAATTTTCCCGCAGACAAAACTTGACGAAGGGATAAAACGATTTTCGGCATCTAGGTATTTGTCGAAATTGGCTCCTATGATTCACTGGGAATATCTTGACGCAATACAAGCATCTTCTGGCAATAAAAACACAAAACAACCCGTTATTTTAAAAGTGCGAAATTTTTTACATGGGGTAGTCTCATATTTCAGGGTGAAATCTGGGGACACCAAGGCAAGTGACATAATTAAGTAAAAATTAAATTAAAGTAGATAGTAACAAGCATGTGTATAACATAAAGAAGATGGAACGTTCAATATGCATAATCAACCCATGTACAAAACAAAGGGGGTTAGTCAAAGGGACACTTTCCTTGAGTAGTAATTGCATTAATCTCCCCATGGCGTTGAGCACGTTGTGAGAGATGGTTGTAAATATAGTCAAGAAAGATAGAAGAAGCCTAAGTAAACAATAGTGGGGGACTCTAAAGACTTTGTGTAACTCCTATTCTAATATCTCCGAGGCCTTTATTGCAACTTTTCTTCCTTTGATGAAGTTTCGTTACCTTATTTCTCTATAACTTGCCTAAGGGAATTTGCAAGTGGAGGTAGAGCAAATGTTGTATTGTTGTTCTTTTAGACATGATTAGGACTTGTCCTATAAATAGGGGTATGAAATATAGACATACTCACTTCAACCAACATCTCGATATATTGTTGTCCTCTTCAAAAAAATTAGGACATATCCTATAAATAGGGGTATGAAATATAGACATGCTCACTTTAGCCGACATTACTTACCATGTTGGGGACGAAACTTAAATAAGGGTGAAAAAATGTGTCTTCAATATGGCCATATATGTTGGTCTCAAGCAAGCAAATCAAAAGGGATCAAAGAAAGAGTCAAGAAGGGCAGAGGAAGACAATGCAAGGGATATAAAAGGGGTATAATAGTACCCACCAACCATTGCACATATTGGATCAAAACTAACCTACCCCAATCCCCAATATGGTAGATTATTGTGGTAATTAAACCTAGACAAAATAAACACTAGTAAAGCAAATCGCCACGCATGCACACACACATGTAAAGAGAAAGACTTGCACTTCTTTATGGAAGAGCTAATATTTCATTGTTTACGTTGTTTCTTCTGCAATAATATAAACATGATTGCACTTTCCGAATTTACATTTTACAATCCATGGCAGCTAGACGGGGTTTATACTTGACCCATGAGGCCTCACACCCAAGATCTATATGTAGCAAAGAAGAGTTTGATTTGGTGAAAAAATTGTGTGCAAATGAGAGTTTTGGTGAAGAGACGAGATAAAAAGAAAATAAGAGGGGGAAGAGAGGAGATGAAAATAAAATATGTGGGGAAAGGGAGAGAACAAAATGTAGTCATGGAACCACATTTATTTCTTCTGAAGTAAGGAAAAGCAAGGAAATGAAAAGAAAATATGAGGGGAAAGAGGGAGAGAACAAAATGTAGCGGCGGAACCACATTTATTTCTTCTAAAATATGGACTGCTTGCATTATGAATTACATTTTTCACAATGAGGTTAAGAGAAATATGGACTGCTTGCATTATGAAGTACACTTTTCACAATGAGGTTAAGAGAGATGAATTGGGGGATGATGGTTGTCCATCATTCTACATTAGGAGGTAACTTTGAATGCCACGTTTCACCTACTTGGTATATTATCTCATTTGGCTCTGATTTCAATTATGGATAATCCATCCTAAATTGATGAAGCTACAATAAAACTCTAGTTTTTTGTCATAAAGTTTTAGAGCTTTGAAGAATTCAATACCTACAAGAGTAGGTGCATGAGAAAAGCCTCATTGCAAGATTGCTTGATCCAATCTTTTCTGTAGCCTCATTTGTTTGAAGTTGATTCCTTTGGCATTGTTACTAAAGTTTTTATTTTGTTCAAGTTTTGTAAAACACATGGTGCTCACCATTTTCCACAAATTGTCACAACACGGGTAATGCAATCGTCTATCACCATGTATACCTTTAACATTCTCCTCTTTAGATAAATTTCTACTCCATTTCTTCGGCATGCAAAAGTTTACTTAACTAATTGCAAATGAGGCTTCTCTGAGCTAATGTTGCATCTTACAGTTTGAGTTCGTCAGTGCTCCCCTTTAAATTGTATTGATTTCCAATGATGTTTACCTACCTGATTTACCAGTGGATGTATTTTATTTCTGCCCCACAAACAAGGGGCAAGAAATGACCTATCACTATTATTTACTTCTTACAATAATACTCAATTCAATATAAAAGTTACAAGACAGGAGTTTCATATGTGTTAATTACTAAGAACAACAAGGACTCCTGGGATTTCCTAGTTGATTGCACTTTTCTGGAAAATGTATCTAGGTAACAAAATTGGGTCACCTAACCAAATCCAATTGAATGAATGAGAAGCAATGGCCTAAGTTATTTAATTCACAGGCACCTGGTGGTATGGTACTCTGGGTAAAATTATTTCAACTTAAAAAGGTCAAAAGGAGTTTTCGTACATATAACCTCTGAAAAGCATGAAAAGCATAGGCATTTGGTGGAACTTAGTAACCAGAAACTTAAGAGCTGACATTCATGAAGCTTCTCCATTCATATATTTCAAGAAGACCAGTGCATTGTCATCTATATTGGCCTTCTTTCTAACTATCAAGTAGTTAGAACTAGTAATCAGTTTTGTACATTCTAATATGAAAAACATTTGCTGCCATACAGTTGGAGAATATAGTTCAATTTCTACATGAAAACCAATCGTGACATAGGCCATACAATAATGCCCTTCCATGAGTTTAAAGCATCTCTTTCTGACTGTCCAATGTGCCAATGTACCAGACACTGGTCAAACATGGACAAGATAACTGCTGTTGTGCATTGCATTTTCTTGACCAGCAGCACAATCCTATGCCTGCAAATCTGTATCACGTATAATTGTCCTTGACGGAAATACAATTGCAGCAATTGGTAAATGTTCCAATCCTCCACATTCATCAATAATGAATCGAAGTTTATCTACGTGAAGCGTTCCATGGTGACCGCTTACCAGCATGACTTTCTTCTCTGATAATTCCTGCAATAAACATTAAAAACCGAGTCGGATTCCAGAAGAAAGGATGAATTAAGTACAAAACCGCAAATGAAAGGTCGTGTATATAAGCAAACTGCTAAATTTATGATGCAGGTCCTTTCACTAGAAACGGACAGAAAAACAACATTTCAGTCTCTTACTGTTTTCTTCAAGCTTTTCATGTACAAAGACGACATTTCAGAGTCTCCTGTTCTCTTCAAGCTTTTCATGCACTGAGAATAGTTTGGACTTTATTATGAAACTTAACACATTAGTATACCACGATGAGAGGACATCCACTGTGTAGCCACTCACACATCTCAAGTTGCCATTGAAAAACAAGGTTTAGAATATATAGCAGGTATTTTAATCCAAGAATATGCAACATGCACCAGAGGAAATTTATGAATCAAAACTTGCAAGGATTATTTGGAACAGTAATTAGGATTGATCAAATACATAATCGCTATTTGGACAAAAGAGAGTAAGGCTGCCCACACAAACATAAACTAGTAATTGCACAAGTTGTAGAGTACGCCAGAAGGGATGCCAATGTATAATTCTCCTCTAATGGAAACATGACAATGTTTAAATTTCCTTTTCCTTTTCCTTTTTAGAGATAAAATCTAAAGGGCTCCAATTTTCTTGTAAATGAGTTGATTCAATTGAAATTCTTGCATTGATACAGTAGATTAGGCAGATGAGTCAAGTTTTGGTTGAAGAGATATGTGTCCATGATCACCCCGCTTCATGTAACCCTCTCTTTGCAACAACATACCCTTCCTTGCACTTCACTACTATGGCCTCTCCCTCTATCAACAAGCCTCATAACAACAAACCAATGGGAGGTGGATCAGGTAGCACTTGTACAGAAACGAGCAGCCTTATCGTAGCCATGGGCACTTAGAATGAGTTATTGAGAATAAAATATGCCAGGCTCTACCTCATTGAAACCCACAAAAGTGTTTTTTTCAGCATGGGGATTTTGTATTTCGCACAATAAAGCAAACACAGAGTTCCTTGGTGGTGGTGGTTGCTCTGGTTGGAGACCTCAAGTGGCCTCTTGGAATGTACTCACCATCTATTGCTTTCTTTTATGCACCTTAATTTCATGAAGTTGATTTTTTAATGGTGTTTACGAGAATGAGGAGTCCACAAACATATATGCTTTATTTGATAGTCAAGTTCTAACGACTTGTACGGCTTTTCTGTAAATAGCTTCCTTCTTGCTCAAAGCACATTGATCGAAGAGGGAGGTCACACGGAACTCAATATTATTCTAATTTCTAGTTCATGTGCTCTTAGCCATAAAGGGAGGTCACCAATCATGCTATTTTAACTTAAGAATTGTTAACCACGGAGGGAGGTCACCCAACCCAATATTGTTTCAATTTATGGCTCAAGTGCTCTTAGCCATTAAGAGATTTGGTCCATCCACCCAATGCTATTTTGGCTCAAGCATCCTTAAGTAAAGAGGGAGGTCGCCCAACGCTTTAAATTTGACTGCCACCTATGTCCATCAAACAAATTTTTAATGAGGGCAATTTTCAGTATTGCCCTTCAAAGTGTGCACACATCAGTAGTATTGCATAAAAATAAGAAAGGCAATCAACTTTCATTTATTTTAGCACATTGTAATATATACTTATATCAATATAACTTGTTTATACATTTATATATAAAAATGGTTTTTCCATATTTCAAATCTGTAAGTTGGAAGCTATTAGAAATGTGTGCATATATAAGATAGAATAGTGTTGCATATTCATATATACCTGCAAAATACTTATATTTGAAGAAGGCTCATTGAGCTAGAGTATTCATGGATATTAACTTGTATATATGTCAAATACAAGTCTAATCAAACCAAGGGCGTGGCCAACAAGACCTGTTATTATGACACAAGCTACATTAATAAAACTTGGGGTTCGTATTGAGCATAAAAAGGAAAAAAAAAGAAAGCCGATTAAGCACGCTACCTTGTTAAGCAAAGGCTAAGACAAGTGTCTTATTACATTAGACTTGATCTTTATGTTTTTGGGGTATATTCAATGGATATGTGCATGGAACAAAAAGGGCAGGCAGATTAAGACAAAGTTGACAAAAAAGGGTAGATGACTTTAGGAAGTTTGTACAATGGTCAGCAAAATCTATAATCATCCAAAGACATTGTTTGGCATGAGAAGCCTTCACATGGTATTGCCATCTGTTGCCACATGTAAATCACATGAGAGGACAAACCTGATGGGCATCAAACACATCTCCAAACCAAGAGAGGGGTCGCCATGCATGGAATTGTATGATCTTTCAAACTAGTCCAAACCAAAGCATTTTCATAGGTAAGGGGATGAACATCGCTTCAAAATAGAAATATCTTTTGCATTCAACATTCAGCAACCTTAATTCTCGGCACAATGGGAGATATTTCACATACATGCCCTTATACCAGGATGACTAAAATTTTCATACTCTGCATTAAATTGTTCCCTGTTTAAACAACTGCAACTGAGAAAAATGATAACAAGTGACTAATTTTTTCCACAAAATAAGGCCAGAAACTACAATTTTACTGGACCCGGTAAAATTTTACTTCCAAGTTATCATTAGCATCAAAATCTTCAAAAGGGGGTTTTCAGATTTATGATAGGAAATATTTATTTTAAGGCTAGAAATTGTGAAAAATGGGAACGCAAGAAGATGGCACCTATGATGGAGGCTCTTTAGATGTTTACATAGAAATGTATCAATAACCCACGCTAACAAAGCACACCAAACAACAGACAGCAATTATTTTCCAGGTTAAAACTGCGGAGCCCTCCGCCATTTCTTCTGTATGTTGTTGCAGTACACAGAAAGTCTTCATCTATTGACGGCGAGAATGAAAAATGTGTTCTGGTTTATTAAATTACAATAACAAACTATGCAAATTTAGGGGAAGGATGTATGGTTTTAAGAAAGGGAGCGAAGCAAGAATTCATTGGGGGGACAGGCATTTGCAAGAGGATTTTGCAAGGCAAAGATTGAATAACAATGCCCATTTTCAAGGTTCATGCAATGTCAATGTTATCCATTGCTATTTGCCACAATGGTAGGGAAACGGAAGGAAGGGTTGTGCCTGTTTTTTGCGGACTCTGTGGCATACCAAACTGGCACTATCGGGCTACTCCTGCAAATAATACCTATAACAATCAAATGCAAGCATCATTTTCTTAACCACTTAAAACTTTAGAAAAAACAGTGGTACCTAAATCATAAATGCATGTGTTGTTCTTTGATGTGGATAACAGGCTTTAAGAGAAATAGCGCTTCTTCAAAGAAGACACCTCCAGCATAAATATATCAATCCACCCTTTTAGGCAATTGACTTGATGCCCACCCTTAAAAGGGTTTTCTAGTTTTACAATACAAACAGTGTCCGTGACATCAAAAGACAGTCATGGGTCAAGACACCCATCAGGATTTGATTCTCATGGCCTGTAGCCTTGACAAGTTATAAGAAATTGAGATTGGGTCCAAGTCCTCAGGTGATTTTGACAAAATAAGAACCCATTAGACCTTAAGCTTGAAGCTTAATTGAAAAGAATAAACAAAATTTGGCACGTGCAGGGAAGCCCATGTGAGGTATGTCCCGAAAGCAGCAATCACAAAAAAAAAAAAGACATGGGAATAGGTGGTTCACTTCAATCTACAAGTTCTGTGTAAAGCAAATTAAAAAATTCCACTGAAAGATGAGCAAAATGAGAGATATATGACATGTATTAAATCTAAGTTTCACAATTAACTTGAGTGATCCTATGACGGGCAACGTGGACCCAAGATAAGGCTAATTTCTACACTAGTACCGATATCTTAGATGCATCTATCTGAAATACACCAAGAGATATCAATCTCTATATTTTTATTTTGAATTTTTCACATATCACATTGATTAAAACTTCATTACCTTAATTTTCCACTGATTGATGAAAAATGATATCCATCTAGTTACATCATTGTGTCAGCCTCAAAAAAAAAATTAGAGGAATAAAAAACAGGCTCCAAAATCCGCTGTATGGCCAAAATATTACAATTTTTACATTGACTTCACCATGCCAAACGAAAAAACTTCCAAGTGATGGTTAAATGGACATCAAATTTAAGATCAAACATAAAAGTGAACAACTCACTCCATTCGGGCTGCCATTGTAGAATGGCTATCGGCGTAAAAATAGGAACCCCTTAGACCTTGAAGATTAACTGAAGAGAATGAACACAATTTGGCGTGTTCCAGGAAGCCCATATGAGGTATGTTCCAATAGCAGCATTCTCAATTAAAAAAGACGTGGAAATAGGTGAATCACTTCAATCTACATGTTCAATGTAAAGCAAAATTGAAATATTCCATAATGAAGGATATATGACATCTGTTAAATTCAAGTTCCACAATTAACTTGAGAGAGTGACACTATGATGGACAAGGTGGACCCAGGATAAGACTGATTTTGTAAAAATAGTAACCACTTAGACCTTGAAGCTTAACTAAAGAGAATGAACAGAATTTGGAATGTGCAGGGAAGCCCATGTGAGGTATGTTCCAATAGCAGCATTCATAATTAAAAACGACATGGGAATCGCTGAGTCACTTCAATCTACATGTTCAGTATAAAGCAAATTGAAATATTCCACTGAAAGATGAGTAAAATGAAGGATATATAACATCTCTCAAATCTAAGTTCCACAATTAACTTGAGAGTGACACTATGATGGGCAAGGTGGACCCGGGATACAGTATAAATATGTCTTCAACCAAACACAATAAATGCACTGGATAAAGACTTTAAAATTCAGAAACTACAATAATGTGCTAAAGTATTTTATGTCTTCATAAGTAACAGATATTAATAACGGACTCGTGTTCAGCATCCCAGATTCCAAGTGTGTAAAAATTAATGTTAAGTTGTAGGAAGACTAGAATCACTTGGTAAATACATATGACAAATACATTAAAAGTAAAGTTACCCGGTGCATAGGTGCAGGTTCATATCTGGTGCCGGTGAGGCGAATTTCCCAATTTTTGGGCTACAGCAATTCAACATTGCAAATCTAAAATAAATAAATATGTAGAGAGATATGATACACTTGCAAACAGATATAAGACATGTTTGCAAACCAAGTAGAGCGTGAATAATGACATCATATTCCAGTTAATTTTAATTCATAAGTTCATAACTCAATGGTAAATCATAATACATATGAATTTACAAAAATATGGTTTAGTGTTGCACGTTACTCTTCCATTCATTTGATAATGGATTGTCCTCTTTACAAACAAAAAAGTGTTCATTCTGCCCCAACCTCTTATAGCAGCCCTCATTTTGATTTAAGTGACAAGTCCACAAGAGAAAACACGAAAATGGTTAATGACTCCCATGGAAGGCAAGTTAAAACCAGTAAAGAAAGAAGAATAAGTAAAAGTTCCAGGTAGGGACAAACTTCCGATCCTTTAGAGGGGAAAATGGATGCCTACTCCTACTAGGACTGTCCAGCATATTCAGTCTTCATCCTCTGATAATTCAGGTGATCGGCCAAAGAAACTCATCTGGAACAGGTGTTGAACACTGGATATAATCAATTAGGCCAACAGGAGAGACCATTCCATGCACTCAACAAATACACAGATTTCGTCTGGCATTTCTCTATCCAAAGGGATTAGTACTCTAAATTTATTCAGTTGTCAGGCAGGGGCATGATGAGAATTTCCCATCATTTTGAAACTTTTCAGCTTGAAATGTTTGAGGAACCTATAGAAATAGGAGGTGAGCAATTGTCACAGAGATCATTTCCGAGCTACACCTAGATTTACTCTTCCTCCAAAGAGGTTAAAGTTCCTGGATTCCAGATGTGTCTGTTAATGCACAGTTGGAATGGTGGGTATATCTGTACCCCTCATGAGGAATGAGAAGGAAGTGCTGTTTTTGTTGTAGTTTCATGGTTAGCACCACGTACTACTGCATCAAAGAGAGGACTCCATGGCTCAATGCAACAATCACGATAATTGGTAAAATGTGGGGGTTTTGTTTTGGTCTATGCCCCAAATCACCATATTGGAAGAAATCAACTTTGGCATTGGATGGTCCACGGTCTTCCTCTTAACAAGTGGGTCCTTAGATAAGATAAGATAAGATAAATATATTAATGTCCGACAAATGACCACAAGAGTAGGTCAAAGGGACTGCAGAGTACACATGTGCCAATACAAAGCAGGAAAACCAAAAGGTTTCCAAAAGAAGTACAAAGCAAAAAGCAAAAAAAGAGCCATAGAAAGGTAGAAGAGAGGGAGAAGGCAGAGCTGGAAAGAACAATCCATGAACCCAAAAGAGAAGAAAGAAGGCCTAGGAGAGGCAATGAGGAATGCCTATCAGGGAGTGGTAGACCCAACTCTCCTAACATCCGAGGCCGACTGAAAGAAACTCGAATAGAATGACGATCGGAAGAGGAGGCGGTGAGATGTCGAGGCCGCCCGCCGTACTGCTGTCTGGACAATGTGGTATGTCGCAAGGACTTGGTGGATCTAGTCTTCATTTTGAGGGACGCAAAACTACTCTTCAGATTAAAGAAAGGCAGCTTATAAGGGTAGCAAGAGAATTCTACTTATAATGTACATTTTCTAGGGACAAGAACATCTTGCTTGAATAAGGTGGTACACACTTGATTCAATAGGCAAGCGAGAAGAAATCAAATACAATCCAAACTTGGCAAGCTTTATATAGCTAATATGCTCACACTCATAGTAGGAAAACTCACCAAAAACTCGCCAAAAAACAAGCAAAACGAGTAAACCGCCAGAAAACTCGCCAAGACAGCATTTCTTTCCTTTTTTGGCATTTCTTTCCTTTTTTGGATTTTTGGTGAAGAAAACACAAGAATAGAATAAAATTTGCCATTTTTGGAAAGGGTTCGGGAAGATGTAGCAGCAAAAACTTGCATGTGCCATAACTTTCATTCTGTGGCTCTGTTTCAGGTGTTGTTTTCTCTAAAAGTGCATATTTTCTCGAGCTCTACGCATTGATGGCAATATTTTTCTTATTTTCATAAAATCCATTTTTGTACCTTTTTGGACCAAGCAACTTCTTGCAATCTTCTGAAAGAATCATGAGCTTTGATCGCCTGTAGACAAATTAGTAATTAAAAATACTGGATAGCTTTCCAAAACTCGGCGAGTACTCGCCAAAACTCGACGAGTATTCTCCCGTGCTCGGACTAATCGTCCCACCTGTCAGCTTGGTCGAAAATGTAATTTATTGTATATTGTAACTTGCATAGATATGAAATTTATGATGATATTTTTCAATGTCAATCATCATAAATTCATATTACTTATCAGCCGGTTGTCGTATTCGCATGATGATGCGATTTGTATTGTATTTGTATTCAAATCTAATAGAAAACACTTCTCCAACATTTTATGGGCTCATTTGATACATTTTGTAGCTATGTGTTGCTTAAAATTTATGTTTTTTAAAGAAATTTGAGTATTTTTTAAGTTGCGAGTATTCGAGTATTGGCCGAATATTGGCGAGTTTTTGCCGAGTTTTTTTTTGGGGGTCTGGCGAGTATTTGGATTTGGCGAGTATTCCTACTATGCTCACACTTACTCCTCAAATTACTTGAGATCAATTCATGTGGACATTTCCATTATTGGATCAGATTATTATCCATTTTTCACTGCCATCCTACTTGGGACTAATAGCCAGTTGTATACTTAGAAACTAACTATTGCTTTTAGAATCAAAAAATCGTTTGAGAGCCTTCGCAAATGTTTGGAATTCAGGGCCTACTCCCATCAGGGATTCTGGGTAGATCTTGTGGTAAGAGGCAACCATCCAGCACACGAGAAAGTTTCTTGAGGCAGGTTGAATGATTTTAAGAGAAAGGGAGAGAAACAAAACTTCTTTAAGCTCCAACAAGCTAGACATGATCTCAAAATATACCCTCTCAATGATATGTTTGCCCCCTCAATGATATGAAACAAAAAGCAGTTGGTGGCTTTGATATTCAGCTCCCAATGTTTAATCATACGGCAAGAGGAACTAGAATTAGAGGATGTATGCACTAGATTGTAGATGGAGATATTTCTTTCAAATTCCATTTTCAGTTTAAACGAAAAACAGAAATTAAGATAAATTTTACACCTCCGAGATCCTAACGGAAATGTAGCTAGAAATTGCCACCTCACAGCAACAGAATGCCATTTTCGTCAAAACACTGTTTGCACGTGTCACATTTTTACCCTGCAAACGAATGACAAAAAGTAGTGGATCTCCCTCACTAAAGAACTAAGAACACCCAACAGAGTAAAAACAAAGGATGAGATTCAAACCCGACTAGCATTTTCAAAGGATTTTTACTTCAATGGGCATTGAACCTTTGTGAAGTGTTTCCATGTTTCTTGTCAAGCAACTTATTCCACATATTAGAGGATCTACCTTCTAAGGGGCTAGAATTTGAAGAGTCAGAAGCAGATATGAAGGATGTGAAAAATGAGAAATACCCACACCTGGAAGATATTCTAGCGGAATTTTACAAGATGTAGCAGGGGCTAGAATTTGACGAGTTGGAAACAGGTATGAAGGACATGAATGAGAAACATCCACACGTAGATGGTCTTCTAGTGGAGGTTTATAAGATGTCACAGGCTAGATTTTGAAGAGTCGGAAGCAGATATGAAGGACATGAAGAATGTGAAATATCAACACCTGGATGGTCTTCTAGTAGAATTTTATAAGATGTAGCATGTAGTTAGATTTGCTCATCTTAAAATGTTATAGGGATCCATCAAAAACAGAATGATAGGTGAGGTAGTCAATTAAGGCCTCATCAATCATCCCTCAAGGTTTCCAAAAAGAAAATGGTAGGAGGATGGCATCCAATCAACACTCATGAATGTTTCCAATAAAATTCTAGCAAAGCCTCTTGCTAGTATAGTAATGTTGCTTGTTGCATAGATAATATAAATGTAGTAGACTACAATTATAAAAGGCAGATTTAATCTTGACTATATCGTCACTTGGAAGTCCTTGAAAAGGACCTCATTCTCAAGATAGATTTTAATAAATCTTGTGACAAGATCAAATGGGACTCCATCCTAAACATACTTTGCAAGGGCTACGGGAAACCTCTTTTGACAAGTGTCTGAAAAGTTAGTGTGACTGCACTTCAAGCAATTGCTTACTTTTTGGCAAAGTAATTCTATTAATATTCATCTTTATTATCTCATTGTACCTAAGGTCAAGAGTACAAATTTTTAAAAATAAAACATCAAAATACAAGTCCCCATGGAACACATAATGAACCACCTTGATCCAAAAGGGATAAAAGGTATATCGGAGTGAACATCACTGCAACCTACAAACCACACCATGTACTTTGATCAACCTATGTCAACGTGTCTACTAATTTCCTCGCGGCCTGACCTCTTGTTCTTGCTGCAATCCTGCAACCTCCTGACACTAAGAGAATTAAAAAGATAAAAAATCTTACCTGTGCGAAGACCTTGATTGCAAGAGGCTGTAATTACAAAGATGTTTGACCATGGAAGTACCACCACATATGAGCATCCATCTTGTATTAAGATCAAAGAGCGCAAAGGCTATGACCTGCCTCCGCCATGAAATTCGCAAACTTTGTCATAACTATGTGCTCGGCCTTGGGATTAGGGAAGAGCCTAGACAATGTGAGCATATATCCCTTATTGACTTCCGCTTCCCTGTATGTTGCCATCCTCCCCGGCAAAAAAAGGATCTCCGTGCTTCAGAATCTAGGAGTCAATGCAAAGGCAAGTAAATGTAACAGGGTGGTCATTTTGTTCCACTGCTCGATAAGGATTAATTGTACTACTTTGAAAAAATTCTCCTCGGGATCTTGCTCTTTTGCATTTATGATGGACGTTATCTTCTCAATAATTAAGTCGATACTATCATAATATCTCTCCCAGACATGGTTGATCCATGTCAATAAGGCGGATCATGCTCATAATGGGCTCGATAAAACTCAAAGAATAATCTACTAGATGCCACCAGGTGTTATCTAAAGTCGATACTATCATAAATGACATGGTTGATCCATGTCAATAAAGTGGATCATGCTCATAATGGGCTCGGTAAAACTCAACAAATAATCTACTCAATGCCACTAAGGTGTCATCTAAAATCAACACCTTCACTTTTTGGGTTCATTCAGTGTTTGACTACCTCCATATAGCCAATAGGTTAGAAGTTTCCATCTGTTAAGTGCCTCTCACACCTTCACAAGTCATCTCAAGATGATTGTGTGATGTGAATCAAGTCTCAACAACCTAATAAGAAATGAGAAACAAAAAATTAGAAAAAAATTGAAAAATTTTGAGTACTATATTTCAAAAATTATAAAACTTACATTATAAATTAAAAAAGATAGCTTCTCTTACCTTTGGCAGCTCCAAATGCAAGAAGGATCTAAAGATGTCTTACGATTGGTGATGGTTGGTTCCAAATATCTCGAATCCCTTCACCCTTATCATACACTTGTTGAATCCATTCTATTTTATTGGCCAACTTTTTCAGCATTAATTTGAGTAAATGGACAGCACATGGTATCCAAAAAAACATGCCCATACCTCGCCTCAACTAACATCCCAACAACTTTATAATTCTTGACATTGTCCATTATGACTTGGACAACATTTTGAGTCCCCAACACCTTGTAAACATTCAAATTTGGCAATTTGTCATTTCGACACTACTAGTTATGTTTGTGCTTCTGGGCTAAGACAAACACCTACATCCTATCCCCACTCAATACATCTTGCTATCTCTCTCCCAACTTGCTTATTCCTACACACTCGATGTGTAAAAACTTTTGAATATGAATTCATAAAATCAATGTGCAACATCTGCCCATCATGATGCAACTTCTAGATTTCATCCACCATCTCCCTGTCCAAAATTGTACAATAAGGTCAGGATGTGGAATTTGATCTTGACCAACCTGTACAATCTTGGACCAACACATCTTCCAACTTTGTTTTCAAATGCATTATCTTTGTTGGGTCTTTTCATCTTCCTAGGTTGGCCTTTACATGACAATTTACCTTTGGAGCCCTATATAAGCAAGTTTGTATCACCTCATTCACTAAACTAGTACTCTCATGAGCTCTCATTGCAAACACTAACACAAAAGGCACCCAAGGCTCCCTAAATCTTCCCAAAGTTGATGCACATCCATTAGGGCAACCACTACTACAGTTCTGAAGCACTCAACTAGGTCAAGGAGTTCAACTTCCCTCATTTCTAAGCACTCAAAGAGCCATACTCAATGTCTTAACTAGACTACAAACATCTCGAGCACGGACAAAGTGATTCAAGTTGTCAACTAGTTGCATTCATCTAGATATCACATGCAGGTGGAGAACTACATGTGGTTTGAGGCCTCTTCAGAGTAATGCCGACATAAGCGGTGCACGAATTGCACTTCAACACAAACACTAACCTTCTTGCAGCGTCTTCCACCCATGGTTAAGGTTTGAGTTCCCTTTAGCTAATTTTAGATAGTTTCAGGATTGTGCGACACTTAGTGTTTGATAGCGAAGCATATTTCCAAATCACCGAAGACCACTGCAATTTGCAAAACCTCGTTCCCGGTAGGTCCAAGACCGTACAAAAGGTCTTGTTACCATATTTTTCACACAAAGGATTGGCTATTTTTGGAAGAGTGGCTATTTGTGGAAGATTGGCTATTTTTGGAAGAGTGGCTATTTGTGGAAGATTGGCTATTTATAGCTTTGCTAAAAATAACGTCTGGCTTAAAATAGAAATTCGCTAAAAATAGCGATTGAAGTGGAAGATTGGCTAAAAAGCATTCGTTAAAAATAGCATTTGCTAAAAGTAGTTGACGCTAAAAATGGCACTTGGCTAAAGATAAAAGCTCCATGCGCCAAAGCTAAAAGGAGAAGCTTTTATTAAATTAGTAAGTGTTGCTTCTAAATATGTATGGCCCAAAAGAGAAGTCTTTTAGCTAATTTTAGCATGTTTTTATATTCGCAAACGGTTGTTTTATATGCGCCAATGGAGAAAAGGAATTGATTAACATGCAGCAGTCTGTCCCTGTGGCACAGCATAAGAGAAAATAATAAATAAAAAGGAAGTTACAGCAATCAGCCAAAAGACAGAAAAGACAAAATAGAAGAGACAAAAATGAAAAAAACAAATAAAAAAATTGTGTCCCTTCAAAAGTCTGCGCCAAAGAGCACGAGGAAGAGAGAAAAACAGATAAGACAAAAGGATAAAGGTGAAGAAAATAAATAAAAGGGGCAGGAAACAACAGTCACAAGTCTATGTTTGGCGCCAAGAATAAAAGGGAAGATTTATTAAAATTATCAAGAGCAGACAGGACTATGGCGCAGCAGCATGGGAGAATTAAATAAAAGTAATGATAGACAGCAGTCTATTATTAGCAGCAGCAGTTAGTTGGATAGAAAAAGGATTTTTGCATTGTAAAAATTTCATTAGACACACGGTGGGTTGTTTTGCTTTGGCAATCCTAGCCTTGTACTTGAACCTCTGAATAAAAAAACTCCATTTTGCCCTCTCATATCGTTGTTTTTCCGAGTTTTCATTGTGTTTAATAGGGTATTGTATTTCCTTAGTGTGGAAATTACTCCCTCTACCGCTGTCCCTTTCTCCTAAACCCTTTAATTAATTTTGCAAAATAGCTTAAAATTGTGCAGGTGTGGATCTTTGATTTTCTTGCGTGCAGAAGTACATGCATGTGTTAAATTATTGGTGTATCACCCTTATTTCCCTTTCCCGCATTCCTTCCCCCTTTTCCTTGTCAAAGTTTTCGTTTTTTAAGTGATTCACAAGGGAACCAGCCCTCTGGAGGTTCACCTTAGACATAGGTTACCCACAACCTTGAGGTGTTCCAATTTTGTCAACAAGAGAGAGTACACACACCATTCTCTATCAAGGTGCAATTTCTGGATGACAAGTCTTGGACCGTATAGTCATTCCTGACAGATTACGTACATTTCCATACCAAAGTGCAGTTTTCAGTTACATTCTCCAAAAGAAAACATCTACAAGCTTATTACTCCCAATTTCTCCAATACGTGCATCCAAGTCTCTCATATGCCACTCTTTGTAGCTAAGTACATCTTCCCTCTTTTGTTTTCAAGCTTGTAACATATTGTAAACACTAGTTGCAAGTACCAATATGTTATTCGATATTGTATGATTAATGTTGGAAGTTAATTAATCAAAATAAGCCCTAGTATGCTAACCTTACATTTCTTTTTAGTTTGTTGTGGATTCCATAACATCTAATCTTAAGTTAATCTTTAAAAGGGTGTAAACACACCTCAATGGCTTCGAAGAGGATGTTGGCAATGAATTGAACATCCTTCACATGCCCATCACAATCAACTACTTTCAAAATCATTGCCCCTTTAGGGGATATACTACAACCACATTGATCGAAGGGCACTTTCTTGCATCTCTCCATCCATTAGAAACGATTGACCTCCGTTTTGGCCCACGAGTCTCTAAATGGCTGCAACGAGGTTTACACATATTTTCTTTCCTTTGCCAATATGGTTGTGCGGAGCTTCGCAAAACTTGGCACTTTGTACCATTTTGGGGCCTCGTTTGTCACTTTCACCATCTCTTGCCAATATGGTGACCTGACAAGATTGATGACAATCCATTTGGATACACACATCTTGCAATGTGCTCATCTGCGGTATCTATGCTCTCATTTTGAAAAGACTTTTGTCCTCTTTCATGAAAGAGGTGAATCTTCATCCTACATGGAGGTATATGTCATAAATGGATGCGGTAAGGTCACAACTGGGGAGCCAACACTAGATGGGACAACAGGTGGCCTCGCTAATCAAGATGAACTTCTTTTTTTTACAACGAATGACTCGTTTTTTAAGGCAACAGTTGCTTTTGCATCTTCTTGTTCCTTGATATATTCCAAAACATTTGTTAGCACCCCTACATTGTTCCTCCCCTTGCAAATTTTAGCACCATGACCCAATATTGCACACAAGTAGGATTTCACCCGACTATATGAGCCTTTAAATACACTTTCGCAATCATGGCATCTCCAAACAAAACACCCACCACCTAGAAGTTGCTCTAGTATTGTGACATGCCTCCATAACGGTGAATTCAGATCAAATTCAATGAACAGAGATTGCTCGAAGGAGATGGAACTTGTTGCCATTACATTACTACCTACAAGTTTAAAACCCAACATCATAAACAAAGAAAACAATGGTTAAACCCTAGGCCCTAGGGCATAACATGTATTTATTATAAAATAATTAATAAATGGAAAAACGGTTTAAAATTTAATAATGAAAATAATGATACATAAGAAAAACATGAAGTGTGTGAAAAATTGAAAACAAAAATTAAAATCAATCTTGAAAGTTAAAAATTTACATTCAATGAATCATCCTCATATCCTCCTTTCAAGCTCCTCAATGACCTTGGCAGTGAATGGGCACTCGTACTAGCTTAGGAAAATGATTGCAATGCTTGTTGATGAAATATCAAACCTAAATGAGCAAAATGAGAGCTTAGAGAGGCAAGTATGCAATGAGGAAATGAGAGGTAAGTTGCTTTGCTTTTATGTTTTGTTTTTGTGTTTTGCTTTTGTTTTATTCATTTTAGTTCACTTTTAGGGTTTCATGTTAAAAAAAAAATTATTGTGTTAGAAATTGTGAGAAAAAAAATTAAAAAGTCAATTTTGACCCAAAAACATACCTCAACGCGGCTAGGGTATGGTCGAGACCCCCCAGGTACAAGTGGGTACATCTGCAAACATACATAACCGTACTCGAGGGGTCATGAATGCTCTCGAGTACGTTTCCGGGATGTTCTACACCGGGTACATATCGTACCAGAACTAAAAGGCCAGATAGGGTCATACCAATATCTTAGTTTACATGTAAACCCCTCGAACACCATCTTTATTTCCCCTTCTTATAATTTCAAAAGTTACATTTTCATCAATTCAAGTACATGAACTTTATATTTAAAAAATATTAATGTCATAATTCAACCCTAAGACCTTTTAATTTCGGTGTCCTAAATTTCCAATAACCACAAGATTTTAGGAGGATATATCGTTATGGCTTGTACCACTATTTTAATTGACCAAATTTTGAAAAATTAAAACATGTGCCTTCCAACTGAATAAATCATAGAAGGTTGATTTAAACATATACAACATGTGTTTGAAGGTGGAACAAGATAACCAATCTCACAATTGCAGTCAATCCAGCAATAAGTCATCAAGCAATCATATCATCCCACCATTTCATATGAAAATGCAAAATCCCAAATTATTTCATGTGGAACAATTTGAACGTGAGAATTATCAGTTATTGTTTATGCAAGGCGATTCGAATCTGAAAACTATTGAATGTATGTGCCAAAATAAAATAGATGACACCGTTATATCTTTTTCCACATTTATATATATTCACTGCTCATGTGATCAATAAACTTTACATAGTTTACCCATATTTATAAATATGTTTTTATCAACACATTAAAAGCATGTCATTAAAATCAATAATGTAGTACTCAGCGCTTAGAACCAATGCATGACAAACTATCTCATTTTCCATCTCAAATTGCGACGTAGTTCATTTCAAACAACTCCACCTACCTAACTAACCAAAATACCCAACCACCAGATAAACTAACATAGCACGCTTCTAACACAAACATTAATGGGGATGTCTCATTAATGGATATATGCCCTTACAGCTAATTATTTATTCTAAAATTTGTTACAAATAACCATTTCAAAAAATTCCTAGCATGACCCTCGATAAACATGAGGAAGAATCTGACTGAATTTTGCCTATATTTCAGTCATATGAGGTCAAAATAAGCCATGTTTGATATGTATCACTTTAACCCCTATTCCCACATGCCCATAAAAACTCAGCCCAAGATCCAACAATTTTGCATCCCAAAACATTGAAAAACTTCAATGCTTGACAATGTTTTTAAGCTTTTAGAGCATTTTCTCAAAAAATAAAAATAAAGATCTTGTGAAAGGAAAGGTTGGAACCCTAAACAACATCAAGGGACATTAAACACAGCCTTTCCAGTAGAGAGCAACATCTATTTTGCAAGGTGTTGGATCCTTTTAGGATCCATACAAGAGCAGCAGCCAAAGAGAGCTGAGAGCATGAGAGAATAGCAGAGTAGGCTGTCGTGGGAACTCTATTCTTTGAGCAATAGTGAGCTATTCCTCCAAACTGGAGTCATGCTTCCCGGCTGACCCAACAACTTCTACATTCATTTCCTTTTGTTTAGGTTCATCTTCATTACAAGTCGGCTTGCATCTATATATCTACTTATAACTGCTATATTCACTAATCCTTTACTACCACTTCATACATTAAATCATAGATTAAAATTTCTGTGAAAATCAGCAAGTACTTGTGCCACTTGCCTGATAACCAATTAATTGCCACATTTCTCAGCTATCGAGTCTAGGCCTGAAAATCGACGAGTTTTTGCCCAAAAATCACTGGAAAATTGATAAAATTCACCGGTTCATGCCTAAAAACTCAGCTAAGGCAAAAAAATAAGACAGGGCAGCGGAAAGAAAAACATCATTTTTGTCAAAAAAAAAACTCCAGTTTTTTGTGTCTTTCTGCTCTGCTAGGGCATTACATGCATTTCATTGTTGTTGCTGGTGATTGATAGTGGTTTCCATCAATTTTACAAGAATTTTTACAGGGATTTGATCAGGTAAGTATCCTAATTTTTTTGTTAAACTTGTTTTGAATTTTTTTTAATGTTTTTGATGCCATGGGTCAGATTTTTTTGGTTTGTTTTCCCATTCTATTCAAATAAATCCTTTTATAGACGCTAATAGATTAGAGTTTTAATCAAAAACGCTTTTTCGGTTAAGCAGCACTTCGGAAGCCTAAGATTAATGACCCTTCTTGGAAGCGTTGTGAACAGATTTTAGAGGGAAACAATGTCATACAAATTTTGTGAATTGAAGATGAGTGGAGGCACCAATTACCTCAAATACCACCTCACACGAATCACACGAAAAGATGTGGCAATTGTTCAAGCAAGTGCAGCATGAGGCTCAAAGAGGGATGGTTGCTTACCTTGAGAGTTATGCCCAGAAAAAATAAGAAAAAAGAATAAAGCTAAAGCAATCTCAACCCTACTAAATAGGAGGGCAGCGAGGAATGACTCTAATGACTAAGAGTATGACATGGGACAACGATAAGGACAAGCACGGGACTCATTTGCTACAAACAGTTTGGGTGCACATGGAGTTGAACAAAAAAATTGTTCCTTAAAATAGTCCGGGTCACAATTTTCACTGAAGGTACCAATTGGAACCAGGAATTGCGTAATGAAGCAAGGGTAGTTGTGGAAAACTTTTGGATTCACAACATCGATTCAATGCGGAAAAACACAGATATTGGGATAATTTGATAAATGCATTGACCATCACATGGGAAAGGGTTCAAAGATCCTAATCCTCACTATTTGAATAGCCCATTATTTGAAGGGATCAAACTTCTCAAAGTGAACCACACAGAACACGTGATGCGGGAGCATAACTTGCAGAGACCATAACTTTTGATCCGGAGTTGGATCATCTTGAATTTTTACGGGGTGGAAGTTATACCTTAGAACTATGCT
The DNA here is from genome assembly GCA_018340775.1 of Taxus wallichiana var. yunnanensis. Classification (NCBI taxonomy): domain Eukaryota; kingdom Viridiplantae; phylum Streptophyta; class Pinopsida; order Cupressales; family Taxaceae; genus Taxus; species Taxus wallichiana. The sequence continues at coordinate 333,555,929 of CM031239.1, read as the reverse complement.
CGGGTCAACTTGTTTGCAAGCTTGCAAGATTGTGGCCATTTCGGCACATTTTCAGGCCCAGATTCCTTCATCTAATGGCCTAAAATTGGCTCAACGTTTTTTTCACTTTTGACTAGGTCTTAGAACTTTAATAACTTTTTGTTGTGCTTGTTAGAATAAGTCAAAATTTCGCGTGAGCCTTAATTAATGAAGGCATATTTGGCACACAAATTTTGGGGCCCATCGAGTTGTTTTGCTAGTAGGTAATTTTTGGCATTTTAGGGTTTTTTGGCATTTTTAGGGTTTTTAGAGTAGACATGAAATAAAAGCAGGATTGTAATGATGTAAAAATTAGTGTGGATTCCAAAATGAGAAGAAAGCTATTTTGAAACTTCTGGTTTTTATTTGCAAAGTTGTTTGTGTGTTTTGGAGGTATTTCAACCTCTTGCAGCTGGATTCACATCAACATGCTCTCATACAATGAGACTCCAAGCCCATCCCCACGTACACTTCAAGCCATGCCCTAAAATTTACCCAAAAACAAAATGAAGATGAAATTCAAAACGGGTTCTTTTAATACCGCTCCCTATCATCTCTCTTGGGTCCTTTCTCATTCAGTTATTCTAAAGCTTTGAAGTAAGGAGATATTGGTTCCATAGACTCTGCTCCTTTTGAGGCCTTTTGCCCTACCCTCTAAAGCATCCCCATATGCCTTGCTCAAGCCATCCTTACCCTCTACGGAACTGTGTAGCAAACCGAGCTCGACCCTTCTGTCTAAATCTGTCAACCCTTTAATGTCCTTTAAAGTTGCCCTTTCTCACCCTGTGTGAACCTCTCACCCACCCCATTCCAAAGTCCTTTCTATGTAAACCTTGTTGAGCTGATCACTCTGATTGAACTTGCGGAAGACATTGTTGATAAAGAAGCTTTTTACTAGGATACTGATATGGCACCCCTAGGCCCCCTAGAGCAGGTACGGAGCGTTTCGGATATGGAAACGCGACGGGTGCGGTTGGGAGCGAGCGAGGTACATCGTGTACCCTACAGATATGCCCAAGTGCACGATCGCGCAGCCGCACTGCAGTGAACATACCCGCCCGCTAAGTCGCACCCGAGCGTATCCGCAAAGTACACGACATACCTCGTCCACTCCCTGACCATATCCACCCCCTCGCAAGCCTTTTTTTTATCATGTTTTTAAAGCCTCATAACATTAAAAAATAAAATATTCTTCTAATCTAAACAATAAAAGCTAACTCTAAACAATAAAACAAAAGAACAAAACATAAAGCAAAGAAACTTACCTTTGGCTCTCCAAAATCGCATCGTGCTTGTCTAGGGTTTGAGGAGCTATTGTTAAGCTTGTAGAAGTGTGAGGAGTTGCAAAAGAGGAAAATTTGTGAAAGATTTGTGGTTTACTAAGTGAAGGTAAGTTTTTTTTAATTTCTAAGTTTGTTTCTCTTTTTTTTGTTATTTAATCTTTCACACATTTCATTTTTTTGCTTATGTTCATCATTTTTTTGCTCTTTCTATTTAATTTTTTAATTTTCAATACATGCCATTGTTTTCTTTGCTTATTTTGTTTGTTTTGAACCTTGTAGGTACTTCTACAATGGCAACAAGTTCTGCTTCTTCTGGGAAATCTTTGGTCAAGGAATTTGACCCAAATTCGCCATTATGGAGGCATGTAACAATACTTGAACAACTTCCAGGTGGTGGTTTTTTTGGAAATGCAATGATTGTGATGGAGTATTCAAAGGCTCTTACAGTCGGGTGAAAAGCCACTTGTGTGCGATAACGGGTAACGGTATAAGAGTATGCAAGGGGAGGAATAATGTTGGGGTGCCAAAAGCAAAAGTTTTGGCATATATCAAAGAGCAAGAAGATGCAGAGGCAAATGTGGCTATGAGAGCGGGTCATCCATTGGCCAAAAGAGGAAGTTCATCTCGATCAGACGAGGCCTCTGTTGCCCCATCACCTAGTGGATCCCCATTGTGGCCATGCCACATCCATTTGTGGCTCCTACCTCCACGGATGATGAGGATGCTTCCCTTGCACAAAAAAAAAGTAAGACAAAAGGGCCATTGGAAAAGGCCTTTCAAAATGAGAGCAGGGAAATTGCAGATGAACACATTGCAAAGTGTGTATATGCTAATGGGCTTTCATTTAATGTTGTGAGGTCACCTTATTGGCATGAGATGGTGAAAGCCATCAATGAGGCCCCAAAAGGGTATAAATCACCAAGCTATGAGAAGATCCGCACCACCCTATTGGATAAACAAATAAAATATTTGCAACCAATCGAGGACTCATGGGCCAAAACAGTGTCAATCGTTTATGATGGATGGAAAGATGCAAGAAACCGCCCTTTAATCAATGTGATTGCAGTATGCCCTAAAGGGGCAATGTTTTTTAAAGCGGTTGATTGTGAGGGGCAAGTGAAGGATGCCCAATTCATTGCCAACATCCTCTTCGAATCCATTGAGGCGGTGGGGCCTCAAAATGTTGTCCAAGTCATAACGGACAACACCAAAAATTGCAAAGCTACGGGGATGTTAGTTGAGGCAAGGTATGCGCATATTTTTTGGACACCATGTGTCTTCACTAAATTTAATGCTAAAGAAGATGGCAAGCAAAATAGAGTGGATCCAACAAGTGTATGCAGAGGCTGAAGAGATCCAAATGTTTGTCACCAACCATCACCAATCACAGGGCATTTTTAGATCATTCTCGCAATTGGAGCTGCTAAAGGTAAGGAAAGCTACCTTTTTTTTCTTTAATTTACAATTTAAATATAAGTTTTTTTATTTTTAAAATATAGTATTATTAGTATTCAAAAGTTTTCAATTTTCTTTTTAATTTTTGTTTTTCATTCTTATTATATTAGGTTGTTGAGACTCTGTTTGCATCACACACAATCGTCTTGAGACGACTTGTGAAGGTGCGAGAGGCACTCATGAGGATGGTAACCTCCAATCTTTGGTCTATATGGAGGCAATCAAACACTGAACGGGCTCAAAAAGTGAAGAGCATGATCTTAGAGGACACTTGGTGGGATCGAGTGGACTATCTGTTGAGTTTTATTGAGCCCATTATGAGCATGATCCGCTTTACTGACATGGATCAACCATGTCTAGGAGAGATATATGATGGTATCGACTCAATGATTGAGAAGATAAAAGCCGTCATAAATGCAAAAGAACAAGATCCTAAGGAAACATTTTTCAAACAAGTGCAATCAATCCTCATTGAGCGGTGGAACAAAATGACCACCCCACTACATCTACTTGCTTTTGCATTGACTCCTAGATTCTACAACACGGAGATCCTTTCCTTGTCAGGGAGGGTAGCACCATACAGGGATGTGGAAGTCAGTGAGGGATATATGGCGGCATTGGCTAGGCTCTTCCCTGATCCTGAGGCCCAAGACATTGTTATGGTAGAGTTTGGCAATTTCATAGTAGAAACAAGTCATAGCCTTCTCGCTCTTCGGAGCAAATACAAGATGGATGCTCATATGTGGTGGTACCTCCATGGTCATGCATCGGTTTACTTGCAACCTCTTGCAATCAAGGTCTTGGCACAGGTAAGTTTTTTTATTCTCTTTCCTTTTTTGTTTTAACTTTTAGTTTTTTAAAATTTAAGTTTGAGTGTTTAAGTTTGAATTTTGCATTGACTTTGCGTTGCCTCAATAGGTTGCAAGTTCATCTTCCTCTGAGCGCAATTGGAGTACATATAGCTTCATCCACTCACAGAAGTGCAACAAGTTGGGGGCTAAAAAGGCTGAAGATTTGGTATACATACATTCCAACTTGCGCCTTTTATCCCACAAGCAGCAGGAGTACAAGGAAGGGACAACAAAACATTGGGATATTGATCTAGAGATAGTTGACTTGGATGCTTCCATTTCCCACCATGGAGCATTAGATGATGAGGAGAGTTTTGTGGCACCGCGAGACCTATATGCACAAGGGGGTGCAACTGGCAAGTGGTTCGAGTCCATGTGGTTCTAATGAACCACGTAATGATGATGATGCACTTATGTTGATCCTCTTGATGAAGAGGAATATGATGAATATTGAAAGATAGTTTGTCATTTGAACTTTGATCATGACTAATTTGGTGTAAATTTTAATAGATTGAATTTAATATATCATGACATTCACATTGTGTTCGATTTAAGTATTTTAATTTAACTTTTAAGCTTTTAAGTTTCTAAGTTTTATCGGTATCCTAGCTTGTTTGTTGTGGTTATTCACTTATTTAGCTTATAACTTGTCTTTTATCTTGTCTTTCATATGCATAATATGTGGTTAATAACTTAATTCCTATTTAGAAGGCTGAAATTTATATATTTTTTGTACTGCCGTATCCTCCGCCGTATTTGGGCCCAAAAAAAAAAATTCGTTTCCACGTATCGGATACTCTGTATCCGCTCCCATATCCAAAACTTATCGGCTACTTACGTTTTTTATGATTTTATCGAGAGCATCATCTTATCTCGCGGTTTAACAGTCTTGGCCTAAACTAGTAGATCTCCATAAGTGGGTCTCCTCCACTGGAAATATTTTCCTTCTCAAGAGATTTTTATTTATCCCTATACAAAGGGGTTTTTATCATGGAATATGTTGCTGCTAAGGAAAGGGATTCAATTCTCAAGTCTAGTTCTTGGTTCCTGGGGGGAGGTGTTGGGTTCTGATGAAGCCTTTGTACTCATCTTTTGATCCTTTAGTGGGCATTATCTCTAATATCCCAATATGGGTGAGACTTTGAAACCCCCTCCATCTCAAGTCTCCTCTTAGCTTCTCCCCTACCTCCCCCTCCATCTCCAAAGATCCTCTTACCTTCTCCCCTACCTCCCCCTCCATCTCCAATCTCCTCTTACCTTCTCCCCTACCTCCCCCTCCATCTCCAGTCTCCTATTACCTTCTTCCCTCCCCCTCCATCTCCAATCTTCTCTTACCTTTACCCCTATTGGGAATGCCATTGGTCTTTTCCATTTCTGCTCTAATGATACGATGCAGCGGCGTGTCACTACCTTTGCCAAAATCTGTGTCGAAGTAGACTTTGCAAAAGGACTACCTAAGAAATTCCAGCTGAAATTTGGAGACCAGATTCAGAAACAAAATCTAGACAACAAGCAGGTAGCATTTAGATGTTGGGCTTGCTTCTCTCATGGACAACTTGCTGCTGACTACCCAAAGAAGGTCACTGAAAAAGCAGCTGGCCTGGGGGTGCAAGGAAAAAATTCATTAGAATCTCCCTACTTGGTGGCATTGAGCTTTATTTCTTCCAAGGTGGAGACTGAACCTTCCCCCCTTGGGAAGGAGGATGATCTCTCCTCTCCAATTTCATCCCAACAAGATTTGGTCTCTCCTAAAGAAATACCCCTTCCTCACAGCGACTCCATGGCTTCTTCTCCTCTTCTTCAGGAGCTGGTAATAGAGGTTTGTCGTCAGAATGCACCTTCTTTTCCTCATTCCCAAAAGCAAGATGATGGGGTTTCTTCTCTACCACGGTCAGCTACTTTGGACTCTAATTTGAGTAAAGTTTCTTCCATCTCCCCCTCTCCCTCATGTGGGAGATAATAGAGTCTTGCTGGGGCTTCCAGCAGCTGTTTCTATTGTTCATTCGAGTTTCTCTACTCCCTTTCAATCTTGCCTTCTTGAGGTGCCTGCAATGGAGACCTCTGATCAGAGTTGGGTAAATGTTAAGAAAAGGAAAGAATCAGGGAAGCACTCCAATTGAACGATCCTCATATCAGGAAAGGTTTTAGCTAATCTCAATTACCCATCCTCAATTTCTGCTTCTTCTCTCTGTCTCCTCTCCTGTCCTTTTCCTAGTTGTCTATGATCTTCTTGTCCTTCATCCTCTTCCTCTCTTTCTTTCTTCTCTCTCTCCCTTTTCTCTCCTTCAGCAAAAGACAAGGTGAGGACCCAATAGAATCCCTCAGTTTACCAATTAAAAAAATATATGTGTGTGTGTGTGTGTGTGTGTGAGAGAGAGAGATTTATATTATTCCCCACGTAAGGATTGAGATTAGTTATATCTTTTTGAAACTTATTTAAAACAGGTTTAATCTTTTACAAAATAGAGGCAGGTGCATTTGCCACTTCCTTTCAAGTTCCAACAAATATCATGTTTCAATTTTTTACTAAATAGTAATAAAAGCTTTTAGTTTGCAGACAATGAGAAATAAAAACCCTGCAGTAAAATATCTTACCAATGGAATGTCCCATACATTCTTTCTCCCACTAAGGGCTTCAATTCTTGGAAATGTCGGATCTCTATTGTACAAGATATTCATTTGCCCCTCAATGCTCTTTGTTTTTTCAAGACCTGCATGCACAGCAACCAACTTGGTGCAACCAATCTCTGGATCTCCAGTGTCTACTTCGTCCTATGTTTGTCAATGCGATGAAATATATTAAACTCGGTACTTTCATTCAACTCTAGCTAGTATGTAGCATGTCATTTACACTAGGAAATATGAATTAAGAACAACATAATACATCAACATCGATAGGTGAATAATTATCTATAAATCATCACATTCAAACTATGTATTTAACCAAATACCTCTTCATGTGCCCACACAAGATCCTTCAAAAAAATCTTGTGCTTCTCCGGAACAACCTTTATCAGATCTGTAAGAAAATTAAACATTCAAGATCACCCTACAAACCATAAATCCAGCTTAAATCATGCTATATCCATAACACAAAATTCCTTCCCTAATGAAGAACAAATTTGTAGCATAATCAGTGCTACAGATGTTAAACATGGAACAAGATAACAGTGATTTTGGTTGCACTTCAGAAGATAAAATTCGCAATTGTGTCCAATAACAACACCCCGGCTACATTCAACTGGCCTGCAGTGTGAAATGCAGATATGATAGCACTCAAGGAAGCTCTGTTTGTATCAATAGCATGTGAGCATAAACTGCCAATGTAAGTCTATACATAGCCCTAAGGTGTTATTAAGTCTAAATAGCTAGTTACCAAGCTCTAGTGTTTCTGTGTAATATCAAGAATCAATAAATTGATCATAAAATGAGACTAGATTCGGCAGAAAGCCAGGAGAATTTGGCTTAAACCTGTGCATTGGTAGTTGGAACTGTCAAAATGCTAGTATAGAGCCAGTCTAGTCATATTTAGGCTATTGATGACTCAGTGCACTGAATTTCCAACTTGATTCTGAGATGCATTTTGACTTTGCATTTGTAATTTGGCATTACAATATAATTTTGTCGCTAAGAATAGCTTTGTGCCATTGTGGGTACCAGATACCAAAGTGGTTGATATATTTAGATGTTCTATCTAGTAGCTAACATATTGTAATAAACTTATTGTTTATATTGAATGAAATAAATGACGTTCTGAGTGTAGCAGGCACACTCTAAGCACTTAACAAACCATGCATAAGGGGCACTGTTGGAACAATCAATCTGGATGGGCCAGCAGGAAGGGCTGAGATAGGAGACATTTAAAGATACATTCAAAATTCAGTCTCAGGCCCTTTAAAGATACATTTATACAATGGACTTGCCGGGAGAAAGGTATTAGGCATATGATCTTTCATTTTATAGAAGCAAAATTATAAGGTTTGTGTAGAAGCTCGAAACAGATTTGTTTTATCAACCCTAAATTCAAATTTTCAGACCTTAGGTGAAGAATCTTCCAACTATAGTGCGGAACATAACAGAATTCAGATAAATATATAATTTTACTAGATCTCAGGTGTTGGATTTTTCATTACATTGTTGGATTTCATATTTGGGTCACAACAGCACTTATAAACATTTAAGTGATGGTCAGCAGGGGTTAAATTTGACGGCCGTTTAGACATTTTTGCTATTTTAGCCGTAAAATACTTGCAAATATTTGCAATAACCGTCACATGTAACTTGCATATTTAAAATTTGACCGTCATTTATATATATTATACATAAATTATTAAAAAAATATACAAATATATCTTTAAAATAATTAAATAAATATAGAATAGATACTATAAATAACATTATTTTGTATTTTTGAAGGGCAGTATTAAAATTTACCGTCACCGGAAAAATGTTTGACAGGCATAGGTGGCCGTCAAATTTAACCCGTGATGGTCAGCAATGTCTTATCATAGTACTTGGGTAAGGAAATGCAACAAAGTTGCAATCTGTGGATAATCACTGTGTATATGTTTGTGCATCAAAGTTGCTATATGTAGATATTCCTGTAATCATGCCCATTTTTGGTGAGATTTTGAATCCCCTAAATCTATTTTTAAGAGAGTATGACCTCTGTTTATCTCTTTTCTTGCCATCCATCTATCTATCTAGCGGATGACAAGCTGGGAAAAACACAGTTTTGTAACAGTATACAAGCTCAGAAACTCCATCTCGCACAAAGTGCACAACTTAAGGTTTGAAAGAAAGAAACACAAAAAAACACCTGGATGTCCATGAGTCAGTCCATAGGATTCGAAGGTGGGGCGTGCGTCGTAAATGGAATCCTGGTACTCAGTTCCCTTGATGATGTTGAATCCATCGCGGATAGTGCCCGCCCACATTCTGCCTTGAATATGCATTTCTTCAAAGCCAGGGCCAGACCACCAGCCCTCCCGTTCCTCATTCTTCTGGTACTCCTTCCACGTTTCCGCCAAGGAAGAGGGCGGAGGAGGGAGGCGGAGGAGGTGCAGAAAGGCGGCAAAGGCAAATTCGTGGTTGCCGGCGAGGAAGACGTGCTTCTGCAACGGATATCGCGAGGGGAGGGCGACGAGGAAGTCGATGACCTTGGCAGTGTGAGGCCCTCTGTCGCAATAGTCTCCCAGAAATATTATGCGAGCTTCTGCAAATGCAAGGGAACCTAGGTGGCGTTCAAGATTGCGCCACAACCGTTCCAGTTTGTCGATGAAGCCGTGGATATCGCCTATGCACACTGTCACCCCCATTTGCTCTCACGCGCTTGTGGCTGTAGAAGAATCCAATTACTTCAACCCACTTTGTTCGGCATGACGTAGAGAATTGGAAAATCGAAATTCGTGGAGGAGCTTCTTTCTACAGAGCCAAAGTATGTAGATGATTTCATTACGCCGAAAGGCGTTTTCAGCTGGGTTGAGGCTGGGCGGCCTCTGACAGTGTGCAGAGGCATCGACGGTGGAGAGAGACGGGCAGATGAAATTGAATACGGATCGCTCACAGCCGTAGATTTCTGGGAAACCCTAAAAAATATATCTTAATGTATCGACGAAGAAACCCTAAAAGAGATCCAAATCTTGCTGACTGTTAACGACGTACGCACATACAACCTCCGCAGATTTATCCGTTGATTGAGGCGGTGTGAATATGTGTGGAGCTTAAGAGATTCTGCGAAAGATTGCTCGTGCAAGTATTTTAAATTTTCACCATCTTAAAATTAAGCAATCTTCAGGCTATCTTTTAAATATTCTTTTACCTGATTTTTATCATGACATTAGTAATGAAGGAAATTAGGGAAGAATGTACCCTTTAAAATTTTAGGAAGTTTAATGCTACTCATCTCCCCATCGGTTGAATTGTAAATATTGTTTTGGAATTTCCGTTTTTAAAATCTTTGAATAAATGTTAAAGATTTATTTTTTTAAATATTGTGATATATTTTATTTATTTTATTAATGATATTTAAAGTTGTCTAAGTAGTTGTCACAATACTTATTGCAATTGATTTTTAATATATCATGGTTTTTTTTTTTAAAATATTTTCTATTATTATTAGGTTTAAGATATTTTTTGGTGGTATTGGTTCAATGGTACATTATTAAAATGCATAATGATGTAATTGCACTAATCCCAAATAATTGTGAAGCCATTAAAAAGGTAGCCTTTCTAGGTTGGTCAATTAAGACAAATATAATACTATAACAATGCAATTACAAATTAATTTTGATATAATTACTAGCAAGTCTGGAAATTGACAAGTTGTGGGTCGTTTTTTGTGATTTTAGCCATATATTATCGGTAAAAAAATTGGTAACCATAGAGAATGACAAGTTGAAAATTTATAAGACCGTCAACATTTTTAAATAGTCATCTATAAATATATGAAAATATACAAATTTATAGGAAATAAATAAAAATAAAAATAAACAAAGTTAGAATTTACAGCCACATGAAAGAACTAGACCGTCAACAAAATTTAGTTTGACACCTGCACACATAATTTGAAATTCCAGTCCTGATTATTAGTGTGCTTATGTGATCAAGTATGGTGAATTGAAATGAAAATCAATTAAAATCACAAAGTCGGAGGCTTTCAACTAGGCTCAACATCTCTCGATGCTTTAGTAGTTGTATTCCCTTCGAATCCACTCGTGTTGTCCACTTCTCGTATTGTGCATTACATGATTCATTTCAAATGTTGTCCAAGGTTTAAATTCTCAAGCATTTTGCCCATAAATTTGTTCTTTATTGTGATTCCTAAAACATGGAATGTAATATGGAGCGCTCTAAGGAAAAGATTCGAAACCCTAAACCTAAAGGTGACGGCTCAATGGCGCCGCTGATAGGATATTTGGATATGGCTTCCACGGCGGCGCTATATGATCCACAGAGGAGGCTGCTCATTCTAAGGCAGCGATTTGCCCCTCGTTTTTCATTGGACATGGTAGGGGCGGTGCTCCTATCTTTGGTAGGGGACGGTGAGGAGGGATTTCAAGCGGCTTCCTTGGGCTTGGTGTTGTCCCTAAAGTTTCTGCCTGAGGCCTGGACAAATATGAAGATGCCGACAAACTGTCTATAGGGGATTTAACCCAAGAGTTCGAGCTTAATAGCTTGGTCAGAATAACTGTATCGCCTTGAGTCTTTGTTCTGGCTTTAGGAGCTCCTATTAGGGGCAGCTCAGTAGTATATGAGGTGATTTCTGGAGCAAGATCTAATCCTGGTCTTTCGAACCAGATCCATGGTCTTTCAAATCAGATGATGAATAAACCCCCTGTTAATAACCAAGCCTCTGTTAAGGGGACTATCATGTTCAAGGAGGTTTTGCAAAGGAATTTGGGTAGAGGAAAGGCCTCTAAGGGTTCCTCTGTTAGACAAATTTCCAAGCTTATGGCCTATGAAAAATCGACCCCATCTATGTGCTTTGGCGCGGAGGTGGTGAAATTTGAAGCTTTCTACAAAACAAATGGTCTGATCTACAGATTTAGCAATTTTTTCCGGGCTTACCCTCTCTTCATGCATGGATGACTAGTCAATGGGGGCCCATTATGGAAGGTAGGGTGGACATTTCCTAGTGCTCGTGATTTTTTCATTGTAGTTTTTGCAAAAATTTCAGAAAAGGATTTGAGTATAGGAAGAGTTTAGGATTTTGATTCCCACCTGCTATTGATGAAACCATGGTTCCCTCTTTTTAACCTGGCATCTGATACTTTCCATGTGAATCTGGTTTGGTCGGACAGTTGTTTTACTGTTATTGGCAATACTCTCGAGAAAATTTTGGCCATACACCCAAAGACTAATTATTATGAGAATACTATGTATGTTAGAATTCCTGTTGACTTAGACACCTCTACATATTTCCTAGCCACTATTGAACTCAAAGTTGAGGATAAAACATGGATTCAAAATTTGGACTATGAAGGGTTCCCCTTTAGATGCATATCGTGCTTTTCCTTGCGTCATTTAGCTTCATATTGTCAAATGGAGAGAAAACATGTTAGAAATAGAAGCTCGTGGTGGAAAAACTCTAAACCCAGTCATTTGTTTTTTCAAAAATCTGTCAGATAGTGATTCTGAGGCTGATCCAAAGAAGTCGGTTGATCAAAATGTGGAAATTACACATAAGGAGGAAGTGCCTCTTCCTCCTCTGAAGGAGCATGCGAAACTGGAAAGTAAGAATGATCCAAATCCTTTGGTTGTGACAATAGACACACCGTGTACATTAGGGATGCAAAGCTTCGAGGAGCAGATTGAAATGATGATTCCAATACAGAATATTGAAAATGAAAACCCAAACATTGGAAAGGATTGGATAGTTGTGAATCGGAAAAGAAAGCGATTATCTCCCCCCTTAAGATCCAATGGGAAGGGGTCAAAGAAATGAGATAGTTGTTGGTTTGTTTTGTTTTTAATTGTTGGTTTTGTTGTTATTTTAGTTGTTGGTTTGTTATTTGTTTCCTTATTGATTTTTTTGTCTCATTTTGTTGTGGTGTGCCGTTGGAATAGGAATCTTATTTTGTTCCTAAATGTCATATCTTTGTCTCCACTTTTGTATAGGGTAGGGTCCCCTTAATCCTCTTTTACCCTCAATAAAAAAAATGTTCTTTATTGTAAAATGTCACAAAAAATTGTTGTTTCATTATACCATGGACTCATCAAAATTATGTAGGGTAAAAATGGGTCCCCAAAATTATTGCATTCTCACATAAGCCATCAATCCATAAAGGGTGGTAGGTGCTATATTTTGGTCATCCTGTAAATCAAATTTCCAATCGGTTTTAAGAATCTTTGCAACTTTTCCATATATATATATATGGTTATCAAAAAATTGATAGTTCCCAATCTTATCGTTGTTCTTGAGCATCATCGCCCATCAACATCAATGTGCTAAATATTAATATCCACATTTTTTTCTTAGTTCTTTTTTACTTCTAAAATATTTTGAAGCCCCATATAATAATAGTTCAATGTGTCCCTGCTTAATTAAATATTTGTTAATTTAGACACGTGTATTTGGTTTAACAATAACAAATAAAATAAATTCAAATTTTGAATGAGAATTTAATGTGACATTATCTTAAGTTATTGTGTCACTGTAGACCAATGTTAAAAAAATACACAACTAAATGTATAGCTAAATGTGTCTCTTATTAATATTTAATAGTTAATAAAGAGAGGCACATACTAGTATATTTTCCATTTATTATGATAAAGTGATCAGTACCGAAGGAATTTGTTTTGCATTAAATGTTTATTTTCCCCATGTACTAGTACAGATGAAGTAAATGATTTCTTATGGTAAAGTGATAAGTACCGAATGGATTTGTTCTAATACTTCTGCAGCAAATGTTTTATTATGAAGGAGATTGCGATATTTTGAGTTATGGGCAACTCATAAGTAACAATTACTCTTACACCTATTCACCTGTCAAATTTAATCCAGAAAAAATATATTTGCTTTGGGTAGAAGGCAGTAAAAATATGTATTCAACAACAAATTCACTATTATGTTAGTGAGAGGGTCATCTCTAGAGTAGTTTCGTCCATATTGAATTAAAGATCATAACATATTATCACATGCCACAACAACCAACCAAAGTGGGATTGATATTTTGATTGTATGAGGATTTTTAAAGTCGTAGAAGAAATTTCAAGATGCAGTTAGTTTGCATCAACAACCATGTTACTCGAAGATGGAGGAGTGGACATTATATCTTATTCAACACCTACTCATGTGTGCCAATTGTGTTTGCAAGAAACATGGGTCAATTGCGGTATTTAATGGGCAATTTATTTGATAATTCATAAAATACATTCATTTATAGAAAGAAAAACGATAAGTTTTGTGAATTGCGAAGTGACGGTGCTTGGATGGCATGCACCATAATATCATAGACTTAATGTACAAATACTTACATATAGATAAAGTGGGTAGCAACATAAAGTGGTTATTTATTTTATTTATACTTTCATTCTCCTCATTTATCGAATTTTGATCACGACTTTCTTTGCCTTACTAAGTCATTTTTGTCACTCATACTCTTAACTCTCTTTTGCATGTACACATTATTCACCTTTGAATGATATGTGGTCAAAACATTATTACTAAGGAAAAGATATAATGTCCCTACATGTATATATAGTAGTCATATATTAATCAAAATATTGGTCATATATTGGTTTTTATGATCATATATTGTTTCTTGATAATTCTCAATTTAGTCTTACCATCGCATGCCTGCCTTATCCACATTATTCAATCACTTAACTGCACTCACATTTCATCTACCCCATCAATTTTTTTTTAATAACAATGAATTTATTCACGCAAATGACTAAACAGTTCCACTTGTTCCTTTACTGCTACAATACACATTTGATTCATCCAAGTCTTCCCTTTCGGCGTTCACATCGCACCGCTTTCGCGTGCGATTCTAGTAAATATTTGCAAGTATTTTATAGTGAAAATCATGAACAACGTTTAAACGGCCATCAAATTTAACCCCCACTAGCAATTTACCAAAAGGAGGTGTAATATTATGTCGATAAAATATAAGGGTTTGATTGAGAAGGTTTGGGACACCCAAGGAGAAGAAGCTTTTTGTTGTTTTGTTGATTTCAGGAAAGCTTTCGACACAGTGCCCAGAAAGAAACTTTGGGACAGGATGGAGGAGCTTGGGATTCCAGATGAGTTTAGAGCAGCAGTTCATAAACTGTATGAGCAGGTCAGAGCTAAAATCAGAACCAGAGAAGGTATGTCCGAGTGTTTCGGCAGTGACATCGGTGTCAAGCAAGGTTGCCCTCTTTCTCCCACCTTATTTGGGCTATACATTGACAAGCTTGAAGAATGGTTAAACAAAACTGAGGGAGGAGGTATACAGTTAGCAAGTTACGTGGTGAAGTTACTTCTATATGCTGACGACCTTATCCTAATTTCAAAAATAGCCCAAGGATTGAGGGAACAACTAAAAGCGCTAGAGCTCTTCTGCCAAGAAGTCGGGATGCAAGTGAACACTAGCAAAACAAAAATCATGATTTTCTCCTTGAAAAGGAAAGAGAGACAAAGTATCTTTCTTTTTGAAGGGAGCCCTTTGGAAATAGTCACTGAATACAAATATCTTGGGATTGACTTTCACCACAAACTTAGCTGGGAGACTTGTAAAGCAAAAAGGATACAGGGAGGTTGGAAAGCATCTTACCTACTTCAAAACAAAGGTGCAGGAAAGCTGAACTTTGGGACTGGAAAACTAAGAAAACCCTTTTTGGATTGTTGGTCACTCTGGTTGTTCTTTATGGCTGCGAAGTTTGGGGAAGTAGCATGTCAAATCACGGGTGGAGACAGATAGAAAAATCTAGAAACATCTAATCACAAGCACCCTTAAAGTCAAATCAATTGTTCCTTATGAGATCTTGTTGGCTGAAGCGGGTACTTTCTCGTTGGAAGCTTTGGCAATATCTCGGATGATAAGCTATCTGAAAAAAGTTGAAAGCATGGACAATCTTCGCTGGCCCAAAATAGTTGTGGACGACACTTTGGAACGCAGAAAGAAAACCTGGATGAATCAGAATACTAAATGGATGAACAAATGGGGCATCAACTTGCAAGAGTGTCCTAACAACAAGGAAATAAAAAATTATGTGATAGAAAAGTTCAGGACTGCCATGTGGACAGGTCAGATTGGTCGAAAGAAAGCACATTATATCAAAGAATTCAATCCCACTGGGGAACATGATGAAAAAGCTTATCTAGGGGCAGCTATCAAGGGTAAAGCAAGGATTCTAGTGGCACAGTTAAGGACCGGATCGCATCATCTTCGATGCGAAACTGGTAGATGGACTATTCCAAAGGAAGATTGGGAAAGGAGAATTTGTCTTTTCTGCAGCAAAGGGGTCGTCGAGACAGAATGGCATTTCGTCATGGAGTGTTCAGATATGATGATATTCGTATTCAGTACGAAAACAACCTGAAGGTGGATAGACTAGAGGAACTCTTCGAAGGAACAAAGCTTCAAGCGACCGCGGGTTTCATCCTCAAGATTCACAGCCGAAGAGCGGATATTGAAAGGAGTCTGAAATCTGATTAAAATCTCAGTTTTTGTGGTCCCATAGACTCTTCAGTCTCGTGGACGTCATTAAAATCTTTCATTTCATTTCATAGAGTCTCAAAACAATTTTAAGATGCATTGAAGAGGTATGTCTAACATGTGTAGTAAGACACATAAGGTTTGTAAAGTTGTACAAGTAATTCTAAGGTGGACCAAGTCCTTATCGAAGCAATTTCAAGATGCATTAAAGAGGTATATGTGATATGGGCAATAAGGCATGTAAGGTTTGTGGATTCGAAGTTATTTCAAAGTGCACCAAACCCACAACACCAAGCATGTTTGTCATCACCACCTACGACAATGTTGCCTTTTGAGCTTAAGGGAATATTATTCAACACTCTACTTTGTTTTTGGTAGTGTGTTAGGTAGAAAATGAAGGATCTAATTGAATTATAGACTATTATTATAATAATAACAATATAATGATTTATTATGATTGTAGGTTCCGATCATTAGGCTAATAGTATTGCTACTTAAATATTATGACAACTTCGACATATTAATTTATTTGTCGACATCTTGCAATATCGAGATTGCATGTAATATGAGCGTGTATATATTTGAAAAGGAAGAGTGGGGCATGTGTTTCCTTGGTCACGAAGGCAACATCAACTACAAGTAGAAGACACGTGGATAACACTGGGAATACACTTCCCATAACTTAACAAATTTGGAGCCATAAACACCCACACATGCATGTTTATTTCAACCGAACCCATCCCAAAGTGTACAAGTGGAGGAGAATGGCCTCAGCTTGAATGGGTGTGGGCATGCAAAGGTTCAATCAAATGGTGTAGTTTTGAATGTCCTGCAGTAGATCTACACAAAGATCTCGAAAGTATGGAACATGTGGAAACATAGACATGACACACCATGCTTGCATGATAGACAATGATCTCGACAAGTCTTTAAGCCTTTTCAAATAGCACCTCACCTAGTCTATGTCTTATCTTTAAATGCAATGGTTAATGAATTGGAAAAATGGGTTTGTTGTTGTGGCCTTGACGACTTTCAAGGAAATACAAATGATAGGTGAAAGCCAAAATCGCCACCATTTCTAGTATCCTTCCAATCTTTGCCAAATGAGAATTATTTATTAAAATGCCCTAAGCATATTTAGTCAAATTCCATGAGATGATAGAAGGCCCTACTAGCTTATTAGATGGTGGATGTAAATGCCTCAAAGTGTTGTAGTCTCTTTAAAGATTTAAAGCCTTCACTATTTGACTTTATATCTAATTAAACCTTTGGTCGCAATGCTTAGAAAGCAATTTTCTATGGCCCTACCCCAAACCACCATCTCCTCCACCATCAAGGCCAACAACACACCCATTTTTTCATGTCTTACAATCACTACAATCCATAAGATCGCATATCTTTCAAGCATTTTGTTAAACAATTCACATGCTTCCACTTTTTGTAGACATATCTTCTCGGGCACATCTACAAATTTGTGTTAAGACTTTGGTTCATTGTGATGTAAGTGAAATGATTTGCATTTATGGGAAACATGATTGGCCCTATAAGGATGTATTCGTGGCACAATAGTCAAAAAAAAAAAAAGTTCTTTGAAAATTTGGTCTTTTTGCATTATACGGTTTATATTTCGAGTTTATGAATACATATCATATATGTAAGTAGAAAATCAATTCCACGAATCCTAAAGGGCAAATTTAGATTTTTTTGCAAATTATGTGATATGACACCGTAAATTTTTTCAAGGAAATTCACACTAAAGTTTATATTTTAAAATTTTTCTAAAGTTTAAGTGATGTGTAACTAGAACCCATTTTGTAGATAACATACTTCGCTACACTCTTTTGATAGAGACGTTTTTGTGGAATCCAAGTTCTTCATGTTCATCAAATTTGTAGTTTTCATAAAGAATGCACACCATGGCAAGTTGAATCTCAAAAATGAAGCCTCTCTCAACCAGATGTATATCTTAACCTGTGGAGGGTAAATTTCTTTAGCTTCCATGTATTGTGATGGGCACATGCAACAATTTTTCAAACACATATGCTCATGGGCTTTGCCCAAACCAGGATCAACACCAAAGTGAAACTAAGCTCGCCTCACTCAACATCGCACCACAACGAGAATCAGTAGCTCCATTTTCTCGCATAGGCAGTAGCATGTTCCCGAAGGTGAACTCGATCAAATTAGATACTGTTGGTTTGTATCCCGTGAAATTTAGTTGTGATACTGTTTGGAAAACGTTATACTCATTACAAAATAGATGCAGTAAATGTAGTTATGGGATTGGGAAACCAACGAGAATCTTGTTCAAATTGATCATAAGATTATTCCACCCCTTAAATCTCTCATTAAATCGCACTGAAAAAACATTGGTTAGCTTCTTTAGTTGATGATTAAGTAAAATTTAGCTCTTAGTTATTTATGTCAAACTAAAGTTACCCATACAAATATTTTGTCAAATTCCGCCACTAAAAAAGTATGGCGATAATTATTGTCCATTACAGGTATCCTATGGTTAACCATTGATGAAATATAACGAAATTAATGTATTCCCCTCAAAAACTCATTTTGAATTTTTATGATTTAAGAAACTGATACCATGGCCGAGCCATTTTTTAAAGGCTTTTAGTCAGCATTAGGCCGAAACACATTTTCTCAACACATTTTCTAATGTGTTTAATAACATATGCATGCAAGTGTCTTCATAAAGCACCCATATGGATGTCTATGCCTTCAATACTTTGTAATGTCTCTGCGCTTGAACTATCGCTTAAATGCCTTTCTGTTTCCAACTAGGTAATGCTTTCACACTTTTGTTTATTCACTTATTTTGTGGATTATATTTTTGAATATCATATTATTCTTTAAGGCTTTCATTTATCTTTGTTGATTTTCGGGTTCTTCACCACATGGAGCATAAATACTCAAAATTGTCTTCAAGAAATTATGACTTTGTTGTTATCAAGATATATTAATAAAAAATTACAAACATTATATTTTCCAAGTGTGGGTTGCATTTTGTTAATTTCATTTAGGGTGAGGTATATTGTATCGATGCTCCACAAATTCCTCTCAATTTGGGTCTCGACCAGCTTCTCGTCCCCACAACATCTAACGTCAGGCACCCATCCTATATAGTTTCCCTCGATTGGAAGGGATAACAACGCCAACAATATCTATTTAAGTTAGCAGGGAGCGGGAGCGAGCAGAGCATGAATCAAGTTCTCTGTGTCGAGATTTTTCAATTGAGAATTGTGTTGGTTAAATTTTCTCATGGGTTTCACAAGCAGATATATATTCAAGGGTTTGTTTGTGTAGTAATTACAACTACAGACTTGTGCTTATTTGATGTTTAGATCCTAAATTACAAACCATCGACCATTGTTGTATGTTGGCTTGGTGTCCAATTCCAATCGCATTCAAGCGAATACAACTTGGTATGATTTTTTTTGTTTTTAAAATTTGTAGGTGATTTGTTTAAGGATTGTGTATATCTATGTTGTTTTTCAAGATTGCGAGTGATCGGGAAGTAGAGATGGTCATAAGTATCTTCAGCAAAAAGTTTTTTCACGATTTTTATGTTTCTTTTCTTTTTATGTGTTTATAGATATAACAATTTAAATATACATATATAGTTTTTCACTTAGGATTGGCTTTGACTTTTCTCGTCTATCATCACATTAGTTTATTGCATTAAGATCTTTTGATTTTAAGTAATGCAATTCCATATTGAAGTGACGTAGTTTGTGAAATACTTGACATCTATTTTAAAAATTGAAGATCTTACATAAATAGAGATATAAATAAACAAAATTATTAAAGAAAGTGAGTACATGAACATCGTTTAATAAAGATGTACAATATCATAAACTAGTTGCCATAATAAACATTGATCAAGATGAGGCACATTTAAATTGTTTTAAAAAATCATAACATTTGTATGAATGTTTCTTCATATATTGTTCTTAGGTCATTGGCCATTTGTACACATGCTTCAATAATTATTGTTGGTACATTGTTGATTTTCCACAACCATAGAATGCAAATGCTTCACATCCACAAAACCCTTGTTACATTACAATAACCACTGAAAGATCATGACATACATGTTTGTAATGTAAAATATAAACATTTCATGACCTCGAGACGTGTTTGATTCAGATTCCATATCATAATTCATGCTCGCTACAGAATATTCCATAGAAATGAAGTATTAAGCACAATTGTATTAAGACATTCATATATTCATCCAACACATTCATCATGCATTTTGTGGAATGTCTTTCATGAGTTTTGCATCCTTCCACATCTTACAATATGCCTATTTTTCATAGGTGAAATGTTGGAAAGAGCTACATATTGCTTGGTTGTTAAAGCCATGAATGTCAATAATAGGTACATGTTGCATGGTTGTTGAAGTCGTGATTATTGAATAAGAAAAAAAAATTGTTGATAACATTGGATTGTCCATTGAAAGGTTATTGTGATCGATAAAGGTTTTTATTTTCTATTTGAACATACATAATTTATGAATTTCTATTATGTATTTATAAATGATTAGAGTTATATCAAATACAAAGGCAGCCTTAAATAACCTATATATTTTTCTAATTACAGGATTAGTTCATTTATCAATGTCAGATGCAAAGCTCTGCCAATCACCACCTAAATATAAGTTTACTTATGAAGATGTAGTCAGGTATGAAGCTAAAATTGATGTTACACATTTGGGAAGGCCAAGAAAAAGGAATAATCATATTACATTGGATGTTAAACGCCCAGGGAAGACATAAAAAACTGAAAAATCATATTACATTAGATGCTAAATGAATGGAAGAATTGTATTACATTGGATGTTAAACGCCCAGGAAAAGCTACGAAAATAGTATTTTTATTACATTGGATGTAAAATGACTGATTAGGCCACGAAAATGGGGAAAAAATAGTATTGTCGGTAGTGAAGATTTATTTGGTAAGAGATCAAAAAAAGGGATTGTAAAATTATTCCTAAACAAGAGGAACAATATGCTAGAGAATCAGAAAATTACTACTGGAGTGGTGATACATCACACATTGTAGCAAATTCTTACACTTCAAAAAGTGGGAGACAAATATCTTACCACCCGTACAAATATCCACCAACATAGGGGTAGTGTTCCATCCTTTGAAACAATTGTGTTTCCTAAGTAGGGCTAAAATGATTTGCAAGAAATATGCATTTGAAAAGTTTTGGACAAATCACACGTGAGGGAACTTGAGCTCGTTAGATAGACACCGAGTGATGAAGAAGGTCAACTCTTTATCGTATTGGTAATGACTCCTAGATGTAGTGTGTTTCTATTTTGATGCATGTGCATATGGTGTATGTGAATGATGAAGGAAAGCTACTGCTACACCACCCTTCCAAAATATAGATTAAAAAACATTATTATCCCTATTGGTCTAAATGAGGTAGAGTAAATGGAACATAATTAATCATAGTTATTATATGAGGAGTGGTATGAATGTTGATCATTTGGTGAGGGGTGGTTATTTTTTTACCATTGATACACATCATATGGTTCTTCTGACAATATTCTTTTACATGACACTAGTTCATTTGATTTTATAATTTGACCAGTGTGTACGTTTGCATTTAATCCGAGAATATACCGTATTAATTATCTATAGCGATTCTTTGTGCATTGCATACCTGTCAAAGTGTTAGAATGTTTTGCAGATGTTTCCAATATTGACACATTTTGTTGGGTGAGGATATTCGAAAGTGAGGAGGATATGGCATGGAGGGTTCACTTAGTAAAAGTATGGTATAACATGTGCGTTCGAAGGGTATTAAAGGATACCCTTAATTCTATTTTTACCTCTAATTATTCAATTGATAATAACCCCTCTGTTATATTATTAGAATGAAAATGGCCCTCTTTTTCCATGTACCTTACTTACCCATTTTTCCATTTAAATTTTATTTACCCCCTTTTATTTCTACCTTTTATATATATATATATATATATATATATATATATATCATATTTCTCACTTAATTTTTCTTTTGATATGGATTTCCTCTCGAAAACTAGCTTGACGCCATTCAAGACATATAACCAATTACCTTATAAATTTTAAGCTTTAATCATTTATAAATAGTTCTTCAAATAATTAAGATGGTGAAATAATATCACTTGTGTTGAAAAACATACTCAATCCTATTTTTCTACCATCTTAATTGAGATTTTTTAATTCAAAAAGATATTTTAATTTAACTTTATGACCACACTCCTTTTCAATTTTAAAGTATTTAGTTTTAAAAACTAGGGTTCAAATGTTTTAGTTTTATATTAAAATTAAACCTTCATTTCCTTTGCCAACCTCTCTAACCTACCCCCGATAAGCGATTCAAAATATTAATAAATTAAACCCTTTCACCTCCTCATGTCTCCTTGGTATATTGAATTTACTTTTATTAATTTTAATTACTTGATATGAACTCACGTCTTAGGATATTGCTTAGCTAATTAACCCCCCGTGGGATATGGTTGGCAAAGGCCACTAAATTCTTGATGTTGT
The DNA here is from genome assembly GCA_018340775.1 of Taxus wallichiana var. yunnanensis. NCBI lineage: Eukaryota > Viridiplantae > Streptophyta > Pinopsida > Cupressales > Taxaceae > Taxus > Taxus wallichiana. The sequence goes on along the minus strand of CM031239.1, from coordinate 333,533,612 downwards.
GAATTTGCATCCTCGAGAGGTGTGTTATACAAAACAAAATTTCTTGATACCATCTAATATCATTGACGGTAAATGATGCTTTTACTATTATCAGGTCATACATAATTAGAATTTAATTTAAGAAGAGTAGCTCTTCATAAATTGTAATGTTAAATGCTCTGCTTGATTTAGGGGTTGTTGATGTTTTCTTCACCAAGAGATCCATCCGGAGGTGGATCCCAATGATGTAGAAAGAGGAATCATTTTTGTCTATTTACTTTTATGAGAAATGTTGATCGAGATAGCCTTAATATTGCTTGATTAGATTTAAGTGGTAGTAATTTATTTAGTAATATTTTTGTTGAATATTCTAATTAATTTAATTTTTCTTTTGAATACCTATTTATCGAGAATTTTGATCAAAGAAATTTGGTTTGCTTAATTTATGATTTAAAAAAATATATAGTTGATTTTCTTAGTTAAAATTTAATATTGGATTAATTAATGATGGCATATACTTTTTTATTGATTTTATGTTTTATAAACCATAATATTTAGAAGGTAGTTTTTGAGAAATACTTGTGTAAAAATAAAATTTAGGGATTTCTTTACAATGTTCACAAGCCTAAATTTAATTAACTTTTTACTTAGTCACTTTAAAAAAGTATTTTGTCCACTATCTTTTAACAATATGTGTTTTATTTAGCTAAAAATAAATTCTAAAAATTTGGTTTACTTGCTATCAATTTCTTATCCTCTTTTGTACTTAAGCTTCATTCGATTCACGAATAATTTTATTACATAATGCATTTTTAAAATTTATCCCCAATATCATAAATAAATGAAAATTATTTTAGCTTCAATGAACCTTCATTTTAACCTACAAATTTGAGTTTGATTAAATCAATCTTTCTAAATTACTCTAAACAATTTCCAAATTATACCACCCATCACATTCGATACAAAGCTATGAATAAATAAGTTTATCATGAAAATTATGTATGTTGAGGTTAGTTTATTTATTATATTTAAAAACAATCATTCAAATTCTCTTGATTTGTATGTATACACAATTACAAATAATGATTTGAATTCACTTGATATATGTATTAATGATTTACTATCGTTTTAGATTGGGGAACTTGGAAGTCTAGAATCTAATAAGTGAATTTATGTTTAAAACCCACTAATTAAATAGATAGAATTTTAATTTTTTTGAGTGTTTACATAAACTAAATAGAAAAAAATATTCAATTTTTCTGTTAAAATATAAATTATTTGAGTTTTTATATAAACTTTACATATATAAAAAAATATTCATTTTTATTTTAAAAGAAGTATCTTTTATTGGAGTATTTTTGCAACAAGTGGTCCAATTGCTAGTAGATAATAGGTATCGAGATGAGGGTGGACAACGCTATGGAAAAGTGCAGATGTATGGAATGGTGACAAATAGGAATGTGTGTGCGCACGTGTTCGCAAATCAAGCATGTAATATGAGCGTGTATACATTTGAAAAGGAAGAGTGAGGCATGTGTTTCCTTGGTCAAGAAGGCAACATCAACAATAAGTAGAAAACACGTGGATAACATTGGGAATACACTTCCCATAACTCAACAAATTTGGAGCCATAAACACCCACACATGCATGTTTATTTCAACCGAACCCATCCCAGTGTACAAGTGGAGGAGAAGGGCCTCAGCTTGAATGGGTGTGGGCATGCAGAGGTTCGATCGAATGGTGTAGTTTTGAATGTCCTCTAGGAGATCTACACAGCATCTGAAAGTATGGAACACGTGGAAACATAGACATGACACACCATGCTTGCATGATAGACAAGTCTTTAAGCCTTTTCAAATAGCACCTCACCTAGTCTATGTCTTCTCTTTAAATGTAATGATTGTTGAATTGGAAAATTGGGTTTGTTGTTATGGCCTCGACGACTTTCAAGGAAATACAAATGATAGGTGAAAGCCAAAATCTGCCACGATTTCCAGTATCCTTCCAGCACTGCCAAATGAGAATTATTTATTAAAATGCCCGAAGGATATTTAGTCAAATTCCATGAGATGATAGAAGGCCCTACTAGCTTAGTAGATGGTGGATGTAAATGCCTCAAAGTGTTGTGGTTTCTTTAAAGATTTAAAGCCTTCACTATTTGACTTTATATCTAATTAAAACTTTGGTCGCCATACTTAGAAAGCAATTTTCTATGGCCCTACCCCAAACCACCATCTCCTCCACCATAAGGCCAACAACACACCCATTTTTTCATGTCTTACAATCGTTATAGTTTATGAGATCACATATCTTTCAAGCATTTTGTCGAACAATTCACATGCTTCCACTTTTTGCAGACATATTTTCTCCGGCACATCTACAAATTTGTGTTAAGACTTTGGTTCATTGTGATGTAAGTGAAATGATTTGCATTTATGGGAAACATGATTGGCCCTAAAAGGATGTATTCGTGGCACAATAGTCATAACAAAAATGTTGCTGAAAATTTGGTCCTTTTTGCATTATATTACAGTTTATATTTTGAGTTTATGAATGCATATCATATATGTAAGTAGAAAATCAATTCCACGAATCCCAAAGGTGCAAATTTAGATTTTTTTGCAAATTATGTGATATGACACTGTAAATTATTTCAAGGAAATTCACACTTAAGTTTATATTTTCAAATTTTTCTAAAGTTTAACTGATGTGTAACTAGAACCCATTTTGTAGATAAGATACTTGCACTACACTCTTTTGATAGAGAAGTTTTTTGTGGAATCCAAGTTCTTCATGTTCATCAAATTTGTAGTTTTCACAAGCAATGCACACCATGGCGAGTTGAATCTCAAAAATGAAGCCTCTTCAAACCGAGATGTATTTCTTAACTTTGTGGAGGGTAAATTTCTTTAGCTTCCATGTATTGTGATGGGCACGTGCAACAATTTTTCAAACACATCTGCTCCGGCTACTGCCCAAACCAGCATCAACACCAAAGCTGAAACTAAGCCTGCCTCACTCAACATCGCACCACAACCAGAATCTGTAGCTCCATTTTCTGCATAGGCAGGTAGCATGTTACCGAAGGTGAACTGATCAAATTAGATACCTGTTGGTTGTATCCCGTGAAATTTAGTTGTGATACCTGTTTGGAAAACGTTATACTCATTACAAAATAGATGCAAATATGTAGTTATGGGATTGGGAAACCAACAGAATCTTGTTCGAATTGATCATAACATTATTCCACCCCTTAAATCTCTCATTAAATCAGTACCTGAAAAAACGTTGGTTAGCTTCCTTAGTTGATGATTAAGTAAAATTTAGCTCTTGGTTATTTATGTCAAACTAAAGTTTCCCATACAAATATTCTGTCAAATTCCTGCCACTAAAAAAGTATGGCGATAATTATTGTCCATTACAGGCATCCTATGGTTAACCATTGATGAAATATAACGACATTAATGTATTCCTCTCAGAAACTCATTTTGAATTTTTATGATGCGAGAAAGAGATACCATGGCCGAGCCATTTTTCAAAGGCTTTTTAGTTGCATTCGGCCAAAAAAAAAATTTCTCTCCACATTTTCTAATGTTTTTAATAACATATGCATGCCACTGTCTTCATAGCAACCACCTGGATGCCTCTCCCTTCAATACTTTGTAATGTCTTTATCTTTATAACTATCGTCTAAATGCCTCAATGTTTCCAACTAGGTAATACTTTCACACCCTTGTTTATTCATTTCTTTTGTGCATTATATTTTTTGAACATCAAATTATTTTTTAAGGCTTTTATTATCTTTGTTGATTTTCGGGGTGTTATGTCCCCCCCCACCCCGGAAAAATCGATCAAACACGACCATGCACAGAAGAAAATCTAAGGGTCGGCTCAGTATTGCGAGCCCACATTTCAAATCCAACAGTCGGGTTACGGTGCAAGCTCAACAATGGAGGAGCAGGGTCGGCAAAGGAATCAAACAACGTCAAAGGATGCCAGAGGCTTGCAGGAGAAGATTGAAGAAAAGGGCTCAAAGTTTTCGGGCTTCGCATACGAGTCGAATCGGGGCCGAACAACAAACTCGCAGAAGGTGCCACGTGTCAACTCGGCACAATTCCAAAAGGCGCAACCAAAACAGGGACCCCAAATGAGTGCCATCCCTCCATGTGGTCAAAGCCTCAAAAGGTTGAATCGGCAGTTGAAAAGTCTAAGGCTAGCGGAAAGAACCACGTGTCAACTCGGTGTAACTTTAGAGGTGAAATACAAAGCGGGTTCCCAAATGAGCGTGGGCTTGCCACGTGGTCAGAGTCCAAATGGGGGCAGAGACGGCCATTGAATCGAAAAAGTATAGAGCAAAGTCGCGGAAGGTGCCATGTGCCTCAACGACGCAATTCCAAGGGCAGAATCCAAAACAGAGGCCCAAATAAGCGTAGGCTCACCACGTAGTTAAGGATCGAGAGAGGAGCAAGCCCAAATCGGTTAAGTATAAAAGGACCAACAAAAGCGTCCACGTGTCATCACGGCACACCTTCAAGAGTCAAAACAAAAGGCGGTTCCCCATACAAGCGCCAACTTTCCAAGTGTCCTAGGTCCGAAAAGGAAATAGAGCTGGCAGTTGAAAAGTCTCAGGCTAGCTGACAGCACCTTGTGTCTCATCGGCGCAACTTCAAAGGCGTGGCCCAAAGAGAGACCCTGCACTAGCGCCAACCCTTCACGTGTCCAAGGTCCGAAAAGGGGACACCGGCCATTGAAAAGTCCAAGCTCGGGACAGGTCGGCAGAAGAACCATGTGTCAACTCGGCGTAACTTTAGAGGTGAAATATATAGCAGGTTCCCAAATGAGTGTGAGCTCGCCACGTGGTCAAAGTCCAAATGGGGCAGAGCAGAAGCGGAGTCCCAAATGTGCGCTGAGCCTCCACGTGTCCCGAGTCATACATAAAACCTCTGCCAAATAGAGGGACTTAGTCAAAACACAAACTTACAAAGCAAGGCCGCAAAGGGACACGTGGCCATCTTTCGAGTCAAAGCCAGGAAGGCGGGTTGTCGAAGGAACTTTGAAATTTTAAATTTTGTTTTGAAAAGTGTAAAAGTATAAAAGTAAGCCACACCTCCGCTGATGCCCAGAGAAGCCACATGTCAGGCCTAAATTACATGCGAGGAGGCGGGCCTTGGAAGGATTTTTTTGCCAAAACGGGTCGGCGGGCCTAGGGAAGACTTTTCGCCAAAGGGGAAGATTGTGGACCGGTGGGGTGGCGAGAGATATTTTGGCATTTTGCACTTTTCGCAAAAGGCACAAGTTATAATTGCGGGCCTGCGCGCGGGAAGGATTTCTTTTGCTAAGTGGAAAATGTGGGTCGGCGGGCTCAAGGATGAGAAATGCAAAATGTGAAGTTGCGGGCTTATGGGGCTGCGAGGAGTTTTTGCACTTTTGTAATTTTTTCGCAAAAGGCGATAAGTGAATTTCGGGCCCATAGATCCGTTTTGCAAAATTGGTTTTTTCGCCATTTTTGTACGGATTTGATTCAAATATTCAAATGGGCATAACTTTCGATCTAGTGCTCGAAATTCAAAAAAATTGGTATCGTTGGAAAGGTCTCAACCTCCTCTACGCAATGGAAGCATAAATTATTATTTTTAGCAGGCTTTGATGGGTGAAAATCTGGAAAAATTCTTTCAATCCATTAATACGGGATCCGATTGCTTCAACTACCCATATTTGATTTGATTTGCCATCTTTCCTTCTCCAACACGCCAAACAGACATGGGGAACTAGAATTGATAGATTATAGGTGGATTTGCAAGGCATTAATGGTTGGTGGTTGAGCTTTCAGAGTAGAGTCCGAGTTTTCTTCTTTCTCTCTCGCCTCGACATTCTATATATTGTAAACACTTCTCATTTGAGAGGGGGAACATTTTGGGTGTGGGGAAACTCTGTAAAATTTGTTTCCCAACTCCATTTGAGTTGTAAGCCTTCTCCTACGCCGGCAAGCGTATTTGTGCCTCTGAGCATAAATGCAATGATCTGTGCACCTTCTAGAGCAATAAACTCATGATTTTGTGGCGTTCTTCAACCCTTTCTCATGTTTTATTGTTTCTCCATGCCTCTCCCTTTCAGATCTATTTTCTAAGCATATATTTCACGTTTGCAGGTGCGGGATGTCATGTTTCATGGAGTTTTAATGAAGGATTAGGACCTAGGTCTGTGTCACTTCTATCTGACCTCCCTCATCTCCCTTTTCCCTGTTTCATCCTCCCTCCGCAAATTATCTCGCTTCTTTCCTTTTCTAGTGTATCACCACTTTAGTGTAGGCTTTGTTTTTATGCATTTCTCTCTCTCCCTGTCTCCTTGGAAGGTTAGATTAGGATTAAATAGTTTTCTGCACTAGAGTAGCTTGCGGCAGGTAGTTTAGGAAGAAGAAGTCACTTTCTCGGAGGGCCATCTCAAGTTCGCAAGTCCCACATCTTGAGAGATGGTCCAATGTTGTGTAGTCACACCGAATGCCCCACTCAGATCCGAGGCCATTCGGGGGTGTTGTGATTTTGCTACAACAGTTTTGGCACGCCGAATGGGACATGTTTAAACCACCTTACCAATTCATTTCATCAAGTTAATGTGTTCATGGTGAGATTTAGCCTTTGGAGGCACATGCAAAGCACATATGGCGACTCCATCTGGTCAACAACCCATTCTCTGAGTTGCAGACTTTCCTTCCATCCCTTTCCACCCATTCTTCTTTCCACATCTTCCATTTTCTTCCATTCATGAAGTTGTGCAGTCATGACTACTTTCTTGTCATGGAATTCTCATTTGCAATAACAAAACTATTTATCTCCATCCCCACAGTTTCAAAATCCTCCTCCAAATCAGTTTTATAAGCCCCATTATCCCGAAAATGCATACAACCCACTTTTTTCTAACATAAATGTTTATGAAGAACAAGTTTATGCAGACGATGGTGGAAACTCCTTGGCCGAAAGCTGATTTTAAGAGGCATGTGCAAAAGATGGAGATGGACATGATGTGCAGCTAAGATTCAAGTGCTTCATGGTGGCAAATTGAAGTTGGCTACAAGGCCCCTTTTCCATAGGTCAGCCATGTACCAGGCTGGTTTAGTACCCAACGGAAGCTGCACCTCATCACTTAGATGTTGCCCCAGATTACAGAGTGGGCGGATGGAATGGAGGCTCAAAAATCTAGCGCGCCTTCTATCCCTCTTGTGTCCATCCTCCCATTTTCTTCCAAGTCCCCTCTGCCTAGTTGTACCATAAATGAACAGCCCCTACCAACGTGCCTTCCCGACCAAGCGTCATCATGTTCGACGACTGCATGACAATTGAAGAATGGCGTGACTCATGCGACTCCGAACTGGGAAGAGGAAATCATATGGGCGCCTGTTCTAGAGAAAAATCAATTAGCACCAAAGGACACATTTCTGGAGGAGAACCATGCAATTTCAGAGGCTCCAAGTGCAGAGCAAGCCACAGAAGAACCTTCAATTCTTCCTCCCACTTCACCCCCTTCAAGCTATAATATCGAAGAAGAGTTTGAGCTTTCAAAATTCATGTTTGAAGATGAGGGGAACCATGGTGAGCAAATTGCAAATCCAGAAGGACACCATGGAGGAGGTCGAATACACCCAGCAGGACAACGAGGAGGCAGATTATCTGTCTGACTTGGAGGATTGTCTTGATGGAAATGATCCCGAGGAGATCACATCATTTGCTCCTACATCATCCACCTTCCAAGCACATGAGTCCGCTGCCATGGAGGAGAGTGTTCAAGGAAAGAAACATGTGTCTCACAACGGCCCTCTAGAACCAAGGTTGGAGGATCATGATCTTCCATGTTCTTCTCAGAAGGAGGACGGAAAAAGGCACGAGGATTCCATCTCTCCCACACCATCCACTCAAGAAGGTCCGCAAGAAGATTCCATTATTGGAGTTGAATTTCATAACAAGGGCACATTCAAAGGACCAAACCATGCCCTATCAGTACTTGGCTTCATTGGAGCAAAGGGAGAAGCCAAAACCAATCATGCCCACTTCAGGGCATGAGGATGAGTATCAAAGCACCAAGGGTCACCATCAACACCTCCTAGGAGTCCAATACCAATCAACTTGAGGAGGTATTTTTGATTGATGTTCATACCTTGATGATTTGGGTGGAGGATCGGCTTATAGTCAGTTTTCACTCATACAAGCAGCCATATTCAGTGTCAAATCATTTGCATGGCTGCCCTTTTTGAGAAAGGGAAACTACTTCTCCTGTCAGTTGCAGGATTTGTTTGAGTTCCCTTTTGCTCTCGATTAGCGTAGAATAGGTAGGTTTTCTTTCAACAGAAGAAGTTCTTTTGCACACTCTACATTTCTTATTTTAGGCATGTATGATTTAACCTTTGTACATAAGTTTTATTCATATTGCTCTCGGAGGTAAAGAGGCCAAACCCTTCAGTATTAGTTGCAGGGAGACCCGTAGTTGCCTGTAATGGTTGTTAATTTCAAAATCAATACAAATACAGAGTAACTAAAATTAGTTTTCGAGGGAGTACATTTCCAAGAGAGACAAGTGAAAGCCCCAAGTCAATACAATTTTCTACTCTCAGAATCTCATCTCCATGATTTTCTTGAAAAAATTGAGAGTGCGAAACAGCGGGGCAGGTTTAGGGTCACCAAGTACAAGAAGTCAGACTTACGGTTCAGGGACAAGATCAGTACCGGGATCTCATTCATGAATCCATGCCCAATGAATGCAACAAGGTTATTGGTCTCTTCATGTAGTAGGTAGATGTCCCCGTGAGACGCCAAACTGTTATCCCAATTTTGCCCCCTAGCAAAATTGATCAAACACGACCCCATGACGAAAAAAATCGGAAGGTTTGGTTCAGTCATGCGAGCCCACATTCCAAATTCCAAATCTAAGGTGTAGTGCCCACTTCCCTTCGACACATTTTGATATTGATTATGACACTGTTGACTATATTTATGGACATTTTGATTTTGATTCATATATGATGCATGTGGATTATTAGAGACATTTTATATTGATGTTGATACACTGCTTGGCATGGTTATATATATGGTTTTCTTGTACATGTGATATTTTGTCATATTGAGTAAACCTAGAAAATTGAACTAATCTTGTGATCATATGGTTATTGATGAAATTGTAAATGATATTGTTACTTGCCTAGATGATGTTGTGATTCATATATAGATGATTTTGGAAGTTATATTTTGTATTTATTTTGGATGTTCTGATGCGGCCACGAGGCCGAAGGAGGTATTTGTGTCTCCCCACCGAAGACGCTTTCCCACTTTGTCACTATGGGTCCGACAAGTGGCTTCTTCTTGGCGCAGAGCGCGGGTTATTTTTAACCTTCGCGCTTTTTGACGTAAAATGCTAATATTTCTAAGTTTTCCCCAACGGTTCGCTTCCCCGCTATAAACTTTGGGCATGACACGTGACGTCCCTGGGCGTCGGTGGAGGCACGGGGGTTTTTGAATCTTTTTTCCCTTTCAAACAAAAATAATTAAAATCCAAATTACCTCTCGACGACCCGCCTTTCCGCGTGGGCAAAAAAACATGCCACATGTCCCTTGGCTTGGGAAAATTTTCTTCCCTAGGCTCGCCGGTCCGTCCTTGGGAAAAATTTCTTCCCCAAGCCCGCAGGTCCACCTTTGGGAAATATTTCTTTCTCGGGCCCGCAGGCCTGCCTTTGAGAAAATTTTCTTCCCCAGGCCTGCAGGCCCACTTTTGGGAAAAAAATTTTCCCAAGGCCCGTCGACCCGTAACTTGAGAAATATGAGGAGTTAGGAGGACTTCTTTATATCATTGAAAAGGGGAAGATATTTCCTATCTAACGAAACTATTTTTTGGGAACCTTAAGTGCATTAAATATGTGAAAAATCAGGTTGAAGTGTAAAGATAAGTTTAAGAGTGGGTAAGTGGGAAATTACCCCTTTTTAACTTACATATGTAACTCTAGAGCGAGGTTGACCTTTTTGAAGGGTCATGCTAGGGGATAAAAGAATGTTTTCTATTCCATGTAAATAAGAACCTTGGTTATTGTTTAGACCTAGTGAAATTAAAAACCTTGGGAATTTAATTTCTTGGGCCCTTTGACCCTCTAAAATTAATTAAGGAACATTTGAACATAGTGTTAATTTAAATTTTTTTAGTAAATTAACACCTAAGAGAAATTTATCTTTTTTGGATTAATTATACTCGCTAATTTTATAATGTGGATTTAATGGTTATTACAACGGGAAATTTCATTTATTAAATTTTAATTGACTTCGAATCTTTGTTGTGACAACTGTTGCTTGAAGCCTGGTTGTGGTCACGTTTTTCAAAGAAAAAAATTTATTCCATAATTTTTTCTATCTAAACCTAGGTTGTTCTTGGGTCTTGAGTGGTCATTTTAGCGGGTGTTACACTTGGTATCAAATCCGTGGGTTCAAAGCTTGAACCCTTGGGCACACTAGAAAACTTGAGACATGAACACTAAACCTAGTGCAATATTAAACCTAGCACACTTTTAAATCTAGAAAACAAATTTGTTTGAAAATTACATATTTTAGTAAATATGGAAAACTGAATAAAACCTAGAATAACAAACTAACTCTCACCTTGGTCTATGCAAGAAGCGCGGACAAGACGAGGGGTCCTTTCACATAGACATAAACTTGCCACCTCCAGATCATATTGTAGCAACCATCCTACCTCATATTTTATAGACGCTTCAGGATGTTAATGCCACTTTACACGGAGGGTCCGTAGGAGGATGGTCAGCCAGACATGATAGGGAGCCATCCATTGAGGCTCATGCATCTCCTCTAACACAGCGAGGAGCATAGATGAGAGAACTCCTGCATGGAGTCAGGAAGAGCAGAGTCACTGCAGAGGGGACAGGGAGACCGGATTTCTGGACACAGGGATAGGTCTCGGAGCCCTAGGCTTAGAGATGAGCATGCAGAGAGGCCTAGCGGTCGCCAGACTACAGCTGCAGACCATATCAGGGAGATCCTGAAGCTACAGCTATCTCATTATTTTGGTGACATTGATGGATTTCAAGCAGATCCTGGGTTGGTGAGCTTGAGCGGGTGCTTTAAGCTTTGCCCTTGTTCTAGCAACACGAAAGCTTGTGTTGCGATCCATCTTCTGAGGGATGGAGTCGATGTCTGGTGGAGGACCAAGGAGCAGAAGCTCCACGTTGATTCAGAGACGGTTACCTGGGAGCTCTTTGAGGAGCGGTTCAGGAGAAAGTACTTATCACAGAGGTTCATACAATAGAGTATAGATGAGTTTCACGACCTCCGACAGGCATCTTTGACAGTAGCTAAGTATGAGAGTCAATTTATGGATCTACTCCAGTATGTCGACTACATGTAGGATGAACAGTTCATATCCACGAGATATATCCAGGGACCTAAATATAGATTTGGGTGGTGCGGTGCGTATCCATTGTCTGTAGACATTAGCTAAGGCCGTTGAGAAGGCCTATATAGCAGAGGAGACTGGGGGAAAACACAGCAGGAAAAAGACAGGGTTCGAAGCCACATCCAGTAGATGGGACAATAGGTTGAGGGGGTCAGCTCCTCCTCCTCGTGGTGGGCAGGGTTTAACACAGTCGTCTTTTAGGCCGCAGTAGCATCAGCAGCAGACCCACCCACCATACAGGCCTCCACAGAGATTCAATGCACAAAGGGGGCGGAGTATGGGGCCTCCTCCTAGGGGTCCCATTAAGACACATGGTGCACCGAGACCTCAGTCAGCAGGAGCTCATCAGTAGAGACCTCAGCAGTCCATAGCTGGATCATTAGGATCAAGACATGAGACCTCAGAGTAGGCTGCAGAGCTGCTACTCATGGGAGAGGACCGAGCAGTTGTTATGATTGTGGTGTTGTGGGAAATTTTTAGAGAGAGTGCCCACATAACCCTAGTAACAAGGGTAAGATGTAAAACTCAGAGCCTACTATTGGTGACATGGGGCACAGTCATCGGATATATGTAGTGGTCGAGAACCACCAGGCCGAGCAACAGAGTATAGTGATTGAGACGACATGTAGCATTGGTGGTGTTCCTACCTTCATTCTGTTTGATTCTGGTTCTTCTGATTCTTTTATTGCACCGTATTTAGTAGAGCGATGCAGGATGGTGGCAGTTAGGCAAGGTCTTAGTTGGGATGTCGAGATGGCTTCTAGAACCAAGGTCTCAGTAGACTCTTTAGTTAAGGAGTGTGTAATGGATTTGGGACCCTTCACCACTACCTTGGATCTTCGTATCCTTCCGTTGGGTTCGTATGGAGTCATCTTGGGCATGGACTGGTTGTCTCGCACATAGAGCTGTGGTAGATTGTTACCATAAAATTTTCTCATGTGCATATGATCTAGGAGTTGATTCAATAATAGTAGGGGTTAGGAGACCTGTTTTCATTCGCACCATCTCCACCATGTAACTTAAGCATTGTATGCGACGGGGTTGTCGGATGTATGTTGTCTGATTAGTGATCAATCGAGAGGATGATTCTAGTGGACCATCGCTTAATGACCATCCCATCTTGAGGGAGTTTTCGAATGTCTTTCCAGGGATCTACCGGGGTTACCACCCCCATGTGAGATAGATTTTCACATAGATCTGGTTCCAGGAGTAGAGCCTATCTCACAAGCACCTTATCGGATGACTACCCCGAGCTCTGCGAGCTCAAGTTACATCTTGAGGGCCTTTTGGAGAAAGGCCTAATCCATCCTAGTGTATCCCCTTAGGGTGCACCGGTGATTTTTGTAAAGAAGAAGGACGGATCTTTGTGGTTGTGTATTGATTACGCCAGCTTAACAATGTAACGATCAAGAATCGTTACCCCCTTCCTTGCGCATTGATGGTTTATTTAATCAGTTGAAAGGGGCCACAATTTTCTCTAAGATATACCTTAAGTTTGGTTATCATCAGTTGAGGATTACAGAGGCAGACATTCATAAGACCGCCTTCCGTACGAGATATGGCCACTACGAGTTCACAATGGTGCCTTTTGGTTTGACGAATTCCCCCACATTGTTCATGAGCTTGATGAATGGAGTGTTCAGAACATTCTTAGATCACTTTGTGCTCATCTTCCTTGATGAAATTTTTGATTTACTCACGTACGCATGAGGAGCACGAGGGGCACCTTCGTCAAGTTCTTGTGTCCTCGTGAACATCAACTTTAAACACGGAGAAGTGTGCGTTCTTTCAGACATAGGTGCAGGATTTGGGCCACATCATTTCTGGGGAAGGTATCGCAGTTGATCCTTCCAATATTCGAGCTATTATGGATTAGACAACACCCACTAGTGTGATAGAGGTGCACAACTTCATAGGCTTGGCAGGATATTATAGGAGATTTGTTTAGGACTTCTCTCGGGTTACGCACCCCATCACTTCCCTTCAGCGGAAATGGAAGAATTTTGTTTGGTCAGACAAATGCGAGAAGGCCTTCAAGACACTGAAGGAATGCCTCACGACAGTTCCTATTCTTGCAGTGCCAAATCCGTCAGGGTGAGTTTTTCGTATGCACGGATGCATCTTTGGAAGGACTTGGAGGTGTGTTGATGCAAGAGGGCAGAGTAGTTGCCTTTGAGTCTCGCAAACTCAAATATTATGAGCTCAACTATCTGACTCATGATTTTGAGCTTTTGGCAGTTGTGCACGCCTTAGTTCGATGGAGACATTTCCTTCTTGGCTGGAGATTCACACTCAGGACTGATCACTTGAGTCTTTGCCACCTTTTCATGAAGCCCAATCTCAATGCTCGTCAGCGACGTTGGATGGAGTTGTTTTGTGAGTATGATATGGAGATAAAACATGTGAAGGGGAAGGAGAATGTGGTTACAGACACTCTTAGCAGGAGGAGACATGTGGTTATGACCACCTCAATGAGCACATATTTGTGGAGCAGGATTCTACAAAGAACTTCCTCACGACAGCTTCTACATTGCAGCTAGAGTAGAGATCGAGTCTCAGAGACCCCTTGAGGGGAAGTTTGATGGATTTTCATTGGAGGTAGATGGACTTCTCAACACAGAGGCCGGATTTATGTTCCCAGAAATGGAAGCTTGAGGCAAGACATCTTGATAGAGGCACATCGTGCACCCTATTCAACCCATCCTAGGGTGAAGAAGATGCACGCCACTTTGAGACAATTGTATCACTGGAGGGGACTTCATAGAGACGTGGTTCAGTTTGTATCACACTGTTTAGAGTGTCAGAAAGTGAAGCTCGAGCATCAACATCCATATGGCCTTCTCTTTCGTCATGCTATATCGGAATAGAAATGGGACACCATTTCCATGGACTTCGTTGTTGGGCTACCGATGTCAAGATACCACCACGACGCCATCATGGTCACGGTGGATGAATTTAAAAAAGTGGCTCATTTTTTTCCGGTGAAGACCACCTATACAGCTAGTGCACTGGCATGGGTATACCTAGATGAGACTGTCAGATTGCATGGGATTCTACGGAAGATTATTTGTGACTGCGATCCTCTGTATACTTCCAACTTTTGGGCTACCATGCAACATGCCCTCAAAACGAAGATCAATTTTAGCACGGCGTATCACCCTAAGATAGATGGACAGACCAAGTGGGTGAATAAGATCTTAAAGGACATGATTAGGATGTATGTTATGGATCACTAGTCGAGATTAGAGGAGTATTTGTACTTGGTGGAGTTTTCCTACAATAATAGTTTTCATAGTTTGATAGGCATGACTCCTTTCCAGGAACTATATGGTAGAGGGTGCATGACACCTCTTAGTCGGGACAGGTTAGAGGACATGGTTTCTCTTGAGCCATCTTTATTGCAGGACATGGAGCAGCATGTCGTTTTGATCAGATAGAGACTGCAACAACCACAAGACAAACAAAAGAAGTATGTAGATCAACATAGGACCGACTGTAGTTTTGATGTGGGCATGAAGGTTTTATTTTGTGTCAGGCCACATAAGAGCCCTATCCATTACGAAAAGGTTCTAAGTTAGCTCCTAGATTCATAGGCCCCTTTGAGATCTTGGAGCGTATCAGTCCTTTGGCCTACCACCTAGCTTGTCTCACATTCATGATGTGTTTCATGTTTCAATACTTAGGAGATATATTACAGATCCTTCTCATGTGCTAGATTGGACCTCATTGCAGGTGCAGGATCAGGGGCAGGTGATGGTGGAGCCCATCCACATTATAGAGCACATGACCCTGGGCCTTCGAGGAAGAGAGATTGACCAGGTTCGAGTATAGTGGGACAGATATGATGAGACCGCAGGCTACATGGGAGGATGCTACATTGTTACGAGTTTAGTTTCGACACATGTTCCAGTGACTTCCCAGAGGAAGTCGAGTCTAAGGGGAGCAACATGTAGTGCCCACCTCCCTTCGACAACTTTTGATATTGATTATGACACTGTTGACTATATTTATGGACATTACTGTAGCTTTTGAGTTGGTATGATGTTATACATTAGAGATCAGGGACTATAGTTGATTTTGATTCATATATAATGCATGTGGATTATTAAAGACATTTTATATTGATGTTGATACACTACTTGACATGGTTATATATATGGTTTTTTTGTACATGTGATATTTTGCATATTGAGTAAACCTAGAAAATTGAACTAATCTTATGATCATATGGTTATTGATAAAATTGTAAATGATATTGTTACTTGCCTAGATGATGTTGTGATTCATATATAGATGATTTTGAAGTTATATTTTATATTTATTTTGGATTTTCTAATGCGGTCACGAGGCCGAAGGAGGTATTTGTGTTTTGCAGGTAAACATGTCACAACAAACATCGGGGATTGGAGACCAACCACATTGGAATTCTAGATGAATTCAACAAG
Organism: Taxus wallichiana var. yunnanensis; assembly: GCA_018340775.1. Lineage (NCBI taxonomy): Eukaryota > Viridiplantae > Streptophyta > Pinopsida > Cupressales > Taxaceae > Taxus > Taxus wallichiana. The sequence goes on along the minus strand of CM031239.1, from coordinate 333,517,748 downwards.
GGTCACCATGACAAATTGTATTTTAAGGTGGACACCCATTTCCCCATTGGGAGGTATAAGCAGCTTCCCCCAAAGGTCTTGCTCCTTTGGCTTGTGCATGATGAAGCCTGAGTATTGTTTGTTGTTCTTCCGGTGGCTGCACACTGCAGTATGTATTTGGATTGCATTATGTTTGTGAAAATTATTTTTGTTTTGTGGAAGCTTGTTTGTTGCCATGAGTTGGAATACATTTCTTATATCTTTGTGGTTGGGGCTCGAGGGCCAATGAGGAGGACGACTTCTCCTTTTCATTGGAATTCTTGGTTGGGTGGAGAGCGTTGTCTCTTCTCCTTTTTTTTTTGATCAAAAGCTATATGGTGGATCTTCTTGTTGTTGTTCTAGAGCTGAGGATGAAGACAAATTTTGCAGTCCCCTTGGGGTTTCCTTGTTGTAAAAAAATCCCACTTCAAGTGGATGACATTGTAATATTATTTGTGGTGGAAATTTGCTTTGTTTTGGAAATGGAATCTACATTCGAATGTGAAAGATGTATATTCTGTAAGTTGTATTTGATGAATGAAAAAGGAAGTTGTAAAAGAATTATTGGAGTTCAATAGAAGTTGTTTTAATTACCACAAATGGTATGGTTTTCATTTGAAATCTATGTTTGAAATATATTGTGAAATCTCTGTTTGAAAATTGAAAAAGAAATATGTATGAAGAAATATTACATTTCTCTGTTTCATTCGAAATGCATGTTTTGAAAGTAGAACTATATTTTGGGTTTTCACGCATGGATTGAAGTAAAGTTAAACTTTGTAAATTAGATTTGAATGAATTTAAATATTTAGAGGATGATCACAAAAAGTGGACCCATTTGAGTTTAAGCATGATTTCTATTTTTGATTCATTGTAAAAAAAAATTGAAATTATTGTCAGAAAAACATACAGAGTACCCTGCAACAATGAAAGACAAATTGAAACATAAATTACAAGCTAAGGAAGATCAAAAATGCATTTCATATTAGTTTTGTTACCCTTGAAATTTACTTAGAACTTCATTAATCGAGCTCGAGGCAGAAAAATGTCTTGCAGAGAAAAGAGAAAAGAGTTTTGTTTTAACAATTGAACCCTGCAATCCATTCAAATTTGGTCAAGTGCAACTCCCCATGTCTGTTTGGCAAGTTGAAGAAGAAAGAATGGCGGATCAATCAAGTTTGGTTATTAAGAAGGTTTAATTCACGTTTTAATGGCAGGAAAGATGTTTTCTTAAAAATCACCCACCTAAGTTTTCAAAAATGAAAATTTAAGGTTCTTATGCAAAGAGAAGTTCTAGCCCTTTCCAAAAAGTACTCTTTTGCCAAAATACGAACTTCCAGTTGAAAGTTATGGCCTTCTGAAGTTTTTACTTTGCTTAGTTTGGAAAAACAAAGGAGAGGGAAATGTTTGTAAATCAGACCCGTGGGCCCGAAAATTACTTAGGGAATTTTTTTGCAAAAAAAGCAAAAGTCACAAATTCCTCAGCTACCCGCAACCCCGCCAATTCGCTTTTGGGAAAACGCCTCGTGGGTTCGCAGGCCCACACTTTCAAACTTTACCTTTTAGGAAAAGGGCAAAAAAATCTTAAGTCTCCTCGTCGGTGCGCTTCCCCGCCTATCATTGTGGGTCTGAACTGTGGCTTCTTCAGGTGTCGGCGGAGGCGTGGGTTGTTTTTAACCTTCGCGCTTTTAACGCAAAATGCTAATATTTCTAAGTTTTCCCCGAAAGTCCGCTTCCCCACTGGAAACTTTGGGCATGACACATGGCGTCCTTGGGCGTTGTGGAGGCACATGGATTTTTGAATCTTTTTTCCCTTTCAAACAAAAAGAGTTAAAATCCAAATTACCTCTCGATGACCCGCCTTCCGTGTGGGCTTAAAACGTGCCACGTGTCCCTTACGGCTTGGGAAAATTTTCTTCCCCATGCTTGTCGGTTCGCCCTTAGGAAAAATTTCTTTCCCGGGCCAACATGTCCGCCTTTGGGAAATATTTCTTCCTTGGGCCCATGAGACCCACCTTTTGAAAAAAATCTTCCCTAGGCCCACAGGCCCGCTTTTGGGAAAAATTTCCTCAAAAGGCCCGTCGACCTGTAACTTGAGAAATATGAGGAGTTAGGAGGAATTTTTTATATCATTGAAAAGGGGAAGAAATTTCCTATCTAACAAAAATATTTTCTAGGAACCTTAAGTGTGTTAAATATGTGAAAAATCAAGTTGAAGTGTAAAGATAAGTGTAAGAGTGGGTAAGTGGGAAATTACCCCTTTTAACTCACATGTGTAACTCTAGAGCATGGTTTGACCTTTTTTAAAGGTCACGCTAGGGGATAAGAGAATGTTTTCTATCCCATATAAATAAGAACCTTGGTTATTGTTTAGACCTAGTGAAATTAAAAACCTTGGGCATTTAATTGCTTGGGCCCCTTTGACCCTCTAAAATTAATTAAGGAACATTTGAACATAGTGTTAATTTAATTCTTTTTTTATTAAATTAACACCTAAGAGAAATTTAGCTTTTTTTTGGATTAATTATACTCGTTAATTTTGTAATGTGGATCTAATGGTTGTTATAACGGGAAATTTCATTTATTAAATTTTAATTGACTTTGAATCTTTCTGTGTGCATTTATTGCTTGAAGCTTTCAAGTTGTGGTCACGCTTTTCAAAGATAAATAAATAAAAAATATTCCATAATTTTTTCTATCTAAACCTAGGTTGTTCTTAGGTCTCGAGTGGTCATTTTAGCAGGTGTTTCATGAGGGGTAGGCAGGCTCTACAATGGAGGAGCAAGGTCGACAGATGGGTCTGAACAACGTTAAAGGAGATCAGAGCTCAACATGAGAAGATTGAAGTCAAAAGTGGCTCGAAGTTTTCGGACTTCATCGCATACGAGTCGACTCGGGGCTGAACAACAGACTCGAGGAAGGCGCCATGTGTCAGCTCGGCGTAATTCCAAAAGGCACATCAAAAAGGCAAGTCCCATATGTGCACCATCCTTCCACGTGGTCAGAGCCTCAAAAGGTTGAATCGGTCATTAAAAGGTCTAAGGCTAGTAAAAAGAACCACGTGTCAGCTCGACGTAACTTCAAAGGCACAACCCAAAGAGAGACCCTGAAGTTGCACCAACCCTCCACGTGTCCTAGGCCTCGAAAAGGTCTCATCGATAGTTGAAAATTCGCAGAACCGCAGAAGCCTCCACGTGCCTCATCGACACAATTCCAAGGGAAGAATCCAAAACGAAGACCCCAAACAAGTGCAATCTCACCACATGGTCAAAGTCAAAAAGGGGGGCAGAGCCATCTGTTGAATCGGCTAAGTATAGAAGGATCAGCAGAAGCCTCCATGCGTCATCTCGATGCATCTTCAAAGGAAAAATCTGGAGGCGGTCCCCAAACATGCGCCATCTCTCCACGTGTCCAATCGATGAACCTCCAGAGGTCAGGTCCAAACAAGGTCTCCAAATTAGCGCTAGCTCTCCATGTGTCTAGGGTCCAACAAAATTCAAATGGGTAGCGGGCCCAAATTGGTTAAGTATAAAAGGACCAACAGAAGCCCTCCACGTGTCTCAACGATGCACCTTCAAGGGTCGAAGCCAAAGGTGAACCCCCAAATGAGCGTGAAGCTTCCACTTGTCCTAGGTCCGAAAAGGAAATCGAGCCAGCAGTTGAAAAGTCTCAGGCCGGCGGAAGGAGCCACGTGTCTCATTGGCGCATCTTCAAAGGCATGGCCCAAAGAAAGACCTTGAACTAGCGCCAGCCCTCCACGTGTCTCAGGTCTAAAAAGGGGACATCGATCGTTGAAAACTCCAAGCTCGGGACAAGCCGAAGGAAGCCTCCACACGTCAGCTTGCCACACCTTCAAGATTAAAATCAAGAGCGGGTTCCCAAATGAGCGTGGGCTTGTCACGTGGTCAGAGTAAAAAATGGGGCAGAGCCGGTCGTTAAATCAGCTAAGTATAGAAGGATCGATGGAAGGAGCCATGTGTCTCTTCGGTGCTCTTTCAAGAGGCGAATCCATTTAGGTGGTCCCCAAACATGCGTCAGGCCTCCACGTGCCTCGTCGCGCAGCCTTCAAAAGTTAAATCTGGGGCCAGTTTCCAAATGAGCATGAAGTCTCCACGTGTCTCAGGTCAGGCAAAGTGTCTCCGCCAACAAGAAGGGACTTAGCCAAAACACAAAAATACATAGCAGGCCTGCAAAGGGACACATGGCCATGTTTCAGGTCAAAACGGGAAGGTGGGCCTTGGAAGAATTTTTTGCCAAAAGCGGGCCGGCGGACCTAGGAAGACTTTTCGCCAAAGGGGAAGATTGTGGACCAGCGGGGGCGGCGCGAGATATTTTAGCATTTTGCACTTTTCGCAAAAGGCACAAGTTATAATTGTGGGCCCACAAGCTGGGAAGGATTTCTTTTTCTAAGTGGAAAATGTGGGCTAGTGGGCCCGAGGATGACAAATGGAAAATGAGAAGGTTGCGGGCTTGCGAGGGCTTTTGGACAAAAGTGAATTTTAGGCCTGCAGGGCTGCGTGAGATTTTTTATAATTTTGCAATATCACAAAAGGTGTAAAGTGAATTTTGGGGCCATGGATCCATTTTGCAAAACTTCTTTTTCGTCATTTTTGTACGAATTCAATTCAAATATTCAAATGGGCATAACTTTCAATCTAGTGCTCAAAATTCAAAAAAATTGGTATCGTTGGAAAGGTATCGACCTCCTCTACACCATGGAAGCATAAATTATTATTTTAGCAGGCTTTGATGGGTAAAAATCTAGAAAAATCCTTTCAAGCCATTAATTCGGGATCCGATTGCTTCAACTACCCAGATCTGATCTGATTTGCCATCTTTCCTTCTCCAACACGCCAAACAGACATGGGGAACTAGAATTGACAAATTGTAGGTAGATTTTCAAGGCATTAATGGTTGGTGGTTGAGCTTTCAAAGAAGAGTCTTAGATTTCTTCTTTCTCTCTCGCCTCGACGTTCTATATATTGTAAACACTTCTCATTTGAGAGGGGAGACATTCTGGGTGTGGGGAAACTCTGTAAAATTTGTTTCCCAACTCCATTTGAGTTGTAAGCCTTCTCCTATGCCTGACAAGCGTATTTGTGCCTTTGAGTAGAAATGTAATGGTCTGTGCACCTTCTAGAGCAATAAACTCATGATTTTGTGGCGTTCTTCAACCCTTTCTCGTGTTTTATTGTTTCTCCATGCCTCTCCCTTTCATATCCATTTTCTATTCATATATTTCACATTTGCAGTGTGCGATGTCGTGTTTCATGGAGTTTTAATGGAGGATTATGACCTGGGTCTGTGTCACTTCTATCTGACCTCCCTCATCTTCCTTTTCTCTGTTTCATCCTCCTCAGCAAATTATCTCGCCTCTTTCCTTTTCTGGTGTATCACCGCTTTAGTGTAGGCTTTGTTTTTATGCATTTCTCTCTCTCTCTCTCTCTCTCTCTCTCTCTCTCTCTCTCTGTCTCTTGGAAAGTTAGATTAGGATTAGATAGTTTTCCTACACTAGAGTAGCTTATGGCAGGTAGTTTAGGAAGAAGAAGTCAGCTTTCTTCAGAGGGCCATCTCAAGTTCACAAGTCCCACATCTTAAGAGATGGTCCAATGTTCACAACCATACCGGATGCCCCACTCAGATCCGAGGCCATTTGGGGGTGCTGTGAATTTTCTACAACATAGGGTCTTCACCACATGGAGCATAAATACTCAAAATTGTCTTCAAGAAATTGTGACTTTGTTGTTATCAAGATTATATTAATAAAAAATTACAAACATTATATTTTTTTGGTGTGGGTTGCATTTTGTTAATTTTATTTAGGGTGAGGTATATTGTATCAGATGCTCCACGAATTCCTCTCAATTTAGGTCTCAACTAGCTTCTCGTCCCCACAACATCTAACGTCAGGTCACCCATCCTATATAGTTTCCCTCGATTAGAAGGGATAACAACACCAACAATATCTATTTAAGTTAGTAGGGAGCGGGAGCGAGCAGAGCATGAATCAAGCTATTTATGTGTCGGGATTTTTCAATTGAGAATTGTGTTGGTTAAATTTTCTTGTGGGTTTTGTCAAGTACATATATATTCAAGAGTTTTTCTATGCAGCAATTACAAATAAAAACTTGTGCTTGTTTGATGTTTATCATTGCATTTATTTTTATTAATCAATTACATGTCTTAAATTTTCTTATTTCAACCTTGAAAAGGATATGGACATGACCAAAGAAGGTCCCCTAGCCACCAAAAATAACTAACATTTTTTTGAGTGTTTACATGCATATTTAGATTTAGATCTTGAAGTTTATCCCACTTTATTTAGTGAAAGAACCCATAATTATCCCTCACATTTTCAATGGAGGTAGCATAAGCCCATTTTATTTAAGTAGAATCTATTTGGATTTTTATATTATATCAACTAACACATCTTGCAAGTGATCCAAATCTAGGTATACATTTTGGCAAGCATGTTGGGACCATTTTGGTTGTGGGTTAAATTATTTTCATTTTTTTAATATATTTTCATTTTTCATTAGGGTTTGCATTCCATTTTATTCATTTTTTTAATTTTTTTCTAAAATAATTGTAGATCTAACATTTGTTCTTGAAAATCTTCCAAAATATAAAAAATACAAGAATCAAGTTATTAGCTAATCATAGGCATGGTTGTATTAAGATTTTTGTAAAAAAATATAACAATTTGATTGCATGGTATTCGAGACATGATTTTTTTGGTTTTGTTCTTGATTTTCTAAAATTAAAAAGGGAAAGAATTTTTAATTTTTTTATTCACATATATAGAACACATCTTACACATGTTCTTCCCTCTTTCCCTTATTTGATCTTGAGAATTATAAATAGATAACTTATTGTTACTTTACTATTGTGCACAACATGAGGATATACTCATTTTGGTGTTTGGTGTTAGAATGTGTTGTATATTTTGTATGTTGTATACCCAAGAGTACTGTACACCTCTTCCACGAGCGTTAGTAGGGATCCAGGGCTGGCCTCGACTAGGGGGTTTAGGAGCCAATGACTCCCAATCGGAGGTTTGGGGTTGGCCCTGAGAAAATTTTTGGAAATCCCTAGTTTTCCAGGGGTATATATATGTTATTTTTATCTATACGTATATATGGGTGGTGTCATAATCCATGAAGTATGGGGAACTGTTATGGGTGTTTATTAGCCCATGGTTTTGGTACCCATTGTATTGTAAAACCACTTTGACGGTTTCTTACTATTTTTCTTACAAATAGATGGAGATGCGGTAAGAGGGTAAAGCATAACTTGGAAGTACATTATTGTATTATGTGATTAAGTTAATGCAATAAGAGAGAGAAGTTATCTTTGGGTTTTTTCCCGAAAGGGTTTTCAGAGTTAAATATTGTGTTTTGTCATTTGTTTTTTTGATTATCTTGAATATTTTGTTCAGCATAGCTTCTTGTTTATTAGTTTATCAGATAAATTCTCTTCATTTGGTATTTGTGTTCCTCTAGGTCATGCTTATGGGTGAATCCATCATGATTGGCCTATTGAACTTTATTCCTAACATAACCATAACAATGGTGTATAGGAAATTGACCCTATAAATCATTGGGGAGTTATAAGGACGTGAATACATATGTATTCCTCCATTTCCAACCATCATTAGTTATTAAGCGTAAAACCCAGAGGTATGGAACACCATTAGATTACATACAAGGTATTTTATTTAAATAATACGTCATTTATTTGATTAGTACCTTTTACGCACCATTTACAATATATCAAAAGGTGTGTCTTTTTAGAATGATAAGATCTCATGTCATTTGTATCACAACATATTTGCATTACATATTTAAAACAAAAATTATAAAAACAACACCCTTCTAAAACTCACTTCTCGACCACTTAATCATTTCCATGTTGCATTCGTGAATGCCCCCAACATCCAAAACCATTTTCACAAAAATTCTACATTCCTATATTTTTCCTTTTCTCATGGTCATAGGTGTGACTTCCATATAATTTTTCTACCTACATTTTTTCTTGTGTCATTCATAGGTGTGATTTCCTGTGATGTTTTTCATCTAATCATTTTGCACCATCATCTATCATCCTACACACTCTATTCTTAATTTACATATTCTTTATCATATGTGTGATTGTCCCACATTTATCGAGATACCATTTTATAAACCTCTAATATCCATCCACTCCTTTATCTAACACTTAAACCTTCTAGTTCCCCTCTACATGTGCTCTATCCCATGTGCTCTTCATTCCCCTCTATGCACGCTTTGGTCCCCCTATATGCATGCTTTGGCCCTTGTGCTCTCTAGTCCCCATATATGCATGCTTTGGCCATTGTGCTCTCTAGTTCCCCTCCATGTATGTTTCAGCCCATCTTGTGCTCTTCGGTCCCCCTCTACATACGTTATAGCCCTTATTCTCTATGGCCCATCCACCTACATCATATATTCTTATAATATTTATTTTTTCTCCGCCTCACCAATTCACCCTAGTTGTAAACATGGCCACCCTACAACCTTCCCAAAACAATCTTGTTTGACCTATCCATAACTTTATTACAAACACCTTGTAATTATCATGTGACCTTGTTGCAACCTCCACCCTTTCCAACCCATATAGATTTATAAACAACCTTCGTACTTCTATCCCTCACCCTCTACCTTCTTCATTGGTCACAAATTGATCATCTTTCCATGTTACCCTCTCTCCTTCATTCATCTTCTCTTCCTGGTTCCACCCATGATCGGGGATTTTTCCCTATCCTCCACCCCTTCTATTTTCACGTGTTTAAACCCTTACCACCACAACATCCTTCTCTTCTTTTGTTCACGGATGTGAAAGGATTGGCATGTGATACCCTTCCTTCCTCTTGCACCCTCTCCTTTGTGCCTCCCTCTACCTCGTTTGTGTTACTTACACCCTTCCCTACGTGTCATTTCCAACAATAACCCTCCCATACCACTCTCCTCCTCTTATCCTCATAATAATGGACGTGACTAGGCTTCTTCTCTTGTCTCCACTACCAAGCTCTTCTCTCTATCACATGCCAATGTTTCCACCCTATCATCACCCTACCACCTACTACCATTGATGCATCCTCTCTTTATTTCCTCAGTCACACCTACAATTGGGTCTCAACCCCACATTGTCACCCTATTTATTATCTTATGCCTTGGTTCAGAACCGCGACTCAACTAGTTATGAGCATTACCACTATACACCCCTCGGTTCCTCTCTTCTCTAAGTGACATAGCTCAAAATCGAACCAAAAAATCAACAAAATAAAAATAATAAGACAATATTTTTCATCTGTCATGGCCACAACACATTCTAAGTGTCCTATCCTTATTTTTATCACAAGTGCAAAAGACTATCTTACTTTGTATTAATATCCAAATAAGAAAAAAAATATTAAACACCCTACCTACCTTGTCATGGACATGACTGGGTCAAACCTCCCACCCCGTGAGACGGTCACATTCGTGATCTACCCTATGACACACGGTGAAAAAATTAAGACAATCCAAAACCAAACATTAAGGTCTTCATCTCTGCTAAAATTTTCATTGCTTTATCCTCCAATTCATAACAATATGATGTATTAATTGCAATAAGGTAACTCAAGGATCCAAAATCACTTTAAAGACTGTGTAAACACTCACACCCATTGATTCTCATATATTCCAAAGACTTTAGCTGACCAAAATTTTGTGGTAGACATGAGATCTTGTCGCAATCTACCATATACAACCTCTTCAAAGCAAAAAAGTGTCCAGAGCTCTTGATAAGGCTTACTAAAGTCCTATAACTGATTAAACTAAAATGGAATATGGGGCCTAATTTAGTTTAATCTAATGTTATGTGAATCAGTAAATAATAGCTAAATAAATAAAATAAATGACCCAAGCAACTAATTAAATGAAATATGAAACCCTAGATGTGTAAAAAGGGTTAAAGAGGCCTTAGCTAATTCGCAAATGAGACGGGATTGTGTCACAATGAAGACCAGATGAATAGAATAAAGAAACGAATGTACGGGAGATCTAGAAAGTATAGATCTAAGTTGTTCGAGTAGAATGGGGTACCTAGAAAGGGATGGGGGCACCTAGGGCACCCTGGTATGAGATTAGGGTGCCCTGGTCTATGTAGGAAATCCATAAACCAACTTTGCAAGGTTGTTAAGTGATACAAAGCTTGTGTTGCCTATCGTGTGTATATTGTTGGACCGTGTTGAACGTCCTGGTAATTAGAAATGAAGAAGATACCTGTAAAACCCTAATCCAAGCATCAAAACCCTAAAAATGAAATATGCATATAAAGGGTTCGGGCTTTCCTCAATGACCACAATGGTGGACTTACTAGCTAAGCGCTACACTACATTTCAGACCCAAATGTAGTTATAGATGTGTGTGTGCAAATTGTGCCCTGGGTGTTCTTGTTCTTGTCACACTTTATGAAATAAAAAGCAATAAATAGATGTAGAAATGTAATAGATGGTGGATGGAATAGAATAAACTTCCCTCTTTTGCAATGTGATGCAGATGAACCAGCCTTGTCCCTTGCAATGGAGTTAGATGGATTTAAATGAAGCTCTAAATACCTTAGATGGAATGCAACCTTAGGTGATGATAGTAGTGCCTAGTGTTTGTTCCCTCATTATGGTTTCATAACTTTATATTTATATGGTTCTCTTGTTCTAATTTCATAATTAACCCTAACAAAGGCTAACCACTAAAAATATGGAATGCTCAAATGGTTATAAAGTACCCAAAAGATGATTTCAAAGTGGGAAAAGGATCAAGGTGCCCCAAATGAGACCAAGGCACCTTGGGCACACCCAAGATTAAGGCTTGGCACCCCATTCGAGGATAAGAATGATGTAAAGTGATAAACCGACTAGGTGAGTACATGCGAGAGGTTGGTAGTGATGAAAGAAAGTAAAGTAAAATGGAAAAAGGACATGGGTTATTTAGTACTTTATTCACTCAAAAAACATATGAATAGTAGTATGAGACCAGGACTAAATAATGCCCAAAGTGCGTGATTTTTTGTCTACATTTACCCCTACTTTATATTGGTGAGCAGAACACTCGGTAACATAAAGTAGATAGAGATGTGTACCTAATGTATATGTAGAGTGATGTAGAAAACGTGTCGATGGACTAGACAAAGCATGGAGTGATTAAAAGTTAGAGCATGGAAACTATAGATGCAAAAGAGAAAAAAGGGGTAAGAGTGAACCTAGGGAGAAAACGTGTGGGTAAGACTATACCCGCATGTTAGTATGAGGAACAATCGCCAAATGATGTTTTTATTGTTGTTGACGCCTTTGTTGTTGTTGAATGCTTACTTTCTCATGGTCGAACTCGCAAAGGAGAAGATGTTCAAGTAGTCAAATATGCATGTATATGTGTAAAAACCACATGTATATAGTAAAAAAGACTATAAATGGAAGTATGAAAAAAATGCAAAGGAACATGTGCACCTAATATGTGATGAGAGAAAGGGTGTAGAGAAAGGATATCTTGTAACTGTGAGTATTTTGGGTGATCTCACGCCACTGTGGCCGAAGAAGTGTAGGGAGAAAGTTATGTTATTCTCCAACCTATAACTATTTCCCTGAGAATGTGTGAAGAGATATCTATACTACCTAGTTTTTAGGTGACCCGATGTTTTGGTCGAAGTAGTGTAGGGAGGAAATCTGTTGTATCCTCCAAATTGTAACTACTCCTAAGAATTTTAAGGACTACTTGTCCTATAAAATCCATTGTGTATGAGGTTTCATAGATTGTCTTAACCCACTCATTGTATAACCCACAATGTCAAGGATGGAAAACTAAATTGAATTGTACCAGTAGAGAGCATTGTGTAGTGTGTAAACCCCAAATTATTCCCCCCTCTTTGGGGCGCATGAAACATCATAGATAGGAGGATGTGGCCTCAAAATAGGACCAACTATGGAAATTGTTCCTTGAAGGGGGAAAGGAATGAGCTTGTTAGAAACCAAGGTGCACACAAACAAGTGGCTAGGAAAACAAGTGTTAGTACAAACAAGCATGCATGTATAAAGAGAGTGTAATCTATGCATAAAATAAGCCAATCATATACCACCAAAGTGGGTTTTAAACATGGGAAACTAGTCACAATGTCGTAAGACTCTCAAGAAAATAGTGGCCACATACAAAAAAACAAGTGTGCACACCAAACAAAGGGCAAGGCCCTGCATACAAGATAAAATAAGAGAAAAATAAGTACAAACAACAAGTAATTATGGAAGCAAGTAATCATGCAAAAAATGGTTGTATATGAGGAACTCATTATCATGTTAGAGAGATAACCCATATGTTCAAAGTGTGTATAAGGAATAAAGTAGTGTGCTAAGTACAAAATGAAATAATAACACCTATAAGAGATGAATTTGGATGCCCCCAATCAATTGTTGTAGGACTTGTAGGAGGCAAGCCTCCATGTTGCGTGTAAGAGACCTATATCTGAGATCACAACTAGAGAAAGACATGAACGTGCATGTGTGGATGGTATAGATAAATGACATACAAGAGACCTATCTAGCATGTGTAGAAAAGTGAATTATGAATAAGCAAATGCAAGTAAAAATAAATGTAACAAAGATATGCAACATGCTATGGATGGATGTAATGGAATGCAATATGGATGGTAGGATCCACATGCCCACTCAAGTGAATATATTTGTATGCATTGAGATTCATTTGGTTTTCCACCTCAGCATTCAAGAATGAACTGTAAACGAGAGTGTGTCATCAAGAAATGGTCAAACAGTGTGTCGTATATAGTGCATTGTGTTGAATGTATAGGGATGAAATGCAACATAGGGATGAAGGTTGCATGAGCTTGTAACCTAAGTGTATATCACGATAAAATTATCAAAGGAGTGATGATTCATCCTCAAGCATATATCATTAAATGATTATTGCAATAGGTGATGATGATGCTAGGGTAAGTGATGAGGTAGCCTATGGCGTATATCACTACAAGATGATTAGGAGTGGTGATGTAGCCTAAAGATTATACCACTAACCTAGGAATGTCGCATGATAGGAGGTTGAATGATGAATGTGTGAATGTAATGAGGTTTATTTTTTTCGTATACCTTCAATAGTCCAGTATGGACCGTGAGACTAGAGTGCATCATAGAGTAGTGAGTGCAACACGTACAAGTAGATGTGTGTAGTACATGTGATGATGAGAGATGAACATGTGATGTGTAAAATGCATAATATGTACAATGATGGTAAGATGTAGTGGGAGATGTGTAATTCCTATTATGTAGTGTGTGGGGTTTATGTGTGTAAGATGCCCTCAATGGTCAAGTGTGAACTAAAGCACAAGAGTGTGTCATCGGGTAATGATCGATGTGTCTGTATGTCAAATTATGAGTGTAATGAGTAGATGTTGGATTGTTATGTGTTGAATATATAATGCACATGTTTGTTATTTAGAAGAGGGAGGGGATGATAAGCATCATGCCCCCAAGTATGTAAGTGATGGATATTTAGTCAAAAGACACTAAGTGGATCAATGTAAGGAGTAGTTTCTTTAACAAAAGTTATTGGATGCTAAAGTGAGGACTGGATAGGGTCCTTAAATTGTGAGAGTTAAAATATGTCATCTAGAGTGTGCTTGTCTTGTGTAACGAGTGGTTATTTTTGACCGCATATGACTTGAGAGGTGGAGGAGTTGCATTGATCTTTAGAGGGGGTTGCTTAGTTTGGCTCGGTAATACTATAGGTGACTTAGTAGGAGGAAGTGTTGGACTAATTTGGAGAGGTGGTTGCTTGACTTGAGTAGATTGCATAGGTGGTGCTTGAGTGATGGAAGAAGGAACACTAGAAGTGATGGTGTGATGCTCATTAGACATAGACGAATCATATTTAAGAACCCATTGAGATGTAGAATTTTTAGATGGGCATGCAATAAAATGTTGTGCAAATGAATGAGATAAATCCTTGACACTCAAGATGTTTGATTCTTCGTTGTAAATCATAGCAATAATTGTCATTATGTCCATTGATTCGATGATAATGGCAATATGGATGACCCTGATATTTTGCTAGCCAATAAGGAGGATAGTAATGAGTAGGTGGTAAAGTGATCAATTGATGATTAAGGAGCTCAATAAGAATTTCATGTTACTTAGTATTGTGATCAAGGGTGAGAGGCTCTAGTAATGGTATGACTTGAGGCTCACTAATATGAGCACATGTAGTAGATATAGAATGAAGATGAGATGTAGAAGGAGAACAAACATGATCTTGAGAAGCATCCTTAAGATGTTGGATTTTAGATTTGAGAGATGTAATCATGGATTCCATAACCTTAAACTTGTCTTGAAACAAATAATGTAAAGCTTGAATTAATTCTAACATGGATTGATTAGATGGAGGATCACAAGGGCTAGGGTCATCAAATAAATGATAAAAAATAGGGCTTATTTCATGTGGCGGGGTATATTTAGGAAGATACATGGTATTTAGGGATTTTTTCATAACAACTTGGCAATTGGGATGCATCTTAAGTAAATTAGACAAAGAAATTTGACCCATGATAGAGGGAAAATGAGGATCCTAAGCGTGAAGATCAAGTTTGGGTTCACCAAAATGATTTAACTAAAATGAAATATGTGGGCCTAATTTAGTTTAATTTGATGTCGGGAAAAGTAGTAAATAACAACAAAATTAATAAAATAAATGACCCAAGTAACTAAGTAAATGAAATATGAAACCCTATATGTGCAAAGAAGGGTTAAAGAGGCCTTAGTTGATTCACGGATGAGACGGATGTGTCGTAGTGAAGACCAGATGAACAAAATAAAAAAACAACTATATAAAATCTTCATAAAGTGCATATCCGAGAGTTATTCGAGTAGACTCAGGGCACTGGAAAGGGATGGGGTGCCCAGGGTTCCCTGTTCTAAGATATGGGCACCCTTGGCTTTGAAGGAGGTCCAAAAACCAACTTTTTAGGATTTTTAAGTTATGTGAAGCCTACACTTCCTATCACATATATATTGATGGAGTGTGTCAAATGTCTCTAGTAATAAGAAATGAAGAAGAGACCTGCAAAAACCCAAACAAAACATTAAAAACCTAAAAAAATAAAGATACGTATGAAGAGGTTGGACTGTCCTCAGTGGCCATAATGATGGACTTACTAATTGAGTGTTACACTACATTTCAGACCCAAATGTAGCTCTATATGTGTGTGTGTGTAATTTTTTCCCTAGGTGTTCTTGTGTCAGTCACACTTTGTGAAGTAGTGAGACATAACTAGATGTAGAAATGTAATAGATGGTGGATGGAATAGAATAAACTTCCCTCCTATTCAAAGTGATGCGAGATGAACCAGCCGTGTCCCTTGTGATGGAGCTAGATGGATTCAAATGGAGCTCTAGATGCCTTAGATGGAATGCAACCTTAGATGATGATGGTAGTGTTTATTTTTGGTCCCTCATTATGGTCTCATAACTTTATATTTATATGGCTCTCTTGTTATAATTTTGTAATTATCCTTGAAAATTCCGACCACTAAAAATATGTAAAGCTCAAATACCTAGTTTGTTCCCAAAAGATGAGTGCAAAGTGGGAAAAGGATCAGGGCACCCTGAATGGGACCAAGGTGCCTGGGGAAGCCGAGTACTTTGTTGGGCACCCAGTCATGGATAAGAATGACACAAAGTGATAAAAATGACTAGGCAAATATATGCGGGGAGGAGGCAAAGTGACAACATAAAGTAAAGTAAAATGGCCAAAGGAAATGGGTTAATTAGTACTTTCTTCACTCAAAACCATATAAATATTAGTATGAGGCAAGGACTAAATAATGCCCAAAGTGCGTGATTTTGTATCTACAACAACCTAGATGTAATTTTTCTAAAGCATATGGGTTCCCAAAGTTTCGGTATGTTACTAAACCCTTTACACTGGAACAATTTAAGAGAACACAAAGACTTATGTTGGCAAAGGTTGGTGGTAACATTCACCAATGTAGCATTTTCTAAAGAAATATGTTTCAATGAAGAGATTTTGCTAGAGAACTACAAACATGAGTAGAATTTTGTTTTGAAAGATAGTGTTCTTGGTAAAGAAGATAAATTTTCAGATAGAGATTTGTAGATTTTCTGAAAAAACTTGTCGCCTCTAGAAGAGAAGCGGCCTTCAAATGCTACTAATTTGGGAAGTTTATTGAGATCAAATGATTATGGTAGTCAAGCTCTAGAAACCTTATATTTTCAAAGGTTCCCTGTATTCCCGTTTACAATATTCAATCATTTCAAATGCAAAACTCTTAGAGATCTATTTATTGAGTTGAGATGTTTGTTTATTAGCTTCCATGTATCATTCTTCTCTATTTCTTGCATTTCCTCATCCATGGCTTCACACCATTTTTTTTCCATAATTGTTTCTTCAAAGTATCATTCTAATCATCTTTCCGCCTTGATTTCTTATATATCTCTTCCAAGATCCTTTTTACCTAAGTATTTCCCTGAAAATGATGAAGCATATCTTCCTCTCAAGTTACAAGATGATGTAGGAGTCCCTGATCTGCATATTGTGCTCCATTATAGTTTCTACTACTTGAGGAGTCATTTCTTTTTGAAATGGGACTCAAAATCGGTGTAAAAGTGGATATACCACTTGCCAATTTAGTCTCAAGTATGGGTCTAATTATCCTTGTTGGATTTTTTTTTTTATCTTTATCATCTTCTACAAAATCAACATCTTTGTTAATTATCAAATCCTTTTTAAATGGATTGTATATCTTTTAAAAATTTTAGTTCTCTATATATTCAACTAAGCTACATTTATCTCCTATGTCATTCCATTTCATTCATCTTTTCTTAGGCTCATATGTTATGCCACGAGCCAATTTTTATTTTGAGTTTTCAATGTTGGGATTTCTATTTCTCCATTCCTTTATGTCATGAACACTTTTTTAGGGCATCTATTAAAAAAATAATTTGTTTTTTTACATCTTCACCTCAATATGTGTTTGACATTGCCTTCGCCTTTATCATGCTTCTTTCCATCTCTTCAATATTTATATTCTTCCTTCTTGCTATACCATTTTGTTGAAGTTTATACCTTGCTATAAACTACTTCTTGATCACATTATCCATGCATATGTTTTAAAAACTCCTTTTGAAATGCATTTCCCCTTTATCTTCTCTCGATATCTTTATATAACTTGGTCACTCTATTTTTCAAGTTTGTCTTTGAATTTCTTAAAGATATTAAATGCCTCATTTTTGTGCTTTAATAAGCGAGACCCATGTCTTTCTATTGCAATCATCTATGAATGTTATGAAATATTCATGGGACCACAAAAGATTGAGTGAATTGTCTCTAGTTGAGATTTTTCTCTCAATGATTTACCTAAGGGAAAATCATTTCATGTTTTGCTTCCCAATATACACCCTAAAAATTTAGAGGGTTATTTGATTAGAATCATTCCTCTTACCATCTATTTCTTATAACAAGATTGAAGGCCACTCAAATAACCATATGTCACGTGCTATATATTAGATTGATTCATTACAACTATTTTAAATGTTTGCATAACTTGGTTTGCATTCTTAATGGAAAATTTTTGTCCTTTTTCATTTTGACATTTGTTATTTCCTTATTCCTTTCATTTCTATCGAGATATTACAATTCTCCATTTTAAAATTTAACCATATATCCTATTTGGACTAGTTTCCCAATATTGATAAGGTTATGTTTCAACCCTCATACATATTAGACGTATTGAATCTTGACTTGTCACCTTTATGAACGATGAATGGAGATACATCATTTTCACATAATAAGGAGCCTGTTATTATTTCCCATTTTAACTTAGACATTTTTATTCATCTATATACTATTAAATATTTCCTTGTTCCGACTCATGTGGTTCTACAACCACTATCAAGATACCAAAATTCAATATCGCTTTGCTCATGTGTGTTCAGTAAGTGCTACATAATTTTTCACCCTTTCCACTCCTATCATTTTTCAGCTTCATTTCCTTTAGAAAATTTTGCATTCTATCTACTCATATTATATCCAATTTTCCTACATTCAATTGCATAATGTCTATATTTTTTTACAATAGTAACATTGGAGATTAGATTTGTCATACCTTTATAAAGAACCTCCTAGAGAAGTATTTTCGATTCTTCCTCTTCCTCTTCTTTGTGATTTTGTATGGTTTTATTTGCCTCCATCTTAGCTATTATTAAATTTACCTCTTCTTTTTTGTTATCTCCCCTCCCATACCTCTCATAGTCACATAATATTTAAAGACTTTTTGAAGATAATAATTGGCTATCATATTTAGCCTTTGTTCATGGGTTTACAATGAACCCATCAACTCATGAACTACCATTTATTTTAAGTCATTGGACTCTTTTTTATTTACTACAATAGGATCAAATCTCATATGAAGACTTCTTAGGATTGTCTCTATTATCCTATGGTGTTCTATAACATCTTCATTGGTTTTGATTTGATTAACCATGCTCATAGTTATGGTAAAAAAATCATTGATAGACATGAATTCCCTCATTTATAGGGTTTCAAAATCTCTCCTTAACAATTGTAGCTTCACCAACTTCACTTTATCACTTCCTTGGTATGCATTCTGCAAGATATTCCATGCTTAAGTTTGAATTGAGTAGTTATTTCTATCAGTGGGGTAAGTGTACCAAGTTGATGGACAAAAAAGGGGTCATAAGTGGACATCATATTGAAAAAATAGTGAAATATCAACTTGTAGGGATTATTAGCAATATGCACACTCAAAATTAGAAAAAATTATATAAATATGAATCATAACATCCGAATCTAGTTTCTAAAATACTACTTTATTTCAAAACGGACAAGTTTAGCTATATTAAACACTTAAAATTATATGACTTGATTTTTGTTTTTGAAAAAACCTATAAGAT